>OX638076.1:23120343-23713883 GCA_951804385.1 Trifolium dubium
ATATCAGGGGCAAGGTTTACCTATCATATGTCAGAATACAATTGAAAACCATCAATAATTAAACAACCAGGCATATTATACTTTATAATTGTTCATGCAAAACAAATTCTACCCCTTCACTCTCAATTTAAGGGGTTAAGTGATGAAAATAAAAGTTTAAGGAGATAAGTTGAGAAAGATATACATTTCAAAGACGAACATATATTATAAACTAATTTTATAAAAAATCTCAGAATGTAGGGCATAAATGAACATCTCACATTTCCATTACTAGTTTTCAGCGCATTTGCATTCTCCTTCACCAGTTGCAGGTTAGATCTGGATTCTCCAGTTTTCTTGCCCAAAATTTTATGACCACCTAATTCTGCAACCTCTCTTGGTTCCTGATACTGCTCTGGCTTCCAAGTATTTACATTAACAGATATATTGACTATTTTACTTGAAGTGTTACGTGCAGCAGCAGATTGCTCCTGTTCTCTGTTCTGTTTTAGACGCAAAATATCATCAGCATTTTTTGCTACACAGTACTGCACCATGAGTGAATCACTGCCCCTGTTTCCAACAGAGGAGCTGATCTGAGAAGTTCCAGGTACCCCACGGCCTATGACGTTTAAATCATGACACCCTTCATTATCTGAATTAGAATCAAAAGGAAAACCAGTATCATGTTCCATCACAGTTGTATTTGCAGCATATTGTCCATCATACTCAGCTCTTTGAAGATGCAATGATTGATTTTGCTCATGATGTTGATGTTGATATTCAAGTTGGCTGTTATCAGCTAATGAATCCGTACCATAACCAAGTCTATCAAATACACTTCCTGAGGATTTGGACTTCACATCTTCTGCAGCTTCTGCCACAGCCTTAATCACTGTAGCCATTGCATTTGGCGCCCGGGAAGTGGGCTGCACACGCTGATAGTTTTCAACCAAAGATGAATCAGCTGAGGATGTAGAAACCACAGAACGAAGACGTTTTAGGGAAGGTTCCACTGACGTGCCAAAACTGGATGTCCTTGGAGTACCAACTGCATCTCGAACTGCAAACTGAAGCAGCCGTCGAGGAGCAGCAATATTTACTTGTGAGACAAGATCCCTCTGTTGAAATTACCCAATTAGATATTTGAAAGCACCAGATCAATAGTAGTTTGTTATTTTATTAAAAAATAAAAAACAATCCACAAAAATTAGTAGTGATCTTATTTGCAGACAAAAAAACCGAGTAGGGATCTTATTTGCACAAGGATAATATTTGTTTTCTGTCAGTCTAGTAGTGATGGAAATAGACAATAGAATCCATCTAAGCGAGCACAAATAAAGTATAAGGGCTAAGATTCATGCAAATTGATACATTTCTCTTCGATGAATTTCATTCCCCAAAATGCCAGAGCAATGTTGACAATAGGAAATAAAATAGTTAAATCAACTTAAAGTCCATGCTTGAATTGTATAAAGTCATTCAATTGTATACAAACAAGCATGATAAGCTCTTGATTAGTGTCGAGGCTCCATGAAAAGAACTTAAGTTGAATAAAATATGTGTATGCATTAGATCAGGGCAGGAAAATATTGCAGCAGTAGTTCGAACCTTCGTCTTCTGTTGTTCATCAGCTCGGCCCCTTTTCTTCTGAACTGCAAGTTTAGGAGATAGTGACCTTCGACCACGATTGACTTTTGGTCGAACTTTTTCCTCTAATTGAGCATTGTCAACCTCAGAACTTCTAATGGTGGGTGCTTCAGCTTCTCCTCTCACCAGTCCTTTCCAATCTCTGTTATGCCGACTTCTAGAAGACTTACCAGAATTTCCTTTTTCTAACTCTGAATTTGAATGCTGAACGCCATCACCCCCAGTTTGAATTTTGGATATAAGCTTTCTTTTAGGAGCTTCATGCTGCAGTTTTTCAGGTTTTACATACAAAGCTAAATTCAAATGTAGATGATCCCACAACCTGTTAACAAGAAATGCATATAAATAAGAACATAGAATTATAGTGAGAATACGACATTTCTTACAATTAAATTAACCTAAATAATATCCATCAAGGTGAGAGACTAAAGTGAAATTACCAGGATACAAAAGAATCACTGTCATCCCCCAAAAAAACATTCAACTCATTCTTCGCTTGTTCTTTGCTCTTGCCGTTCCTCAATATAACGATAACATATTCCTGTCAGAGCATAAAAGATCGAATTTAGTTTATATATAAACTCAAAAGAAGTTCATCATAAGAATTTTTTATATCTTATAGTTTCCTATACTCGCAGGTAAATTCCTCTAAATATATATTTAGTGGTTAAGAAACAGATAAATGACATGACCTCGAGTAATTAGCATGTACAATAACGACCACCAAAACAACAGTAATGATTTTAGATATTAAAGAAATTCTGAAGACATAAAAACACCTTAGAAGACCTTCCACACAAGATACACACTACAATCAAGCATAAATACAACAGCACCAACTACAATCACGCATTATCTCACTAGGATGAGTTGGCTAGATAAATAATACGACACCATGGGACTATCAAAAATTAGTTTTAATTATATTGGTTCAGATAATGTCTATCAAAATGGTTTCTCAATTTTTATAGTGTTTGGTCTTCTCTGCCTCTTTTAATCACAATATCTTCCCGTTTGATCTGCTTTCCTCACAGTAGGCTCTGTTGGAAGTTTTCTGCAAGATAAAATCATGTAACATGACTTTTTTTTTCCAAAATTATCTTTGTTTATCCACAAAATCTCTATCTTTCTTTATATAGGTTGCATATTCACCTATTTGTATTTTCCCATGAACCCATGCCTAAGACAAACATAGTAATAAATTTTAGTAATAGTGAAGTTATCCAATTTATAAAGTGGTCTAAACCCTTTAATGCCACATTTTATAGCATAATTGCAAGAAACTCATTCTACATGTTGTGTATGCACATACAACTACCAAACATATGTATTGTGCATAAGCTATACAAATACCTACATCAAGGTTCCATCCACCTATCAACAAGCAGGCCATAAGGACTAACATATCAAAAGCAATTAGCATGCACTATAATCAGCAGCACATTTTCAAACACTGACATTGATATCTTTCAGTGCTAATGTTACAAGTGCTGTCACTTTTTATTTTATTTTCAAATAAAACCATACATTTATCTAACTTTTTTATTTTATTTCAAAATAAACCCATAGCTTGTCTAAATATCTCTCCACTCAAAAATACAAAATACCATAGCTTGCAGGAAAAACCTAACCATGTTACTAACGACAATACATAGGAACGTTCAAGTTTCAACACAACTTCTCTTCCACAACACAACTCAACTCAAACCATATCCCAAAACATTAACACTAAAACAGATAATTATGAATAGTTCATCATTAGCAAAACTCCATGTCCACAACTTTGCAATCAACCCTAAACCTCACATTTATATGAACATCTCTCCACTCCAAACTCTAAATTACACAATCCCATAACTTGCATAAAAACCTAACCATGCTGCTAACGACAATATATAAGAACACGGAACGTTCAACATAACTCCGCTTCCCCAATATACAATTCATACCATAAATCATATCCCAAAACATAAACCCTTTAACAGATAATTACAATTAGCACATCATTAGCAAATCTTAAGAAGCCACAACTTTGCAATCAACCATAAACCCCATAAATTAATCTCAACTTCACACTACAAATTACAACTTGCAGAAAAACCCTAACCGAGCTAACCACGGAAAATTTCAACATAACTCCTCCTTCCATCATAAAAATCATATCACACAAATAACAACAACATTAACACTTTAACAGAGATCGACAATTCAAATCTCGAATAGCAACAACATTGTAATCAGAATGAACCCTAAACCTTATTTACATTATTAAACACACACTATTCAATCCAAAGCATTGATGAATAGAATCGTACCACAAGAGTATCATCAGTGTATTCACCCATGAATTCCTTGAGCTTTTCCGTAACACTTTCTCTAAGCTTGGCAGCACCATCGGTAGTAAAGTTCATCTTGATAATCCGATTATCATCTCGATCAACACTCCCCATCGCAACACCGATTACAATAGAAAACAAAAACCCTAACGAAATATCTCTTATCTCAAAATTGAAATCGAAATCGAAACCCTAACTATTTATAAAAATTGAAAAGTACGATAGAATGAGAAAAACGATAGATAAAGAAATAGAAGAGATCGAATAGAGAAATTATTAGTTATTTATTGAATTTGATTTTAAGGAAAATGATGGAAAAACAAAAACCCCGCACGCAGTTACGTGTTCGCGGGGAGAGAGTGGAAAAATGAGGATTGTGAAAGGTTTCAATTATATATAGGGATGTGTAGTGTAGCGAAAAATTAGAAGTTTCGCAGTCCGTTAAGTACCACCCAAGACGGCACAAACCAAACCAGGAATGGGTTTGTTTGTTGATAGTCCTTGATAAATATGGGGGAGATATAGGTTTGTAGCCGCGTATTTGATCGACTAATTCGGTTCTGAAGTTGGTTTTTACATCAAATAATTTCAACTTCTTTTTAATTACAATTGTGAAAATTTAATTGCGCTTCTTCTTACCAACTCAAGTGTTAATCACCATTAAGTTGATTAATGTTTGGTAGATTATTTTTTGTTTAATCTCATGTTTCTTTGAAAGATATTTTCCTTCGGTGGAAACAGCATATAATTTAATTTATAATTTTATCAATTACAAAAATATAATTTATAATTGATAAGATAGTTTGTTAATATTTATTTTTATATAAGATGATTAGGATAAAAATGAGGAAAAATTAGGGCAAGACTAAAAATATGACAAAAAATACAATAAGTTGTAAGCTAATTGAATTATAAAAATAAATTATAAATTTAAGAAATTTACAAGTTATAAGTCATTTTTAATAAAAACTTGAAATGTTAGTTTAGTGGTAAGAGTTTAACTTTGTAACTTCAAAGTGTCGAGTTCAATTCTCGTTAGATACATTTGTAAAATGAGCATTTGTGTTGATGATTAGTAAAATTTGTTCAATTCCCGTTAGTAAAAACTCAATGAAAACATCGACAAACATTGGAGGTTCTAATATTTTATTTTAATAAAAACTTTTAATAAACTAATTTCAATGATCTCTAAATAGTTCACCACAAAAATTGGTTAGTAGATATACGAGAGGCATCAATATGAATTTGGATCCTTTACTGTAATTCTTCTCTAGTTTTGTGGTAATGTATTAGTTTGAACAATCCATTAATTATATTATATTATTGACTGCTAATATTTAATAAAAATCGAAATTGAGCAATACCATCTAATGGATGAAGAGGACCCAAACCCCATCATATATATTTACTTTGAAGAAGAGGAGAAGAAAACCAAGCAATATAAATGAGCATCGCTTTGTTGGTTGGTTGTATCACAACACAATAGGTGTGGAAGGAAGCTGATTGTTGGGAAGCCATGAACAAGTATAGTACTCATGCTATGATTTTGTGTCTATGATTTAAATATGATAAATGAGTTTGATAATAACAGCATATCAACAATGCCTATGGTCTTGTGGTCATTGTGGTGGCGACGAAATCAGAGATGTTGGAATGAATTTCTCCCAATAGTGTTTGAAACAATTCATAGAATGTGAGAATTTGCATTATTCGAGGCAAGAACATTGTCGCGCCACTGTAAATATGCACACATAAAACAATATTCATAGTTGTTGTCGTGAAATAAACCAACGAGGGGATCACTCAGATGCAATATCGACATTGCGTGCTAGAATGAACAAAATATCTATTGCGTTAGAGTTTGTCTTCGTGACGAGAATGAAAGATTTGTGAAAGCTTTTGCAAAACGCTTTGAAGGAAAACAATAGATTTATGAAGCTGAATCAATTGGTTTATTAGAGTCTTTGAAGTGGCTAAATAATATATGCAGACAAAGCATTATTCAAATTGAAACTGATTGCCTGCAATGTTGTGAAATGCCTCAACAATAAGAACCAACATAGTGCTGAATTTGGTAGTATTATTAAATTGTATAGTAATTTACTTTTGTTGAATGAAAACTGTAAGATCATATTTATGTGAGGAGATAAGTTAATCGAGTGGAGCGTGCATTAGCTCAGCCGACTTATTAATTTTTAACACTAATCGACTTATTCTCAATTTTCTTGTTACCAAAATAAATAGGCGTAGTGTAGCCATGTAGACTTAAGAAGATCATAACCCATAGATAGAGTGAATATATCATTGACATTAAAATCATTATTTGAATGCTGCCCCAATTTCCCTTAAAAAATAAACAAATTACAATCTCTCTAAAAACTCAAGAAAATTGACAATGGAGTAAAATTGCAGGGACCAAAATCTTATGAAATAAAATAGTGGACCAAACAAAAATTAAGCCTAAATAATAGTAATGCATTTACAGATTTGAGTTAATTGTAAAGTCTCTGGTTCGAATCCAGATCATGATGTTATGCGTAACAATTTCGATATTTTACTAGTTGAACTAATACTTATAAGCAAAATTTCTATTTAAAATTTTTATTCAAAGGATTCATATTAAGAAATTCATAAATGAAAATTTTACTTTAAATTAAATATTTAACCTTTACAAATTAAATACATGCATATATTAAATATTTTTCTCTATTTTTTTTCCCAATGACTATGTAAAATCATTGCATATATTATTTTCTCTATTTTTTTTCCATTTAATATATTCTTAGTTGTTGACTTTCATTCTATTCTATGTAACTACTCCCTCCGTCCCTTTTTATAAGACATTTTTTTGATAAAATTGCATTATTAATTTATTTTATTTTGACGGTATTTTTTTAATAATCCATAGATATAAATATTAGCATATAAGATCTTGTTTGATTTGTTTTGATGAGTACTTTCAAAATATTAAATTTTTATAATTTTTACTATTAGACAAATCAAAGATATTAGTGGTCAAAATTGTACATTGGTGTACGTGCAGTGGTCAAAAAGAGTCTTATAATTAGGGACGGATGTAGTATACACTAACCACAATTTTTTAAATATTTTAATAAACAATGCTACAATTAATCTTTTTGTTAAATGGAATATTGTTTGAGATCAATTTAATTTTTAAAATATTTATAAAGTTTCTCATTTTTGTTCTAAAAAAGAACAACGCACTATTATTACCGACCAACAAATGAAAAGACGCATTACAATTTTTAATTTTATCATATCACATCCTGACATAAACACGTCATACATACCTGTTTAGACAACAAAAGGTGGCAACAAAAAAGTACTACTCCAACAACAACAACTACACAACTTGATTTTTTCTCTTTTATTTTGTTCAACAGTTATAGTTTAACGTAGTTCTGAGATCAGTTCTGACATCAAATTGTTTGAATCTCCTCCCAATTATAGTTGTAAATAATTGAACCGTAATTTTCTTTTATCAAATTCAGCGTTCATCACCACTAAACCAATTAACAATCGATACACAACTTGATTTTATAGACTCAGAAAAAAAATACAAATTTAATTGAATTAATTAATTGCTAATAAACAAGAAATGTTTGATACGCTTTCTCTACTTACTTGGCCCTTATTCCATTTCCATTTTCAACCTCACAACATAACATAACCTCTTCTTCATATCATATCTCTCTTCTCTTCTCTTTCGTTTCTTCTTCTTCACAAAAACCCTTAATTATTATTCTGATCAATTTTTATTACCAACAAATAAATCATAATTATAATAATAATAATTATTATTATTATGGCTCAGAGAACAGAAAACGAAGAAACTGAATTCAAAGTAGTACCTGAAACGATGTCGCTTTGCATCAACAACTGTGGCGTTATCGGTAACGCTTCAACAAACAACATGTGTCAAAACTGTTTCACCGCTTCAACCGCAACAACCTCATCCACTACCACCGTTATCGGAATCGGAAACGGAATAATATCACCTCAATCTTCCAGATCTGTTCGTTCTCCGAAGAGATCTTTCCCCGAGGAGGAGGAATCTACGATTGTTAAAACTTTGTTGGATCAAACGACGTTTTCTGAAGCGAAACGTGTTGTAAGTCGATGCTCCGGTTGTCGGAAAAAGGTAGGGTTGACCGGATTCCGATGTAGATGCGGCGATCTTTTCTGTTCGGAACATCGATACTCCGATCGTCATGATTGTAGCTACGATTACAAAGCTGCTGGTAGAGAAGCGATTGCGAGGGAAAATCCTGTTATACGAGCTGCGAAAATCGTTAAGGTTTGAAATCGATGAAGAAGAAACGTGAATTTCCGAAAACGGATGTATTTGACCCGGTTGTTATTGTTCTCGGGTTGGATTCGGGTCACACGTGTTTATTATTTTTTTTTTTATTTACTTTTTCGGATTTTGTTATTTATATAAATATAGGAAAAAAAAACCTTAGATTAAGATAGATTTAAGAGAGGTTTGTTTGTAACGTTTTAGGGAGAGGGATTGTGATTTGTTAGAAAAAAAATGATAAATTTGAATTGTTATGTGTTTGATCATGCTTTGATCATTTCAATTTTTCATCTTTTAAGTTTTTTTTGTTAACTTTTTTGTTTAAACTTTTAAATGATGATTTGTTATTGTGGATTTTTATTATGCTTGTGTTAAATAGGTATTGATTGATTTTAGAAAATAGTATACAAAATTATAATCTTTGAGATAGTAGAATTTTTTTACAATATGAATGTTGTGAATTTGTTAGTACATTCATTGTTTTTAGTTTTAAGCGATTTTAAATTTATATTGATCTGGTATATCTCTATCAATTAGAATGAATACTGATTTTAGTAAAAAAAATAAAAAATAGAAAGAATAAAATATATACTTTTCGTACATAAATAATATGTACGAATTTAAATACATAATTCCTATATTACCAATTTTCAAAATAATTATTGAAATTGTAATATAAAGTATCATTTCTCTAATGAATTTTTTTGGGTGTAAATTAAGTATATATGCTTTTGATGATATACTTTCAATTCTTTGATTGAGGTAGAAGGGACTATAATGAGTAGCAAGCTTGGTTCTCTTTTTTAACATAATGCTAAACCAAACAATTGAATGAAAGTGTTAATGAACAATTTCCCTTTATGAAAGTGCTAAACCAAACTATAATGAGTAGCAAACCATAATGATTAGCAAGTTTTGGTTCTCTTTATTGTGTTTTGAGTTGTATAATACTAAAATTATGGTGAATCAAATAAATTATTGTGCTTGGTTCTCAAGTTTGAATATACAAATTCTTTATATTGCATGTAAAAGTATTGATTTTAGTTCAAACTCTTAATTATCATACCCATTTCTCCTTAAAAACGATGATATTCATTATTAAAATGTGTTTAGAAGAGACCGAAACTATTTGATATGAAGATTTGTCTCGAACTTTGAACTATTATAGTCCCTTAACCTACAAACCGTGAAAACCCAAAAAAATGATAATATTAATGCATTTCAAACAAAAATTGTACTAACAACTTGTTTTTGTAAGAGAATACAATGAAAATGTAAATAATTGACCATTTCAAACAAAAATGATGATATTAATGTACTCAACAAATTCATAGAAGAAATTGAATGATTTTCTATGCGTGTTCTAGTGATGATTGTTTCTGCGAAATAGGACAACAAGACAAAGTGCTGCCGAAATGGCATCGGTAGGTAAATTCGGTATCAAGCATAGGGGCATAAATGTCATTTAAGGTATGTTTGAAAGTGGAATTTTGAGTACAGCGATTCATTGAAAGTGGATTGTGGGCCAAATGATTTGATATGTCACGATAAATTGAGTTATGATATCGTATCGTATGGTGAGTTCGTGCACGAGATAATGACATCTTTGTGGCCATGCTTTTTTCTTTTGTGATTGTGACTTCTGACTTTTGTTGGCCAATGATTTTTCGCCAGATGTTTGTTAGGTTTTTTCAATATAATACTCTGTCCGGCTTTTATTATAAATAAATTTGACTTTTTTGGTACATATGACTATTGATATATCTGGCCATAATATGAACCAAATATATCAATGATTAAAGTATCAAAAAAGTCAAATTTACTTATAATAAAGACTAGAGGGAGTAAGTTTTTACATTGACTGTTCAATATAATAAAGAAACTCTTTGAAAAATGATAAACATTGCTCTTAGACAATGTTGAAGAATCAAATATAGTAAAACAATTTTTTTGAATTTGTGCATTCTATTTGTTTAAAACAATAAAACACGATTTTTATTGTAAATATCATCTTTTTGGGTAACCTTAATTAGTGCCATAATGATACTAGTTAACAAGACTCAAGACTCAGTAAGTTTTTTGCATTAGTATACATCAATGTAAAAAGTTTTTCAATTTCAATCTTTCTTAAGATACTGCATCACAAAATGTTGAAAGAATTGAAGTTTTCTCTACAATTACTCAATTAGTGGGTTTCTAAATTAAACGAACTTCTTAGTCATTATGTACAAACTAGTGAAAAGTTATTGCTGGATACGTTGATAGCAGTTTCATAAATCTTCTGCAGTTCTGCTACACTAACCGCAATGTCATAATCGATCATACTAATGAGTGCATTTTCACTTGTCGATAAAAGGGACGTAGAAACTCATAATTCATTTCAATCGACACATTATTTTGGGATTTGCACTAAAGGAATCAGTAAAATATGACAAAAACACAGGAAGAAAATACTTGCATTTGTTTGATGTTTCGCTATTAAGTAAATGGTTGTGGAGATGTATATCGGAAGAAAATAAATACAATTTGTTTGTCTAGTTTGATTAAGTATAGATATAACTCAATTCCAGAAAAGTTGCAATGTTCAGTTGGAACGAATTCGGGAATGTTAGACTCAATTTAGTGACGTGATTTAAGCTCAATTGTAAGGAAGTGCAAGGTGGATTCAAATTGGTTTGCAAAAGTGGTTAGAAAAGAAGTCGGAAACGGCGAAAACATATCTTTCTAAAGAGATTTATGTGTCGGGAATCAACCAATTTCTGATCAATTCCCATTCCTTTTCAATCTAGCCCGGGACAATGAAGTTACAATAGCACAAAAATCATACCAGGCTAAAGTTACAATCTTGCACTGTTGCATTGAAGAAGGAGCAGTGCTGCTGTTAGCAGTATATGTTCAGACCTGTTGACTCTTGCAATGTGTGCTGCTACTCTCAGTTATTTTGTGCAGAGACTTGGTGCTTTCGTGTTTGCAACCGGATTTCTTTTAACCGTGATGAAGTAGTAGGATTTCTAATATGTCAAAAGGTATAGGCATATACCTTTTCAGCTTTCTTCAAGTAAAATATCTATAACTATATAATAAATCCTAGCACTAGTATATATAAAATCAGATTTCATAAAATTCCTATAATTTTATCTAAACAGACACTTACATGCACTATATCTAACCCTCCTGCTAATTTATATCCTCCTTAACATTGTATGCCCATACCTTTCATAATGCTTTTGGCCTAACAGTCGACTTGATACACTATCTACCTATGGTTCTTGCATTTTCCTCGGGCCAAACATTATATCTTGTTGCTCTAAGAAACAATCTTTGGTAGCTTGTTCTAGAACCGAGAATGAATATCGCAGCTTGACCCTTGCTCCTGCTAAATCACTTTGCTGTGTAATCCCTCCTTCATAAACTCCATGGTTTTCTCTCACAGAACTAATTATCAATTATGTGAAGCTGGATCACTTCTTTGTCAAGAAAAAAGGTTCTCCCTACACTTCTTCATGTGTGCCAAATACCTGCTCAAGATCAAGTGGTCGGTGTTGTAACCAATGTTTCTGCTCCTACAAGATTTGCTCATCTCCAAGATAATATAGAAATTATTTTAACCAACGTTTCCTAGCCTATAAAAAGACTTAACCTGATGTAGTTCATGTACTCTTGTTTCGGATTAACACATTCAGTGTACTCTTAAACTCTTTCACTAATGATGAACACTACCAATAATCACCACACGAACATAATCCATTTGAGAACCGGTGAAATCGCTTTGTATCTCGGATAATGATAGTACGGTTCTCTACCATTGACACAAATTTTGCAGTGTTATGACAATCACGGCATATTCTTAGATTTTTTATTATAACTAAAGGAAAATCTGCACTGCTGACCAAAAGTCCATATGCAAGAGCTATTTTCTCACTATGTTTGGTAACCATATCCATTTTTACCTCCTCATCAACATCATGGAGAACCGATTCAGTTTCGGGCATAAATCCAGCCTCTTGAATTTTTCTCATAACCTCTTCTAGCTTTTTGTGTATTCTATGTGAATCAGGGTGAGTGTAATCATCTACAACAAAACGGTGGATTTTATTCCCATGTTCAATAAAACTACATCCGGGATTTCGTGTATGAACTTTAGCCTTCATTAAAGCCCTTACTTTTGATGCATCACTCCACAAACCTGCAGCTGAATACATGTTACACAGCATGATATAGTTTCTAGGATCTGACGGAGCTAACACAATCAAATTCTTTGCGGCTATCTTCCCCAGATCAATGTTTCGATAAAGTCTACAAGAACCAAGAAGGGCACCCCAGACTCCAGAATTTGGCTCGAACGGCATGTTCTTAATCAGCTCATGAGCATCATCAAGTAGACCACAACGACCGAGAAGATCAACCATACATGAATAGTGATCCAATTGAGGTTGAATTCTGTAAACATCAGACATGATTTGGAAATAGTATTTTCCTTCCTTGACAAGCCCTGAATGGCTACATGCACTTAACAAATGAGTAAAAGTAACATGATCAGGCTCCATGCCTTCTTCTCTAATAATCCTTTCAAAGAACTCGATAGCTTCTTTTCCACACCCATGCATTGCATAGCCTGCAAGCATTGCAGTCCATGCCACTTTATCAGGCTTACGAATCTCTGCAAATACCTTACGAGAGTCATTCAATCTCCCTAACTTTGAATACGAGTTCAAAAGAGTAGTCACAATTGTTATATTTTCATCAATACCACAAGCAACAATTACACCATGTAAAGCCTCTACCAATCTTCCCAAAGGAAAATTTTCACAAGCTTGAAACAAACTCACCATTGTGGCTTCATCCGGAAAAAACCCATTAACCCTCATTATACCAAAACAATCAAAAGCCTCATTAACCATTCCATTTTGAGCACAAACAGCCACAATTGAATTCCAAGACACCATACTCTTCTCACTCTCAGGCATTTCCCAAAACAATTTAAAAGAAGACTCAACAAAACCAAACTTCCCATACATATTAACAAGAGCATTAGCAACCTTCACCTCAAACATCAAACCCAATTTCACTCCACAACAATGAACATAATATCCTTCATCACACGCTTTTGCATGTACACAAGCCGATATAACAGATATAAACGTAAGCTCATTCAATTTCAATTCTGAATGATATTTCATCTTACAAAACACACTCAAGCAATAACCAAGTTGTCCACTTTTTGCAAACCCGGAAAGCAAAGAGTTCCATGAGACAATATCCTTGTTGGGCATTTCATCAAACAGAAAATGTGCATCTTGGGTAGCACCCATTTTAACGTAACAAGTAACCAATTGATCACCGATGAACCCATCACGATAATCAAGAGATTTGATTACATGGGCATGAATGATCCTGCAAGTTGAAACAGAGGATGAAGATTTCAGAGCAAGAAGTAGAGTTGATAGAAAAGGGTGTGTGGAAATGGAATGGAATTGGAGAGAGGTTTGAGAGAGAAGTGGGTGTTGTAGGAGCATGCATGGTTTCAATGTCCCACGTAACAACCTAAACATGTTTAATTTGAGTCTTAGGAGTCAAGGCATTGATGCATAATTAATTTTTTTGGACTTTAATTTGAAGTTTGAAGTCCCTTATGATTAATTTGAGTCACTAATTTGGTGCAATTTGAGTCTTTGAAGTGAGGCACTGATGCATAATTATTTGTATCAGTCTTGTTATAATTAAGCCATGCATTTGAGGTTTTGTGGTTTTTTTTTTTTTGATAGGCTTTTTAATTTTAATGTCAGCTTATTAGAGCGTCCAATTAAGGTATTGACTGAGTCAAGATATGATGATGTAGTTTATTCATATTTCTCTTCCAACAAAGCACCTTTTATAAAAAATAAATTCTTGAAGACTTCAACTTAAAGTTGACAATACTTTAGAATATAACATGTATAATTGAAGGTGAAATGAAACACTAATGTATTCCGAGAAATTTTTTATTTTAGTTTTTTTTGGAACATCTAAAAATTTTCTATTTTTAGTTTTGCAAAAAGAGATCAATTTAAATTTGTATTCAAATATTGGATTTTCCTTTATATTTTGGTTTTATCTTTTTTTAGTGTTTGTGTCTGCTGATTTTGCACTAGAGTGTATCTCTCTATAGTGTTATAATGTTTGACTTTTAAAAATATAAAATACACAAATTCAAATACAATTTTTTTTTATTAATATATTAACAAGTGTCTCAAAAACACATGTTAACATTTTCTTTAATTTTTTTGCTTAATTAGTACTACTTCCGTCCCAACCAATAAAAACTTTACTCTCTCCTTTATCTTTTATAAGAAACTTTTTACTATTTCTTTTATTTTTTTTAAGAAAAATTTATTCTCTAATCTTTTCCACAACCAATAATCAATAAAAATTATTTTCATATTTTTTTATACAACTTACTTCAAGTAAAATACGTACAAAAAAGCATATTTTGAGAGAGAGAGTAATTCAAATTATCATGTTCATGTTTACTAAATGTGATTTTTTCTCTTATAATTTGATACAGAGAAAGTATACTTTTTAAATATATTTTGCAATTTCAAAGAAAATGTTGTATTTATAAGTTTGATATTAATTTTTATTTAGAATATTTTAGCGCATGTTTGATATCACGGTAGGATGTCAAAATCACGGTGAACTACCGTGAATTTACAGAAGCGCGCTACAAGTTATGACTTCGGCAAAATCATAGTAAATAGTTGTGATTCTGACACATCCACTATGATATCAAATATAAACTTAGTTAAAGTTTTTCTACGAATATTTGTCTAAGATGTGAGGGGATCCTCCGATGCTAGCTAGCAACAATTGAAGTTTTGTTTGTTTTCATTATGTATAGTCGTATAAATCTTATTTTGAGTACTTTTTCTTTCGATCATAATTATAAGCAAATTTTTACTTTCTAAATACATTTAATAACTATTTCCTCCGGTCTCATATATAAGAAGAAAAAAAAAATTGATGGTCTCGAATATAAGAAAAACGTATTGCAATCATTACATTTATTACCATTGGTCCAATTTTACCTTTAATTTAACATTTTCAATTTTTTTATAAAGTCTATAATGATTACTTTTGAAAATATCAAAAGTCACCTACTACCAAAAAGTAAGCAAAAAGTAAGGATAAAATTAATAATATATGTTTTCTTCTCAAACTTTGAATTTATCTAGATAACTTCAAAAATCAAAATAACTTTAAAATCTTGCATGAAACAATTTTTATTCAAACTTTATTTAACTGGCAACATAACTTTGAATTATCAGAACCTTTTCATAAACAAGAAGTTGATATATAAAAAAGAAGGGAATATATTCATTTCCCAAGGTGATTGTAATTACAGAGAATCATAATAATCCAATCCTTACTGGCTCCACATGAGAAAGAGGGCCGCTGATAAAGAGGGTGCCAGAGAAATGAAAGGGTCCATGTCCTTATTTTTGCTAGGAAACGATTGGATCATATTTATGATATGTGTTTGGTAGAGTAAATAAAGACATATGCATTGTTGGGAGGTGCTAGTGCATCTCTCATTTACTTCTTAGATATGATTTGTATTTATTTCTACTTTAATTTTTGCAGATTTGAATATATAGCACATAAAGACCTGGCTTATAGACCATAGTTAATGCATATGCATGGCAGTTTCATGTGCCCCCCAAGTGGTAGTTGGCTTGTATTATTGTTCTCTTGATATGATATACTATTCTTTTTTCTACATTTTCATTGATCCAAAAGGAAATAGTTTTAAAACCTTTCTAGCCTTTAAGAGAAATTGCCTCAAAAAGGTGTAAATAAGTGACAAAATTGAAGTCAGCCAGTTATATAAGATAAGATATTTATACACCATCTTTAAAAAAATCTAATCAAATCTAAATTTAATTCTCATCACTCATACCAAAAAAAAATTCTCATCACAAAGTGCTAATTGCTTTATATATGGAGAGGTTACAAGCATCATAAAATTATACATTCATGTCAATTAACATCAAATTTCATATAACAATTTTCTAACATATCATTTTGTCAGTTTCTTATTTACATGAAACCAAATGATCAAAGTGACAAAGTACTTATATTTTCAAATTCAAACAATAATAAGATATTTGTAGCAGAACTAAAAATTCCAACCCATACTGGTCCTGGTCCCCCTCATACACTGCTGGAAACTCCATCTTAAAACAGAATGTGCGCATATAAAGTTGTTGTAGTATTTAGTGCAAGTAATTAAGAAGTTTTCTTTGTGTTTGATTTTTTATGCATGTTGACAAAAATTAGTTTTGAATAATCTGATTTTGTAAAATTAATAATGATTGAAAGTAGTTATAATTGAATGTAAAATAAATTATTTTTGAAAGCATTTATATATAAACATAAGTTCAAAAATAAATTTTAATGTATATTTGGATGAGTTGTAGAATTGAAAAATCACAAAGAGTCATCAAGATTTTGTAAAACTATATATGTAAAGAGAGAATTTTATTTATTTCACAAATAGTTCGTCCTGATTTTGCCAATCTCACCGTTCATCTAAATATACACAAAGACTAAAAATCAATTTTATTGAATAACATCAAACATGTCAAAATTAACCCGTTAAATCTAGAGACACACACGCACACTAGAAAGTTAGACTAAAAGTTTATATCATATAATCATCCAAATAAATTGAAAATCACATATATGTAATAGAAAGTTATTATATCTTACTCCCTCCGAGCTCCGTCCCAAAATGCTGAAGAAAAAAATCAATAAGAAAAAAAAATTGTAGTCATTCCTTTTTTTATCATACGAAGACATATTTCTTCCTGAAGTATAATATTTAAGTATAATATTTAAGTATCAGAGGATCCCTTGTCAAAAAAAAAAAAGTATCAGAGGATCCACTGAGTTAGATGGACACAAGAAAAGTTTCTCCTAAAATTGTCACAAATCACCTAATTAGATACATAAGTTATTCATTAAAGCATTCAAAATTAAGAAAGTTCTCCATTTAAAACATTCAAACTTGACGTAGAGCAATGTATTCAAATCAAAAGCTTTGGATTGATTAAGTAGAGTAATGTGGGATCATTATCCATATCTAATCCAAATATTTTTTACATTAGGAAGCTCACATGCATAACACAAACATTCTTCTTTCAAAGCCTTAAACATTGATTCAAATATGCCTATAGTATTCTTTTCATCAAACATTTTTTTGATCTTCAACTTTATCACTACAATATATATCATATTACATCACTTAATGAAACCAAAACTTTTACATTAAAAAGAATATATCACACTTTATCTTCATATTACTTCTTAAATGAATTCGGTAATTCACTTATTCCGGGGCTCGGGTCACCCACATTATTAACATGTTTTCAAAGGGTTACCACACAAACAATCATTGTTACTAAACGACGACGCATCAAGATGATCAAAAGGTGAACCAACACCTAATGGTATGGATCCACATAAATGGTTATGACTAAGATCCAAATGCCCGATATATTTGGACGATGATAATGAACCGGGTACCCGCCCGTTTAAGTTGTTATATGACATATCCAAAACCATAAAATACGATTTCGGACAAAAAACATCGGGTATGGTACCCGAAAATCCATTTCGACTCAAGTTTAATATTCCCAAACCCGAATTACTTAACAAACTAGAAGGTATTTGACCCGAAAGTGAGTTACTATCCAAATTTAAAGTTGAAAGAACCGGCATTTTGCCAAGTTCAGAAGGAACCGAACCGGTTAACCGGTTCACTGATAAATCCAAATCAGCAAGCCGGTAAATGTTTGAAATAGAAACCGGAATTGAACCGGTTAATTTATTCCGGTTCAGTAAAGCGCGGCTTAACATTCCGAGTTTCCCAAAATTAGCGGGAATCGAACCGGTGAGAGCGTTGTTGCTTAAATCAAGATGCTTAAGAGAACCGAGTTCAACAATCGACGCCGGAATCTCGCCGGAGATGGAATTGTCGGCGAGGTTGAGAACAGTGAGGCGTTGTAAGTTTCCGATGTTGGAAGGAATTTTACCCGCGATTTGGTTTCCGATTAAGTCAAGGATTCTGAGGTTTGACAGAGAAGTAACACATTGAGGAACCTCGCCGGAGATAGCTTTCCAGTCGGCGACGATGAGTGAAGTGAGATGGTCGATCTTGCAAATCTCCGGTGAGATTTTCCCGGTCATGTAACCTGAACGGCCAGATTTAACGAAGATCGGATCCTCCGACTCGCCGCGGAGGTTAATGTCGGTGACACGGCCGGTGGTGGAGTCGCAGCTAACGCCGTACCAGTTGACGCAGCAGTTATCGCCGGACCATGTGTTGAAGATGCCGTGGTAAGGTTCTTTGAGTGCTGCTTTGAAGGATAAGAGTGCTGTTCTGTCTGACGGTGAACAGCCATGGACGGTGGCTATGACGGTGGTTAGAAAAACGGTTAGAGAGATTATGAATGAAGAAGCCATTAGGGAGGGTTTTTGATGAGGGTGAGTGGTTTTTGTTGTGGTTTTGCATGGTTATATATAATGAGTTGAGTGACGAAATTGCCCTTTGTGTGGTGGTATTATTTCACTCTGTGACTATTTTTAGCTGTGTTTTACTGACATTAACCACGTGATGATGCCGGGCATGGTAGGGTAACCATTAATATGAATGTGAATCTAGTCTAGTAAGGTACAAAGCAGTAAGTTGTGGCTTCTGTAAAATCACCGCAGATCATTGATTCTGTTACTTTCACTGGAATAATAAATATACACTAGATCCATCGTTTTTACCATGCTTAAATTTTGAGTTTATAGTCTACCCAAAATTGAATCAAATATAGCTAACCAATTAGCACATTCATGATTCATTCTATTCTCTGTGTATGAGCTTCTTAATAAGATTTATAGTTAGATTCTATTCTCTATGTATACAGCTAACCAATTAGCAATTAGATTTATAGTTCATTGAGAGTTAGATTATATGATAATAAATTTATAACAAGGATCTCAAGCCAATTGAAGATCTCTCCAAATAGTTAAAAATTCGGCTACTAAATTTAAAGCAATACTACAAGTTCCAGAAAAACCTTGAATCCAAATATATTAAGGAATGCCAAGATTTTAATGTATCCTTCAGGAGGGGGTGCCATCGAACTTGACGAATCATATGTTGCTTTTTTTGTAGGATCAAGAGCCTGGACCACGAAAGAATGATACAAGTATATGTTGTTGACTGAAGCCTAGATATATTTTTTCACATTTTAGAAAAATCTCTTCGTTTCTATTCTGCCAAATCTCAAAGCAAGTTACTGTAAACATAGAATCCGCCTTAGTAGTAGCATGATGCTTGAACCGAAGCATCAAATACTATTACAAATCCCAGAAGAAAGCCAAAGATTTTGCACAGTATAAATAGATATAACAATCACACCACTTTTGACTAACGCGACTCGACCTGATCTACTTAGAAAGTTCATTTTCCACCCCGTCATCCTTCCATTTATTGTGTCCTAACATATAGTCGAAATCAAAATTCTTAACATAGTTATGTCATTTAATCACAATTTTGAATACCATATGTTATAAGTATAGTTCTGTTTCCCGTTATATATAAAACGCATACCCAACAAAATGTACATTAAAAGTGTTGGTTGGAAAAATTCCTCACGTTATTTATTCTTAGGGTGGACCAAAGATACAAAACTATGCGTGGAATAGACACCCCACAACATCAGGTCACCCCACAGCAACAGTAATAACAGAGAAAACTCAAGACCAAGATTTGGGGAAACCAATAGGATGCAGTATCAACTCAATAATTGTTTATGACCGTCCGATAAAAAATGAATGGCTGAGATCAAATTCTGTATAAAATTAATTTAACTGATCACATAAATATGAATCATTCGATATTTTATGCACAGCTGAAAATGTCTATTGCATGTAAGTGTGTAACTGGGTAAAACAGTTACAATAGCATATTTGCATCAAAGATTTGGAAAATAACGACCCCTTTTTTTTTTGCAATAAAAGAAAAAAAAAACATAAATAGAAAAAGAGCATGTTTAGATCCATGATATAGAGAAAGTAAAATGAATTAGAATAAGCTCATTAGATTTTAAAAAGTGTAAATATTATCTCATTCTGTACCAGATTACCACCAATCCAAACACATCCTAAAGGATTTGTGATAGACTCATAGACATAATATGTTTTTTCCAGAGTAGGAGACCACACCACAAGAAAATTTCAAATATTCAAAGTATTCAGATGCTATTCGTTTCCACTATCCAAGACAATAATTAATTTCCTCTGATTCTAGTTTTTTAAAGAACCTATTATATCTGTAATATAAAAGGCTAAAGTTACATAAACAACATTAACATGATACAGAGGCATCATCTGTATTCCTTAGGCAATCGGTAACCTGGCATGACTATTTTATCTGCTAACATCTTGCCGGTCTTTGGCATAACATGCCAGTGCAAAGTGAAATTAAATTCTTTACCGCGCAAGTTGCTTCCCTGGACATCAAAAACATTGCATAATTAAGGCCTAATGAAGTGTAAAGCAATTCAGATTATACAAAATATCATTGAAACGTTGAATACCTGATCAATGAAGCGGTATTTATTTGATGTTTGAATTGAAAACTTTGAGTGCTCTTTCTCCTGAATGATCGCATCCCAGAGTGATATCTGTAAAATGGCATCTCAAGAGCCTAAGCAACATATATGACACAACATATACAGAATATGACAGTGATGCATGTAGCATAATATGCAAAGACACAGTTATCTCATCTGAGTGACATGAAATTAGGATTAGTTAAGCTGCCACTAAAACGATAGAAATTTGTGATCCACCGACTACTACCATGGATTTCTTCTATCTATTATCTCTTTATAAAAAGGAGCTGACGGGTTTAAAATTTAAGGGCCTGTTTACTACTAGTCTACTATCTAAAAACAATTCAGTTTTCATTTTCTAAAATTTTTATCATTTAAAGTTGCTACTAAAAGGAGATTGAACAATTGTGATAAAGAAAAGATGAAAGACAAACTAGGAAGAATGCATTTTCATGAACAATGAAAACAATATCTAGGCATTTTCAAAATTTCTGAGAAAATTGTGAGGAAAACATTAGATTTGTATTATCTTATGTTTATTAGTTGAAGTGAAAACGAATATAAGACACATGGAAAGTCGATAAGCCCTACGTGTGTATTTCAACTGAAAATGCAAACTAGCTAAGTAAACAAATCATACCTGATTCAAGGTATGCTTTGGAGTTTCATATTCAGCGGCTAAAAATACAAAAACCTGCGAGCCATGATAAGAAGTAAAACTAAATTAGTAGACAGCCCAAAAATTCTAGATGGGAGAAATCAAAGCTCATATTAAATTGACAACACAACAAGATATGCAAAAATTAGTTTTCATTCTTCCCATCCAGTCCTGTGATATTCAACTTATTTATATACTATTCAGAAAGCAATGAAAAAGTGAAAATGCAAAGTGAAGTCATGAACCTGTTTTGTGTTCCACGTGAAAAGGGTTTGCAAATCTGCTGTTATATTCAGTGCTATGCTGACCTGCAAGAATAGAATGACTCTCATTTCAGATAGGGAAACATTATGAATTTTGGTAACATGCTTAAGGGAGTATATATATTACAAGCTATTGTTGACTATAGAGATGCTGTCAATTTTTAGAAGTAATGGTATGGAGGTTTGACAAGACAATCTAGGATACTATCGAGCTAGATACACAATCTGTTGAACCGAACTCCAATCACCCAACTAACTGCCATACAAGTCCTGAATTTCAAATTTTAGGTTGCTTGACAAATTCCAAAGCCAAGGCGTAAGTAAGCACCAAGTCAAACCCTTGCTGCATGTTCAAGTGTTTTCTTTACTAAGACGTATGTTCAAGTTTTAAAGTCTATAGAAAGTGCCTAAGTTGAAGATGGCATAAATGTTAAACCCGATAAGTTATTGAGATGAAACCTTTTCTGACAGTTTTGTTTATGTCTGCATAATCAGAGGTCAACTGGAGCAGTGTAGCTAAGTCTGGACCTTGAGGACCAAATCTTGACTTTGAAAGCTTTTTTAGTGCTTAGATACACAACTATCAAACTAGATATAATACAGATTTGAACCCACTTCCCACAGTTTTGTAAGACCAAAAGGTATACCTTAATTTTGGTCAAGGGAACAAGTAAGTATAGCTGAGGTTGGCCACATAATTGCAATTTAACACTAATAAGAACATCAATTAGGGTATATTGTAGGTGTCACACCCATAAAAGGAGTATGGATCTGACAATTGGTACACAAATGTTATATGTTAACAGAGCCCTATCTAGATCTAGATAAATTACGACCAAACAAACTTTATAAGTCTAAATGGAAGGTTTAGTGAAGTCAAGGAAGGATGACAGAAATCCAACTAAATGGAAGCTTTGGTGAAATCAAGGATAAGTAGGCTGCCAAAGAATTATTTTGCCACTGTTTAGCCGCAATTTGCAGCCACTACAACCGTTACTGCAAAACACAAATAGGTAGTGTTTAGCCCCACACAATAGGCCATTTCCGGTCACCTATATATAGCTTTTCAATTCACAACTAAGTAATTTATGTGACAGTTTCAGATGGAATTTACCCATAACCTATAACAGTAAAAAAATCGGATTTGAACTCAAATCACAGTAAATGTGAGCAAAAGATCGACCATATGTGGCTCGGTGTGTGTTTCTATTCTAATAGTAGAGAAGGAAACCAATGACATTTCCCCAATTCATTCTGTTCAGATTTCATTTCCTCATACACATCTTTCCCTTTATATTATTCACAAAAAGTCGAAAACTCATCCATCAAGTAGTCTAATATTATCAATTAAACTGACTATTGTCCATCAAATTCTCCCCTCCTTAGGATTCTCTAATCAATAATGTTTCCTGTCATTTTCTCCTTCACTAAATTCCCTTTTCAATATCATTCTAGCACATCAAAATATGAACAGCATGTCTTTCTACCACTCTCTAAGTATGAAACTTCTACACACATGAATAACCTCACAAATAGAGAGAAAATAAACAAATAAAAAGAAAGAGTGAGCAATTTTTTGGTCCTTAAATGTCTGAATCGATAACACAATAGTTCCAAATACATCAAAATTACAACAAAAAAAATCCATAAATTGTTCTAATAGTCCTAAATGTATTAAAATTATAAAAGCATGAATAGATGCGTCTTTCATTAGTTAATTTAGTTTTCAAATATGTCTTTTATCTGTTAGTTTCATCCTCAAATATTACAAAATTACTAACGAAATCACACTTTGGATATTTTGTAATTTCAATACACTCAGAGGACTACAGTGACAACTCCTCACGCTTTGGTCTCAAAATCGCTATTACTTTATAGTTTATCTCACAAAACAAAATAAGAAAACAAAAAAACAAATTTGAGAAAAATTATGTTGAAGGTAAAATATAGTGAATTGATTCTCGTTAAAATGATTTATGTTTGGATACATTCATTATACGTGAGTTGAACATCAAATTTGAGTGTAGAAATCAATTTTAAAATCAGAAGCTACAATTACTATCTTCAAATAAAATCAATTCTAGAACCAGAAGCTATAATTTCTAGCTTCAAAAAAAATCAATTCAAGAATCAGAAGCTACAATTTCTAACTTTAAATAAAATCAATTCTACAACCAGATGCTACAATTTCTAGCTTCAAATAAAATCTATTATAGAACCAGAAGCTACCGTTCTTAGCTTACAATTCTAGAATCAGAAGCTACAATTTCTAGCTTCAAATAAAATCAATTATAGAACAAAAAGCTACAGTTCTTAGCTTACAATTCTAGAATCAGAAGCTACAATTTCTAGCTTCAAATCAAATCAATTCTAGAAACATAAGCTACAATTTCCAGCTTAAATAAAATCAATTCTGAAAGCAAAACGAATTCTACTCTAGACAAACCAAAGTACCAAACATATCAAAATCAATTATATATTGCTAGAATCAATGAAATATGATTTATGAATGAATTATTACCTCATCATTGCCATTATGCTGTTTCTGAAACCAGTTAATATTCAAAACCTACATCAAAACACAAAAAAAAATCAGAAATCAAAGAAACATCACTGAAATTTGAAACTGATAGCGATTGAAGCAGAAAAGGATTATAGAAACGAACCTGAACTTGAACAGAAGGAGAAGGAGAATTGAATGAATCGGTGAATGAAGCAATAGCACACATGAAACCGAGAATCGTAACTGAAAAAGTGAACAAAGCATTCGCTCTGTAACCGAATGAATGCATTTTGAATATTCAATTGCAGTTTTCGGTGTTTTGATGATAAAAATAAAGAGAGAGAAATTTTGAGAGAGAAAGAGCGAGAGAGGGTTTAAGAAGAAGAGAAAGGAAGTGTAATGACGGAGTCATGAAACGATCCTTGTTTTTGATTGGATACACCACGCATTCGGTGGGGTCTTATTGGATTTATATATTGCTTCTAAAACTTACCATAACAAATTAATTTACAATATTGTAATAAAAAAATTCAGAATATTAAGAGTTAAATATATTTTTGATTTTGTCAAAAAAGATAATAATTTTGATTGCGAATATTTTTATCTATTGAGTTATGAATATATTATCTTCATCCCAAAATATATTTTTATCTATTGAGTTCTGAATAGTTTTAAATCTAAAATCTCGTAGTTGTGTGTGAATTTCAGTTATGTATGACACATCGTCTATTGATCAAAATAAAATTAAGTAAAAGTAAATAAAATATAAACTAATCTAAATTAAATACATTATCGGATGTGTCCCTGAAGGGTAACTAACTAGTACATTAATGTAGAATAGTCATGCTAAGTTGCTAACTAACTAGTACTACACCCTTATGCACCCCTATGCACTAATTAAAAATATAAAAGAAGTAAAATTTGTATTGAAAACAAAACATTTTATATTTTATAAATATTGACTACACAAATTTTAATATATTTACTATATTTAATTTTCTAAACTAATGTATAAAATGAAGTAGTTAACATTTTCCTTATGTTTAATGGTAAATAGTATAAATTATATTCAAAGATAAAATTACAAATATCAGCTATAAAATTAGAATTTATTTGAGAAGGACAAAAGTGGTAGCCCTTAGTTCTTAAGACCTAATTTGACTTAAAATATTAAGGCGCTGTTTAGTTCGGGGTTTTTAGAGAGTTGGGGAAGGGAGGGGAGGAAATATTTTAAATTTTTATGTTTAGTTCAAATTTTTAACGGGGGGGGGGGAGGGAATGATTAATTTATTTTTTTATCCTTAACCAAAAAAAAAATAAGGATTAGAGTATAATGGATATATATAACCAAAAAGAAAATGTAATGAGTAAAAAACCTGAATTTTTTTGTTGTCAAAAAAATAAAACCTAAATATTTGATATTTCAACGAGGATAATTTAGGATTTTAATTAAAAAAGTATGGGTAATTTTGTCAACATAATAAATTATATTTTCTCTCACTTCACCTTCTTAAAAATTCATCTCCTCACCTTCCCTCTTCCTCAATTGAACCAAACAGACCTTAAAATGATTAAATTTGACATTTTTACAAGTTATTCAAGATCTCTTTTGGGTGTCTGAAATTGTAAGTGGTATTTATCACTTCGTGTATTGATAATTATTCTTTAATTTTAAACAAAAATAGTGTTATTTGTTAGCAAAAAATTTGTGAGGGAAGAATCTCATAGTCCATGCCTTCATGGTAGTTAACAGTTAAAACCTTTCAAGTCATTTAACATATATATAAATTATACCCTTTTTATTAAACAAATTTCAATATAGAAAAACTAGTGAAATGTGAGTTCCATTAAACTCTTTGAGAAAACTAATGAAAGCTGAAAACTACATCATAGTCCATTATACCACACCTTACCTTAATTTTTTTAAAAATATTAGATTTTTTTAATTATTTTTGGGATTCTCTAATTGATCAAATTTGTACATCTTACATCTTTTTCATTTGAACTAAAAGTCACAGCAACTAAACAAAAACAAAATTACTAAACCCCTAACCCGTCTCAACAAACTCAATCCATCATAAAGATAAAGGATAATCAAAACTTTTAGACTTAATTTTAAAGTGTCAGTTTTTATGATTTTTTTTTTTTTGAACAGCAAATATATATTATTGATAAAATTAAGTCTCCGCTCAAGATGAACATAGACTATTTTTTTGAACATTTAATGTAAGTATTAAGATCATAAGATAAACCAAAATTTACTCTTCTAAATGCTCTCTTAACTAGAACTACGCCTTTGATGTCACGACAAGCATAATCAAATAAGAAAAACCTCAATGGAATGTTCTCTCTATTGACATAAAATAAATTATATAATGATCAGCCAAAAATGTTGTCAACAATGAATGAAATAAATTATATAATGATCATCCAAAAATGTCTTCAGTAATGAATGATTCCTCCTGAGTATCAATACATGTTTCTGAAGGTATCTGAAGTGATTCATAGTTTAATTGTCTAGAAGCTTCATACAAAGCTATACCAACACTTACTGATAGATTCAAACACCTTACATATGTTTCAACCATTGGAATCTTGAGAGTTCCACCACCATATGGTTCAGTTTTGCAATCTAACAATGCTTCTGGTGGAAGGCCAGTAGTTTCAGCACCAAATAAAAGATAATCGCCTTTTCTGTATGAAAAATCCTGCAAGATACAAATGAACCGTAATTATTATCTCGTTTACATTTTCCTTATATTGCTTTGGTTTTTAAGCAAAGACACATAACCCTTTTAACAAACACTCCCTCTGTTTCTTTTCAATTGTCGCTTTTGTAGAAAAAATTAGTTACTTTTTCGTTTTCAAAGTTCAATGCAATTTAACAATTGTTTTGTCTGTAATACTTTTAACTATTTTTTCATTTTCGAAGTTCAATGCAATTTTGGATCATCCATACGGGTCCTTTCTATTTTCACATTTAATTACAAAATTGGCATATTATTTCCAAATTGCTTCTTGTTTTCGAAGATTTGTAAACATAATGGCAGTCAACTTTTCTCTCAAGTTTTGATGCAATTGAAATGAAACAGAAAGTTTTTATAATGAGTAATGAATTGATTGAAATGAAAACAAAATATTGGAAATTTTCTTCTTAGATAAATGGCATAATAAGAGACATGTTAGTCATCATGCATCAAATAGAGAAATGCTATCATTAAAGGCACTGTGCAATTAAACTTAAGGATGATTTACTCACAGAATGAATTTTTGTTCCCCTCTTTGTAAATGCTAGCAGCCGCTTTTCACCCTCCTATACAAAATAATATAATAGTGACATGTCGAGTCAAAAGAAAATTATGATATATATTCCAGAAATTTAACTTTTAATATGATAATCACCTGTTGCAAAAAATAATCACGAAAACCTTCCCAAGAATCGTGAATTTTAACAACTACGTATCTGCAGTTTTGTGTCAATAATGGAAACAAATATAAAACAGTAATGCAATTACTGTCAATGTTCAGTTTTGTTTTAGGTAAAACAATATTAGATCGATGAACAAGATTTGAAAAGTAACACACTTCAACTAGTAAAAAGAGATTTAGAGGAAGATATGAGGCAATAAAGGGAAGCAGAACTCATTATGAAATAAACCACGATAGACAGTTAGGTACTACAGTACCAGTAGGACTATTCATGGTTCGGTTCATTAAGGAAAACCAAAATGAACCGCCACAACAGTTCTGCAAAACTGATACGAACTGGTAATGGTTGGTCCCAAGCTGAACTGGTATAGTATAAAGGTTTAATGCACTAGTTCTGTTTCAGAACTGAACCGGAACCACGCTGAACTATACTTTTTCAAACCAAATTGATTCTTTGTGATCCGAACTTTACGAAATTGCTATTATTAACAGATATTAGGAGTGCTAAAAAATATAAACAAACCGACGCGAACCAAATATTAAAACTTTTGATAAAACTGAATCGAACTGCACCGAAAAGAACCAAACTATGACGAAACTGAACTGGTTGAGTACAGTTTGTGAACCACTTGTCAGTTGTCACAATTCAGTTCTTTCTGACGCAATTCGGATTGATTTAATAGCTTGATTCGGGTTTTTGTTGAACAGTCCTACTCCTACGTACTAGTACTCCCCTGCATTATATAAAAGTTTCTCTAGAATAGCATAAGAGATGCAAATATTAACCATTCAACTTAATCAAACTGCACTGAAAAGAATTGAACTGTGATGAAACCGAACTGGTTGAGTACAGTATGTGAACTAGTCACAATTCAGTTCTTTCCGATTTGATTCAGATTGATTTAATAGTTTGATTCGCGTTTTTGTTGAACAGTCCTACGTACTAGTACTACCCTGCATTATAGCATAAGAGATGCAAATGAGATAAAGGTTTCAACTTTAAAAAAGCATATATACAAGGATACGGCCAGTAGTCCAATCCAGCTCGCTTTAGTTTCGTATCATCCACCTTATATCCTAATGGCTGAAAAATAGAGAAATACAAAGGCTATGATTAGCATTTTGCAACAAAAATGAAAATAAGACAATCTTATTATGAAATGTAAACAATTATTGACTTAGAAAGCAAAACTCACCCCAACTAAGTGTAGTCCAACAGCCGATGCTGCACATGTTCTAGCGATGCAGCCAGTGTTTCCTGGAATCTACCAAGAACAGCATATATATCAGAGAACCCTTCTGTAATTGAGAGATTTTAATCGAAGCTAAAAATAATTTCACCAATAGTATTTGCACTTAAATAGAGCATTAATCTCTTTGCACTTAAATAGTATTTGCAGCAATACAAGAGAGTTCTAACCAAAGGATAAGAACTTTTGGTTTTCACCAACCCAAACGCAATTCCTCCTGCTACTAAGTTTGAAAATATTCATGAAAAGAAAACCAATTTCGAAAGAAAGAAGGTTTTTGCAAACGATAAATCATGGTCCATGGATAGTACCATAATCCAATATGTTTCTGTTAGGATATAGAATTATAGATATTAGAGTAGTTAAGAGTTGTTATACAAGTTAGCCGGTTAGTTGGGGTAGTTATAGGGCTATTTGTATAAATAGAGCGAATAGAACGTAAAGCGGATCATTATTGAATATTTGTAATCGTTGTGAATAGAGTAGTGACTCTCAATATCAATATTGTACAATGCTCTAATTTTCATCCCTGTACCTAAATAATTGCAACAGTTACATCATTATAGAAATAGTCAAATCCCTATCCTTAACCAAGTATAAAAATCTTCTTTTTATAGACGCACATAGTACTACTATTTTGATGCAATCGCAGTCGCTGCAATAGCATCCACAAAAACAATTTAAAGCAATTACAAAAGGAAGCACGTTCAATTTGAAGTGTCTGTAAATTTTGTATAATGACACAAAGCTAAATCTAAAGACAGCCGCTCTTCTCCCAATAAAATTTGCACTACCGAAAGATATCTCCTGGTGGATAGCGGACATGGGGAGATTCTGATCAATTTAGGAGGAGGCGATAACGATAAGCAAATGTGAAATAATTACCTGAGGGGAAACAAGTACAACTTGAAGAATCTTGGAATGTGAGGATTGATTAACAACACCTTCTCCAACACCATGAGGCAAACTACCTTCCTTACTTATCTCACCACCACCACCAGCAGAACCATCTATTATAACACCATTTTACAAACAAAAATTAACAACAAAGCAAATTAAGAGTTACCATATAGAGAGTCAGAGAGAGAGGGATTATTACTTACTGGTGAGAGATGAGGAAAGGGAAAAGAGGCGAGAAGGAGAAGAAGAAAATGAGGGGAAAGGTTTGAAATGAAGTAAAGTGAAAGATTGACGAAAAAGAGAAAATTTGGATCGAAAATGAAAAGGGTTTGATGCTAATGATAAGTTGTTGAGAGATTTAAGTGCAGGAGGAAATGGTATGTCCATCGCGGAGCACTTCTTCTTTTCTCTCTATCCGTTGCGGAGCGACAGAACGAGTGAGTCAGTGTTACACTTACTAGTTCCAAGTTCAGTCTCAATTTTTTGACTTAACAAACCAAAATACGGATGGATTGAGATTTGGTGCAATAAACAAAGGGAAATGTTAACATGTGCACTAAGCGTACATGTTAATAATGTTTTAAAAACTGGACCGATCATTGAACTGGTGAAGGCGCGGGTTTACTGGTTCACTGATCGAACCATGAGGTGATTGGTCGGACCGCATAGCTAAACCGGATCAAACCGGTGTAACGAACCGGTCTCTATAATACAACTATATAAGTATTAAATCGGTCGAACCGGTGACTCGGTCTATAAAAAAATCATGATTGAATTGAAATTTTTACACTTTAAAATTTGTAAAAATTCCAAAATATCATAATTTAATAAGTTCAATTTTTAAATTTAAATTATAAATATAGTGGTCACACAAACAACAAAATAAATAAGCGAATATAAAGTGTTTTTGTACTTAATTGAATAATTCGCTCTTTAAGAATAAGTAAAACTTAGGTTAAAAAATATCAAATTATTATATGTATTAAATTGTATTGAATCGGAGAATAAAAACATTTTTTTATAATAGAATATAGTACCTATTTATTTGTATTTAAAAGATTATAACATACGTATTTTAATTATAAATATAATAAATTAGAATCATTAATTTTTTTAACGGCAGAAACATTTGTTATTTTAATATTAGACTTATATAAAAAAAAAAGTTTAATAACATTAAGCAAACAAAAATTTAAATTTAAAGTCCATAAAATAAAAAATCAAATTTGATTCTTAAATAAATCAAAACTTGTGAGAAAGTTTTGTTTTCTATAAAAAAAAAAATATTAATAATATAAGAATATGCATTATATTAAATACAAAGTAAATTTGTTTATAAGAGAATAACTTAGCATAGTGGTTGAATACTTATTCTTTTATGAAGAGGTCATGGGTTCAAACCTTGGTGAAGACAATTTTTCATTTTTAAACATTTTAAATTCTTTGTTCAAAAAATTCATTAATAGAGTGAATAAAAAAAAAATGTGTAAAATTTATCAAAAAAAAAACTTGTAAAAAAAAACTGCTCGCCCAAAAAAAACAAAAAATCAAATTCCGAAAAAAAAAGAAGGGATAAAATGCAGTAAACCGGTCGGTTTGGAAAACCCGCCCGGTTCACCGGTTTAGATCGATTCACGCCGGTTTTCACCGGTCCATCTGCATATCCGATCTAATAGCCAGACCGGACCGGTTGACCTCCGGTTCGACCGGCCGGTCCGGTTTTTAAAACACTGCATGTTAATGATCTAAATAAAGAAATATCTACATTGATTTCCGTGCATTTGCTTTAATTTTTAAACTTTTTATGTTTTCTATGCACAAAGTTTTAGAAAATAATTCTAATTTTGGATTCTTAACTTGTGCCCTTAGGGCACATGTTAACATGACCCATAAACAAAATATCACACAATTTCACTATGTGTTTTTTTAGTTTTCAGCAACACTCTCTCGAACTAATTTAAGTTTAAAGTGAGTTTTAATATCAAAGTTCTTCAATTTTCTCTTAAATGCAATTGTAGAAATTGAATCGTGATCTTCTTTATTAAATTTATTGTGTTAAGACTAACTAACTATCGATAATTTCACAATGTTATATATATATAAACTCATTTACCAGGCAATTATTATATTGAGTCATTTCAGAAGAGTATGATTTTAAAGGAAAACTTTTTCATCTTTTTAGTTAGTAGTTTAATTAGCCATTAGCCGGCCGGTTCTTTAATTTTATTTTGGTCTTTTTTTGTTCATCTTTAAAAGAGGGGTGGTTTAAGGTTAATTTCGATCTAAAATCACTCCTCTCGATTGTTTCTTTATTTTCTTTACACTTAAATAAGTGATTTTTATATATTTTCAAATTTTGTTTGAGTTTTCTTCATCTTGATTTCTTCTTTCGGTGTTGTTTTACTCTAGTATTATGGAATTGTTTGTTTCCCATATTTGAATGGTGTTTGATTTGATTTTTCATCTTTGAACGATATTTGGTTTTTCCGTCTTCATACAATTTGTAGATTTGCTTTAATCCAACTTCAACGCAGATTCAATGACTTTAGTGTCTTTCCCGAATATTTATATTTTGTCATTTTAATTGTAGGCTTTATCATTTGACCATTTTATGCTATTAACTCGGATGCGATGAACTTGTTCGCCAATTTATCCTTTTTAGTTTTTAGCGAATTTGAATATGTTATGTTGTCGATTGACGTACTTTACAAATTTGAATGAATGAATATCGTTATTTTTAGTCAAAAATACTCATTTACAATAGGAGAATGTTAACATGTGCCCTTAAAGCATCTGTTAAAAAACTTAAGCTTAATTATTGATTTAATCTCAAACGTTTTAAAAGTTTCAAATAAGTCCCAAACTTTTATCTTAAGTTTCAATTTGGTACCAAACGTTTTAAAAGTTTCAAATAAATCCAAATGTTTATAACATTTGCACTAGTTAGTCATTTCTATCAAAACAATTTTTCCCAATAATTAACGCTCTTTAGATTAGATTGAAAACTCGCCGTTGAAGGACATAGTTCATCTTTCATCATAACATTAATTAGGAAACTCACAATTGAAATATCTCTCCACATAGAGAGTGATGCACATATGACATAATTATAATTAAATATTACAATTGAAAAACAAACAATTAAAAATATTATTGAAAATTTAAAATGTCAAATAATTTTTCAGACAAATTAGTTACAAATATTACAAATAAATGTTGATTCTATTCCTCCTTAAATTGAATTTTTGTTAATGTATGAAATGCATTGAATTCGTTTGCTTATACAAACTTATGGTGGTGACTCTGGAGTTTTGTCATGTTTTCCTCCATGACAACCACCATATGGACCAATTAAACCATCTCCATCTCCATCTCCATGTAAACAATCATTTAATTTTCTTTTGACAACGCTGCTGCCAAAACCTCTGCGAACACCACCACCACCACGCAAGCTCCCTCCACCACTAAAGCTGCCAACCAATTCATTTTCCTTCAGGTTTTTGCATTCAGATGTTCCTATAACCAATGCCAATATCACGGCAAATACTCCAAAATACTTAAGTAAATTTCCCATCATAATGCACTTATAAATTTGTAATGAGAATGCACTTGTAAATTTGTAATGAGAATGCACTTGCTAGGAGTTCTATTTATAACTTTACATACCATGAAACATGGCCTAAATTTCAAACTTGTTAGGGAGAAAACCTACATATATTGACAAACTTTTCCCAACCATCGTAATCAAAGCTTAGTCTTTTATTTATTTATTAGCCTTAGTCTTTTTTTCTTTTTTACAAAGCAGCCTTAGTCCTTTATTTTTACCACCAATTTAGTAATGTTCGGATGTCAGTTTTGACATTAAATAATTTCAATTCATTGTGAACGTTTTTTTAGTCAAAAAAAAAACTCATTGTGAATATAATTGCAGAGATCGATCAGTAATTCTTTCTACTAAATCTAGCACTAATCATTAATCACTAAAACTTTATACGTTTTGCTTAGCAGTTTATGCCAATTAGTAGGCCTTCAAATATGACATTTTATTTCGATGTGAAAATCATGCTTCGATGCATGGCTGCGCTCACACACACACGCTCGTTGACTAGAGTATACAGTATAACGATTGTACTTTGTATTTGTCTCAACTCTTATTTTATGGCACATGTCTTTTCTTCTATAGAGATGGGTGATGGGGACAATAATAAATATATGAATTACTCTCTCCGACCTTAATTATAAACAACTTTCTACTTTTTAGATTTATTGGAAAAAAACTAATGTATCTAGTCTTAATTATAGACCAAATACATTAGTTGTCTAATGAATCTAAAGTGAAAAGTTGCTTATAATTAAGGCCAGAGAGAGTATATATATATTTTAGATTTAGTCTTTTTTTTAAAAATTATTTACTAATAAAGGATTGATCCAAGTCATAAAGATTTTGGGCTCTTAAGCATATGGTCAAATGTTTGATTTATGACTCATGTGTAAAAGAATTCGGTTGAGAAAGAAAAACCTACCTTGTGTGCCTTACAAATTTTTTGACGGAAAATTAATCATCGCTAATGGCGGTAGAAATTTTACACCTATAGTAATGGTAACAAAAAAAAAAATTAGTTTTTCCATCTATGTAGACTGCACCACATTGATGCGCTGCATTTAACATGACATACACCGTCTGACCATTCAGAAAGACATTCGATACAAGGAGTTGATCAAATCTTTTGTCGAACAATCGACTCTAATATCACTGTTGGGTCATGAGGGGAGCACGAAAGATCATTCATATATTACATATATATGCCAATAACAACTACATAAGTTGAAAACTGTATTTTTATTAAAAATTTTAAGATATTAAATTCATAAATCTCGCTCATTTAATATATATTTTTCTAGAGTTATCAAAATGGGCCGGACTAGAGCTTGCCGACAAAACCCCAAAAAGTTAAATCTTGATTTACCTATTTTTATTTCTACTTTTTTTCCCCACAAAGCTTTCTTCCTCTACTCTTCAAACAAACAAGCTTTTAATCTCATGGGTATATTCTTTTGACACAAAAACTCATGGGCAGATATTTTGTTCTTTTTGCGTATGCATAATGATTACATAATAAATATAAAAAATTGATAAATAATAATATTATTATTATTTACAGAAAATATTATTTTTCTTATATACTTCATAAGTTTAATTAATTTGACGACGAAAAAAACTTCTGATGTTAACGGAACCTTGGAGTATAGTATAGTATATCAAACACAAGTTGCTGATTGAACTTTTGTATTTTTGTTCTTATCCATCATACTGCTGCTGCATTGCTTTCTGCGGCAGCTATGGTTTCAAATTTAAATAAAGAAGATTGAGAGTTACATATTTCGATCGACACCTTTAGCTTTAAGTATTCTTATCCAATTCTTTTTGTCTTCTTGTGAAGGGTTGACACAGAATGTTTTACTAGGTCAATGTTAATTACTCCTTCTATATCAAAATATATGTTGTTTTGAGAATAAGAAAAAATTGTACTATAATATACTCCCTACGTCCTTTTTTATAAGATCTCTTTTGACAAAATTGCACTATTCATTTATTTTGTTTTGATCATTTTTTTTAATAATACATAGATGTAAATATTAACATATAAGATCTTGTTTGATTTGTTTTGATGAGTGCTTTCAAAATATCAAATTTTTATAATTTTTACTAATGCACAATTAAAAATATTAGTGATCAAAATTGTGCATTATCGTACATGCACTAGTTAAAAGAGTCTTATATTTAGGGACAAAGGGAGTATGTCGTTTTACATTATAAATGAAATATTTAATGTTTTTTTTTTTCTTTCTCTTATATCTTTAATTAATTATTTCTCTTTCTTCTTTCAATTTTATAATTTAGAGTATCTTTCAGATAACATTAATGAAAGATAATTTTGTAAATTAACCCATAATTTATCTTTTTCATACAACAATGATTACATTTCTTAATTTGTGTGATATGATCAAAACGACATACTAATATTATATTTTAGTACGGAGGTAGTATTAAGTAGTATTTATAATGTAGTACTATTGATAAAAACTTGTTAAATAATACTCCCTAGTCCCTCCGGACTTAAATATAAGCAAAAGTCAAAATGTACTTTGATCTAAATTTTGGACCAAATATATTTTGACTTTTGCTTATATTTAAGACCAAATTCTAATTTTGGAATATTTCATCTGATCTTAATTATAAAAAAAAATCAGTTTTTAGAGTATATTAATTTTTGTCTTCTTATAATTAAAGTCGGAAGGAGTACAATTTTGAGCCTGCGTGGATGCTGGATCTACATAGTGTAGTGGGATGTTATGATCGAATTTTAATATATAAGACTTGAATCTCACATTAAAAGTGTATAATTCCTTTGTAGAGTTTTTAAAGTTTTAGCCTCTGCAACCGTAATTACTAATTTTTGTGTCGTGGTTCTCACTTCTCGCAATGTTCTTATCGATCATATGTTTCAAATTAAAGGTGTTCTTGTATGGTGCATCAACTCTTGTTTGGGTTTGGGGTGTTGTTTTGGTTGTGGTTGATGAGACGAGGTTTAATGTTGAGTAGGATGGGCGGGGGTGTTGCTATGTGGTTCTTGCTTTTGTTGTACTTTTAATTTGGAGTAGTTTTATTTAAGAGTTTTTAATGGCTTGTAATTAGTATCGGTAGATTTAGAGGTGTTTATGCTAATTTTTTTGTTAAGAAAAAAATTTCACATCAGTTGTGAAAATGTTTGAATATATGTTTATAAGCAGGGATCAACTCTTATTTTATAAGCCAGTTTTGTAAGGTTGAGTTAAATCTAACTTTCATTTTTAAGATGATATTAGAGTTTCAATGACAAACTGGTCTAGAGTTTGATCCATACATCTCTCACTTTTTAATTAAAAAGTAGAATTAAAAAATTTAGTGAATATACATTGGTTAATTTGAACTTCTTTTTTTGACAAGAGTATTTTTTTGGTTATAATATTCTAGTTCTTATAAGAAGGAACTCTAGACCTCATCTATCTCAAAATAGAATGAAGCATTGGCTATGATACTTCAAGTATGAGAATTAATCTTAAATTTGAAAGTCTTAACAATTTAAAATCAGATATGGTACATGGCCTACCAAATTATCAAGCTTCATATAGATATGTGCATTAGTAGCTTGATAGGCAAGCAACCAAGGAAATCCTTGTATCTCAACTTCCAATGAGAGCAAGAGGAAATCTAGATGTGGTTTAAGAATTTTTGGGTGGAAATAGATATTTTGTCTCTTTTTGTGGATGACTTTAGTAGAATAATGTGAGTATATCAAGTTAAAAGATGAGGTATATTCTATTTTTAAGAAGTTTAGTTGTAGTAGAGAAAAATAAAGCATAAGACAAATGAAACTATTCTCTCCGTCTCAATTTAAATGTTTTAGTTGACTATTTCACACACTTTAAAAAAAATGTGTAATTGAAAGAAAAAGAATATGATTTAACAAATATGACATTTATTTTAGAACGGAGAATATTGAAAAGTGATGGAAGAGGTGAGTGTACACACCTCCTCCATTACAAATTGATGATTTGTACAGCAAAATTGGCCACTCCATTGCACAGTTGAGCATGAAATCAGTGTCAAAGGCCTTAACCAATCAAGGCAAGATTGAAATATATAATGTGCTGATTTATTTTGATGACTTGCTCATAACTAGAAACAACCAAGGCAAGATCGAAATACTCAAGGCTCATATAAACACCAAATTCGATATGATTGATCTAGGAGGGTTAAGATATTTCTTTTGTCTTGAAATTCATAAAACCAGACCCAGCAGAAACAATATCGTCATTAATGACCATATTGTCCTTAAATTTAGTGATATGATACATTTTCAATATGGTGATTTAGGGGATTGACATGTTGGAATATGATAAGTAATGTGCTAATGTTAGACATGGACACATTAATTAATTAGAAGTTGATGTACCGATTAAGGTGACCAATTTACTATTCTTTTTTTGGTATGTGACCAATTTACTACTCTCTCCGTACCAAAATATAAACCGTTTTGACCAATGTTTTAAAAACCGGACCAGACGTCGAACCGGTGTGACCTTCGGTTCATGGTTCAATCGGTTGGACCGGTTTAACCGTTATTGAACCGGATATTAAATAAATATTATATTTAATGCTCTTTTTTATAAGTAACTTATGTAAATTTATAATTAATAAATTAAAAATGCATTTTCATACAAAATACACGGTATATATATTTATGACTACTAAAGTATATGTTGAAAAATATAAAATATTATTAAAAAAAAGCAAAGAAAGTAAAACATTTTTTATTTCTATCATATAAAAAAATAACTAAGACAAATAAGTATAACTTACAAAATAATACAAGTTAGGCCCAATAACCTTTAAAAATAAACCCTAATTTATTTAGTCAATTATGTGATGTTTTTGTATCCTATGCGCCGCACACTAGCTACAAGCAAGTCCATTGTTCTTCTTTCTATATAATAATGGATGCTGCTACTTTTGTTCTCACTTCAATATCTCTTTTTCTCATCTTTCAATTCTCAGTCTGCCATGGTACTATGGTAGTATCTTGGTTTTTCTTACTAGTATTAGTTCTATTACTTTATTCTTTCTTCTCTCTTTTCTTCTTCATACTCAAAGCTAGTATTATTTGAGATAACCATTTCTACATAATCTAAACAAGTTCTTCAGTATTTTAATCAAAATTCATGCACCCAAAATCGAAATCCATGTTTCCAGATCTAAAATGAGGGTGAAAAAAATCAAAAAAAGAATTTTGAATTCCTATTTTTAGTTTTCCGGTTTTCTGAAACCGTCCCCGGTTCACCGGTTCAAACGCTTTCGTCCGGTTCAAACGGTTTTTAGGGCGGTTTTTGGGACTAACGGTTTAAGGGGTCAGACCAAACCGGATTGGGCTCCGGTTCACGGGTCAACCGGTTCAACCGGCCGGTCCGATCCGGTTTTCAAAACATTGGTTTTGACTATATCACACAAATTAAGAAATGTAATCATTGTTGTATGGAAAAGAGAAATTATGAGTTAGTCTACAAAATTGTCCTTCATTAATGGTTTGGAAAAGATAAATTGTAGAAGTAAAAGAAGAGAGTAATAAATAATTAAGGGTATAATAAGAAAATTAGCATTAAATGTTACATTGATATTGTAAAACGACTTATATTTTAGTACAAATAATTTTTTTTCGAAAACGACTTATATTATAGTACAGAGGGAGTATTCTTAAAGACTACAAGAAATAATAATACTACTATTTGTTCCTCAAAAACTAAACTAATTAATTTTTCTTTCTCAAACACAAATGATTTTTCACTCAAAAAATTTGTTTTGCTTGTAACAAACAACTAGTAGTAACAAATATGATTATTAATTAGAATGCCAAAGTTTTTGACAATGCCACGAAATACGAGAAAAGCGTGAGATCTAAATTGAATGTACTGTATTAAGCCCAGTCAAACTAAGACACTAGTACTAATTAAAAATGCATCTGTTTTATTTAAACACTATTTTGTCCAACATAATCTTGATTGTGCATAATCTGACTCAAAATTCATTAATCACTTAAGTTAAGCTATTTAATAATATCTCATATATATATATATATATATATATATATATATATATATATATATATATATATATATATAACTCGGTCAATAATTATTAAGAACATTATTTACGAAGATGAAATTCAAACTCTAAACTTTTGCTTTTTTTTTCATAAGTAAAAAAATCATTTATGGTATGTTTGGTAGTAAGAAGAAAGTGTGAAGAGAAATAGATGAGAAAGAGTATGAAAAGAGAGAAATCGATAAGAAAGAGAATAGATTTGTTGTATTGTTTTGTAGAAGAGAGAAAAGATAGAAATAGAAGAGAGAAAAATGTGTTCGATGGTGGAAAAGATAAAAATATTCTTATGTTAAAGTGGATTATGCTAAAAACAAAATGGATAAGATTGAAAATATGATAATATGATGTATCTCTTCTCTCATTCTCCTTACTTGAGAGCAGAAATAAAAAGTGGATGAGATCCACACTTTTTAACTTTCTCTACTTAGAGTATGTTTGATTTGACTTTTGATAGAATTAATTTTGATAAAATTGACTTTGGTAGAATTTAATTTTATCACAATTGAGTTTAGAAGAATTGATTTATGTTTAGATACATTCAACTAAAAGTGAGTTGAATATTAAATTTCAATGTAAAAATCAATTTTAAAGTTATAAATTACAATTTATAGTTTCAAGCAAAATCACTTCTAGAGACAGAATCAATTCTACTTTACAGAAACCAAACACGTCAGAATCAATTCTATATATCCAGAATTAATTCTATCCCCTCTAAATTTGAAATCAAACATACATTCAATTTCTTTAAAAATCAATAAAAAATTTATTTATCTCTTTTCTAACTCTCTCTTCCCTAACTCTCTCAAATCAAACAAATCATTAGTTATATACGTACTATAGGTGACCTTAACCTACATACTACACTACATCTAAAAGAATAGAATAGTTTAATTCCTAGTCATTTTCAACTAATGTTGAGGCTGAATTCATATATTGATATCATATTAGATAACCACAACAAAGTAAGGAAAATCACATACGTTCAAGAATAACCAACCTTTCCAAAAGTAAAATATATTGGATTAGATATTCTTTTATAATGGATTAGATATTTTTTATAAGGAGCCATTCAAATAAAATAAAACTATAAATTTTTATCTTTGTATCATCATATAACTTTTATGTAATAATCATATAGAACCAAATTACCCCACACATACTCCTAATTAGAAAACCACAATACAAACAAAGAAAGGGAAATCACAACAATATCTTTGTATTATTTGTGAAATATTATGACTTTTTTTTGTCAAATAGTAATGTCTAAAATTTTGTTTTTTTAAAATAAATAAATGTATCTGAATTCAAAATTTAATTCTTGAATATTATATGTAGTTCCTTTCAACTAAAGTAAACTTATAATTTACTAACTTTATCTTATTTTTTTACACAAAAAAAGACTATAATTTGAACATGTAATAATTTTTCAATCAGATGACAATAACTTTACAATTGCACCTAAATTCCCTCTTAATTAACCTACATCTACAGCAATATGAGAGTTTAATTCTAAGTTCTTAAATTCAAACTCATGCTGGCGGCTGAATTCATCATATAATGATATCATCTTAGATAACCACAAACAATTCAAGAATCACCAAACCTTTCCAAAAGAAGTACCTTTCTATAATCATTAATCAACTCTTATGAAAAGGACAATTTTAAAAAATAATAACAAATAGAATGGTTTCAATGGATAATGCATGTACCTAAAAAATTTAAAAGAAAAAAGATATTGTGCCCTTTCTTGGCAACCAAAGAACACCAACCGCACAATTTTGTTGCACCACAATCGTCCTAAGCTTTAGACATAGGTCGCTTGGCTCATAAGCAAAGCATCACTTACCTTATCTAGTTGCCACGTCAGTATATTTATTATTTTTATTCCATTCATTTTTAAATAAATTAAATAATTTATTAGTTTTGACTAACAGGAAAATAAACATCCAACAAAATATATATGGCGGAAACATATGTTATTGTTACGTTTAAGTTTTAGATTAACTTGTAAAAAATTGTCGAAATTATTAAGTTAGATGTTTGTAACCGAAATTTGATTCACAATCCTTTTACTTTGTGTGTTTGAGTTTATATTATCCTTATCATTTTGTATATGTAGCAAAAAAATATTGTGACTTTACTCTTTCCGAAAAAATTTCATTTTTTCTCATTTAGGATTTGATGTTTAGAGCATGATCAGAGTGGCTCAATGATAAATCTTGGAGGAAGTTACTGATACTATATTAAAATTTAGATTTGATCTAACTTAATTATAATAAGAGATTAAATGTCCTCTTACGTCTAGCATTATAGAACTTGGCGTGTGAATATAAATGGTGGCTAGTTCAATAACGAAAACTTAATAATAGGTTGTTTAATAAATTTTGAGTAAAAACCATCTTAAAATTGAGAGTTAAACTTAACTCAATTTTACAAAACCAATTTATAAGGTAACGAGTCTCTACTTATAAATTCATGTCTCGATTTACTTAATGTAATAATCTTTTAACATAACAAATAGAAAAATATAGATGTGTAAAGTTTGACCATACCCACTTCTCAAAACTATAATATCATTATTTTGTACTTGAGTGTTTATGTTTATGAAATTACATTAAAGTCTAACAAATATTATAAGCATATAAAAAAGATATACTAAGTCCACTTTTACTATTAAATGTTCACAACCAAAAGATCTCCAAAATTAGAACCCAATTTTGATTAATTTCTAATGGTCAACGGCAAGATAATCATAAATAAAATGAAGGGTACAACCGTACAATGTATATAGACCACTTAAGTCATCAAGGTATAATGGTTATTATTGTGAAAAATAAGGTTTAATCCCAAACAAGACACTACATAACATAACATAAATATGTCTCAAGTGGAAGACAAGAAAACAATGATTTCTTAGCTTCCATCTCTTTTCTTCCTCTTGTCTCAAATCTATCTGTGTCTATTTGAGTTCTTAGTCAAGATTCAATTAGCTTAAGGACTTGAAGTTTGGATTTGAATTCACTAAAATTTGAATTTCATATATATAGAGAGATTCTCTAAGGTAAATTGTTGTTATTTTTGTTAGTCATCATTATTGTAGTAACATAAGATCTTTTCTTTCTTTTGGAAGTTTAAGTCTAACCTTAGTTTTAAATTGCAGTTGCGGTTATGCTGCAAATTTTTATATTGCAACAAAATATAATTGATGTGGTTGAAATTGAAGTTGCAAGGACTTCAAAAATCATTTATATTGTTGTTGCAATTGCAATCACAAACCGCAATGAAAATTTTCGAGTCTAATTGTTTGATATTACCATTAAGGCCTAAACTCGCAATTGTTGTTACATTTTGATTATGTTACAATTGTTGATATTGTAAAAAATTGCAGTCAGATACAACGGATAGTCCGCAATTGCAGACACATTAAAAATCTTGATGCGAGGCAGTCAAAATCGATACTTTTTTAAAAAATTGATGATATCTACAATGTTTAAACTTTTCTACAAAAATTGCTTATCTAGTTATAGGAAGAAATTATAAAGATGGTTTCTTTTTTCTTTCTTTTTTCAGATAGTTGAATTAGCAAGATGAGTATTATGTATGAAGAGTTAAGAAGAAACCAAGAAATGGATTCTTCAAGTATTATTCATTCAAAACAACACAATTCAGGACTGCTTATGAGATACAATTCTGCTCCAACTTCATGGCTTACAAATCTTATTGACAATAAAAATCATAGCTATGTCAACAATGAAGAATCTTTTACAAGTGATAGTTCAAGTTCAGAAATGGATACCATGTTTTCTAACTTGATATCATCTAACAATGGATGGAACAATTCTGAAGAACCTTTGCAACAAGAGTTTGATGTGAAGCTTGTGAAGCAAGAAATAGGTGAATCTGTTCCACAAAATGGTGATTATTCTTATGGTGGATCTGAGATGATTTACCAAGGCTTTTCAAATGGTTCTGGTAATGGTTTTTATGGATCTTTTGATGGAGTTAACTCTAAAATGGGTTTGAGGAATTCTTCTAATCTTATTAGGCAAAAGAGCTCACCTGCTGGATTTTTCACTGATGAAAATGGTATGAGTTTTTCTTATTTGCAAACTATTTTAGATTTTGTTTCGTGTACTTTTTCTCTGTAGTAAAGGTCTATTTGAATTGACTTATTTGAACTTATCTACTTACGCAAATACTTATAAGACTATTTGGTAGATTTTGTGAAAACAGCTTAAGCTTATGACATGTCTTTGTTGTTTCAATCTTATTCCCTTAAATTCTTCAAGATAGTTTACAAAAACAATTTATATGAAAAAAAAAACTTGACTTTATTTAATCTTTTGTGATAGAAATAATTTATACATAGAGACTTATACAATAAACATTTATGCTATAAACGGTTTATCCAATTAAACAGGGTGTAAAGTTTTCTTAATTGAAAAATAAATGTTATGCTTCAAATTTAACCACCTTTCTAGTATGAAATCACTTTCCAAACCAAGAAAAATAAATGAGTAAGACCACGGTTCGATCCCCTGCAACTGTGCTTGGGAAGGGGTTGGAACTACTTGACGTCAAAATTGACCTCTGAGCCGGATTAGTCGGTACAGTGGGCCGAATATTGGTGAAAATCCAAAAATAGAGAGTCAAAAAACAAGTCTAGCTAGGAGTTTGATTCATCATTAATAAGTCTCGGGTTTGAGTCTTGTAAATGAAAAATCTATGCGTCGAAAGAGTTTTGTCCCGTATATGAGTTCGCTTAGCTGACTCAGATTATACGGAAAGTCTAAATCAAAATAAGGTTGTTGAACAATTATATGAAAATGTTTAAAATTAACTTTACCTTGAAAGTTACTTGGAATTTATTCAAATCAAATTTTTTGACTTATTTTTGTGAATATTTTTATTAGTTGAAGTTCTTGCAACATTGAGAGAGTTAGGAAGCTTTAAAGGCAATGAAGTCTCAAGTGGTACACTTAACTTCTCTTCTAGGCCATCTACTTGCTTGAAAAGAATGCCACAAATAGCTGAAAATGGAGTTCAAAGCATAGAAGCAAATTGTGACCAAACTACAAACATAGTTAATGAAAATGGTAGCTCCAAATCTCACATGCCAAGTTTTACCAATGAATTTTGGAACAATTCTTCATTCAATGCTCAAAAAGCAGAAATCGAAGATGAAATAATATTTTCTACTTCAAATGGTTTGGAATCTCAAGAAGAAAATTTTTGCTATCAAAATTTTGGTTTGACTCATCATATGAGTCTTCCTAGTTCTTCAACTAAGATATCATCCATGGAAAAGTTTCTTCAAAGTCAAGGATCTGTTCCTTGTAAAATTCGAGCGAAACGAGGCTTTGCAACTCATCCAAGAAGCATTGCAGAAAGGGTAAAATTCTACTAGTAACAATTATAAACCTATAATCATTCTACTATGCTATTAAACCTATGTGATTCAACAACTTCATATATGTTATTTGTAAATTTCAGGTAAGAAGAACTCGAATAAGTGAAAGAATCAAGAAACTCGAAAGTCTTTTTCCAAAATCAGACAAGGTATTCTAGCGTCCATTTATTTTCTAAAATATTTATATCTAGTTCAATTCTTGCAGACGATATCTTTTTATTACAACAATAGTGATTTGGTAGACTTGTCAAATAAATATTTATCGATTGTTCGAAGTAAACGGGTTCTTAATTTTCGGAGAAGCATATGATCGGCTAGTTGAAACATTATATGCATTTTGGTAACACGGTACTTCTTCTAATTTGGCAGCAAACAAGCACAGCAGATATGTTGGATTTGGCGGTCGAGTACATTAAAGACTTGCAAGAACAAGTTCAGGTACGAGAAGAAACACATCGAATAATTGAATTCCATAAACGTCTATAATAATGTCTAACTAAATTTTTTTCATCCCCGTAGATACTCACAGTTTGTAAGGAAAAATGCAAATGTACAAGTCATGAGAAACAAAACTCTAGACATTGCAGCTGATTTAATCCCTTTAGATAGCAAAAGGGAGCTGAATTTTTGTGTATATATTAAATAATCATTAATGAGTGTGCCAAAGTTGGCAATTGTGATTATAGAAAATAATGGTGATATTTGCATAGTATGAGTTTAGGTCCATGAGATTTTGAATTTCTTTTTCACTTTTGTTCTCAATTTTGTCTTGAAGTATTCTTTTTCCCTTTAGCTTGATGAAGTATGATATGACAATATTGGTAAAATATAATTGAAAGTTTATGTAAATTTTGTTTACTCTTAGTGCACAATTGTTAAATTCTAAACTAATTAAGTGATATTGAGATATGTGTATCACTCAGCAGCCTAGAATCTTGATTCAAATCTAATGGGGTGCAAAAGATAAGAAATAGAGATGCCTTGAAAGGTCACCAGAATTTGTCACTAGCATTTTGTGTTTTGACTAAGAATGAGTACCCTGCTAAGAATAGCATTTATTTGAATGATAATTCTCAAAGAATGTTGAGATTTTATTGTTTTTTTCTCCACCACACTAGCTATTCACACTTTAAAAAAAAGTGTTACCTTACTCTGACTGGAAATTTTTCTAGTTCCTTAGAATGTGATCCTGATTCTTGGGTATCTAGTTATAGGTTGCACTTATCAAAATTACTCTATGATATCAAAGAATTAAGGCTGTGTCTAAACTTTACTTATCTCGCAGTTAAACTCTAAATTATTAGACCACATTCCTCTGAGAAATAAAGACTTAACACACAAAAAAATTGCATCTATTTTAATATTAGTGATTCTTGATGTGTAGAGAATTGCAGTCAAATGCAATAGATAATATCTTAATAGCATTTGCATAAGTCGCAGAGACATCAAAAACCCTAATGCCACAATTAGATAAGTCTCCCGTTATTTGTGTATAAAACCTAACTCAACTGACAACATTAAGACTGTTATGCTAGACATTATTGTGGTTATTTGCGCGCAAACCCGAAATCTCCCATTTGTGTTATATATATCCATACGGTTCACACCACAGTATACATACAACATAAAAGGTAATTGATAATTGCCGTCTGACTATCTCCAATCACCAAAGAAGATTCAAACAATTATTTAAAACTAGAAATATAACCTCAAAAACACAATTAGTATGGTTGCCATTTCCAACCTTTTTGATGAATATATACCCTTATATTGTTTAGATACATCTAATGAATTAAAGACGTAATTATAATCCTAGTATAGAACATATCTTTGAAATGTCTTCACTAAATAAAGGTTTGTCGTTCACACATTCATTGAAAGAATAGCCACACTACTTTATTAATGGTGCAATATGAAAGATGTTTCAAGATATTCTACAAATTGTATCATGAATTTAATTTGCCTCAATTCAATTGGCAATTAAACTTGTTGCAAATACAAGGGTTCATGTCAAAATCAAAGTTTATTAACCCTAAAGTTCACTAGAAGATTTATCAGAAGAAAAAAAATCAAAATATTGTTTGTACTCATTAGCACTGAAGCAGGCTTTCTAAACCTACTAATACCTATTGGGAAAAGAGCAGGGGGGAAATTAACCTCTATTCAGTACACTCTCCGAAAGCCGAGAAGAGTACCTTGGGAATCAAACCATTTCAAAAAATTCATGATCTAAACAAATGTACCATTTGCAAAACAACCCATCAGAGCTTAATGCACAAAATTTCAAGCTCCGGCCTTCGGTTTTGATTTTTGTTTCTTAGTAACCGATGACGATAACCCCTTGCCAAGTCCAGCTGGGGCCTGTTCTTGCACAGGTTCGCTTTTTTCAACAGCCGTTGAATCACTCGAAGGAGGGCTATTTGCTTCGCTACTTGTTCCATTTGCTTCCTTCTTTGCTACAGCTTCATCCTTCGTCGATCCATCTGCACTCCCATTGTTCGCAGCATCTGGAGTCGTACCCGAATTTATGATATTCAAAAGTTGTGTAAAGGGAGGCACAGCCTGTACGGGTACACCATGTGGACGTACTATGAGTCCCCTTGCTGCAGCCTTCTTCCTGACTTCTGCAGCTGCTCGTGCAGCCCTTTCATCAATTCCCCTTCCTCTAGGGAGAGCAGCTTCACCCATCATTGCAGCATTGATGGATTTGTTAGCAGCTGCACCTGAACTTCCAGATCCCCCAGCAACTGCAGCAGCTTGCAATGCTTGTATCAAATCAGGACGAGCCTGCCATTATATAAAATCCATTGTTTGAAATATTACGCCAGAAAATTGAGAAAATAAGTGTAGAATCGGATATTATCATCCAGGAAACCGACACGGGGACAAAATGCATTCCTATCACTAAGTTGTTCTAGAAGGAAATGAAATTCTAATAAATAAATTTATAACTGTCAGATGATAAATCAAATTTCTTAAGCATACCTTAAAGATATCAAAAGCCTTCTGAGCCGAAGCTGCATTCAGAGCTTGACCTTTATGCTTCTGAGCATTCGTCTGCCAAAACAAGTAGTGAAATGTTAAGATCATACAAGTTGAATGCAAGATTTTAATTATTCATTTATAGACTCGTAAATTGTAAATAAAACAAAACAGAAACAATGAGAAAAAAGTCTGGAAATTGTCCTGTGCAGATACCTGTAGCTCCCGCACTTTAAATGTGTTCATCCAGTTTTGCGAGTCCCGAGTCCTAGAATCATCTTCACCAAGCTGTTTGACAAGTATATCATATGTTTTCTTCTCATGCTGCAACACCAAATGTAAAAGTCAGTCAACCATTCACTGTTACTACTAAAAACCAATTATCCCACTACATATACCTGGTGAGAGAGCTTGTAAGCACCCATACAATTAAATGCAATGGCAAGTGCATGATAACAAACAGCTGTTTGAATATGCTCCTCGCCAAGAAGCCTTTCGTTTTTCTTCAAAGCTTCTTGCAGATAACGAAGAGCTGTGTTCATCTTTCCTATATCTTGATACATCATTGCAACGTTAATGAAAGTTGCAGCAACATCAGGATGATCTGGCCCTGATGACAAACTTAACAAAAGCATAGCACGAGACATATGGCGAAGGGCGAGTTCTGTCTGGTTAAGTCCATGGTAGAACAGAGCCATGTTTCCATAGCTGCACCAACAATAATATAGATCACAAAATGTTCTAGAACAAATTTTATGTAACATGATCAAATATATATATGACATACAATAAAATAAATCAAACAATCAATAGTATTAGAAAAATGAGAAGTAAACAACTAACAACATTCGTCAATAAAAAAATGAAAAGTCAAAAAAGGTTCCAGTCAAGTTTTCAAAATCATATACACATCTAGGTTTCCCAACTTAGTTTTATTGGCCTGAGTAACATACCGATTTGGCTTAACATAATTACAACATATACAACTATATGAAAAAAGGAAAAAGAATATAGATTATAAAACCCCAAAATATTTATGCAGATGAAGAAATAAGATGAATAGAATAGAGAGAATGCCTGTGAGCAGTGTCAGGATGATCTAGTCCAAGACAACGTTCATTTATAATTAGTTCCTTATGTTGTTGCATAATAGCACCAGCCATGTCTCCAGCATGATACAAAACCATTGCAAGATACCTGAAATTCAATCATTATTGAGATCCAATGCACAACACACAAATAAATCAACATAAATTTAGATAAACTGAACTTCATAGCAATATGAATCTTATAAAGGTAAGCTGCTGAAAATCACAAATGATAATGATGATAGTTAGGTTGCATCAATTATCCCAGGTCTAACCCAGCATGGCAATCAGAATTGAAGATGAGGGGGAAACTGTAATTGAACAAGAAAAACATTTAAGATTATATAACATGATAGAAATAACTCCTGGCATACCGACAGCAATTAGCAACCTCCCGATGCATGGGACCAGTAACCTGCAGGTTATTTAACAAAAATTATTTTATGCACAAGCAACTCATCCATGAGAAAATAAAAAATACTGAATATCATGCCTGTTGTAAAATGGAAAATGCCTCTGAAAATAAAGTGTAGGCTTCACTGAGCATGCCCTGCATCAAACAAAACGTGTACATTAACATGTTATGTCGGTAAGAATATGCACACACAAAAATCATTTACCTAAGTCCACACATTTTTTATGTATTTGTACCATCTTGTTGAAACACAATTCAATTCATTCACTAGGGTGCAACGTGCAGAAGATGGCCCGGTAGTATTGAAAATTTTGGGCTTTGGTTAGCCTAAACATTTCATCCAAAAGAATTATTTCTAAGTACTAAATGCACAAGATATGAACCACCGCTTTGAACGGTGCATAAATGTATCATTCCATTCTTATACATTGGCAAAGAGGTCTGTCCTGATAACTGACAGTGACATGCTAAAACCTACTCAAACCACCCAACAATAGTCCACTTCTTTTGAATTTGTATTAATAATATCATTTTACAGTAAAAAAAACAAATATAAAGCATGGTAAAAACCTCAGCCAATTGAAGTTTTCCAGTTTCCACAAGTTCCTTGGCTTCAGAACATGAAGGAACTGAATGCTTGACTACAGGACGGAGATCAAATACATCTGAAGTTTGGAATGGTGTTGGAGAACTAAGATCGTATTTACGTGCTGCTAAGGTTACACCGACCTGAAGAACATTGTCAAAAGCAATAAAATTGAATGTGTCAGTGGCAAAACTGTAAAAGGCACGATAAAAATGTTAACAAATTATACAAGCATGTATTTCATGACAGAGCAATGTTAGAAAGACCAAATACCTAAGGCATTATAAATTAAAAATAAAATAAAAATCAATACTATTATCATAACATAAAATGGAAAGGAAAGTTTGAACATCTCTCTTCTGAAATGCATTAATACTAAGATAAGGTGAAATTTGTTAAACATGATAAAAAAACAGATTACAGTTGAGTAGATAGAGAATAAATATTAAAAAAGAACTTTTCAACACCTTTATCATATTGGAATTTTTGAAATATTATGAAAGTCTTGCCATCAAAAGTCTGAAAACTATTTACACCAAACTGCAAATGATCATGATGCACCTACCTTCAGACAGAGATTACGGATAACAGAAATTTTCTTAACAAGAGACCTTGCATCGTCTGGCAACTCAAACTGCAACAAATTTACATGTATAGAAACAGAGTTACAGAATATACAAAAATACAAACACAAAATGAGCATCATTGTTTAATTCCATTGTGGCAAAAGGGGATATATGTTAAGATTACATATGTTAGAAAACATAATAGATCTAGTGCAATCTCGAAATGACAACTGCACAACAAAGCCCTTCATTCAACTAAAACAGTTAAAAATAAAATGTAAATACTAAATACTACCAAATGAATTTAAACAGATTATAAAAGCCTAAACTTGGTGTCTCATAGGAGATCTGTAATTAAGAGTGTGTATACTAGGAGGAATAAACAAGGCAGGGAAGGGCTACCCAACAAACAAACCGTAAGTGTAACTAACTGTATTATTTCAAAATAGTTTGAATGTTGGTTATATCAGAGTAAGAAAATTGGGAACATGACAGGAAAGGATTTACATTTTCTGGTAGGAGGGGGCAAGGGTAATTCATCTTCTATATAAGAAAATTGGGAACAGAACAGGAAAGGATTTATATCACAGTAAGAAAATTGATCACGGGTATTAGCTTTCTTGAATAAAATTTTGCAATGTTGTGTTGTTCTATATAAGTTCTGTTCACTTTGGGGTGGGTTTTATCGGTGTCCATGTTAATATCATATTTTCAAGTTACAAAATAGTTGGTATACCTCATATTTGACCATTGCAAATTCTTGAATCTCAGACCACAGAGTGTCAGAGCTCATATTCATATATGAAGGTTGAGTCTTTCTTGAAGATGCCCTGCCATTCCATCGCACTTGTCCCTTGGAATTCTTCCCTGGAGACCGGTGCCCTGCATGTTCCTGTAAATTGAAGAGCTAGGATTATAAACTCATTATTGGGAACTTCAAGGCTTAGAAAGTTTTACAGGAAAACAAAAGCTGCATATATATATATATATATATAGAAACTAAGAAAAAGTTCACAGATGAATTCACTGGAATAGGAAATATAAGTTGCAGTTATCCTTTTTTTTTCAACCACACTGGACATGCCTTTTTAGAAGTTCTGGACTGTGTGAGATTAATTAATTTTCCACCAAAAGCTTGACAACTTCCAAATAGGCAGTTCAAGAAATGAGATATTGCCGCTGCAAGATCATGATCATCTGTATCTCTCAACAAGTCCTGCAAACAGCACATGATTTTGCACCCATATCAGAAGACAAAAGTAAACATCATTTATATTATCATGGAAGATGACTAGGCAGAATGTTAATTTTAGAATATAGCTTATACTCTGATAATACACCATGTAATTGTCAACAGAGTACTTGAATAATTTGAATGACTTCATTATGAATTTAAAATGAATCTGTAAAGCTATATATACACCAGGGAGACATAATAGGATTTCCTCATGATTAGAAACAAAAGTGACACATAAACAATCTATAGTAGTCACTACATCAAATATTACTTTCTCATACTCTGGTAATATTTTTATCAATGAAGCAAAACAGGGCATTTATCAAGTAAAAACAAATCAATGGCCATGAAACCGGGGATATGCATATTTGCTGAGGACAAAATTTAAACAATTTAGAAATGACTACCTTTGACAACAAACGACTAGAAGCAAACAAAATTTCAAACTATCCAAAACTTTCCGACACTTACAAGTTATGCAAATCATTCATCTCAAATGAAAATTCAAATAGTGAATCCAAGACTTATCTCCAAATTGTCAATTGAAAGATCCGCAATTTATAATTAAAAACATCATAAAATATAAACATCTAGATATTTGTATTTTAACGGATCATTCTATAGCTAACAAGTTGTGTAATATAAATGCTAAGTAAATAAATATTCAAGTTCAAATCATCAAAAAGATAAAATTATTTTTAAAGATATCACAGTGAATACACTCCAAAAATGAAAATGAAGACACAAAATTCCCATTTCTAATATAAATACCAATATGCATTTGATACTTCCGTCATTATTCAGAGTACTCAAGTTCCCACATGAAGTAGAAGATCAAAGAGAATTTTTTGAGATTGCAAATTACTTAATGATAGTGAAAAAAGAGAGGAAATGAAATGCTTAAGATAGTTTTTGTCACCTTGATAACATGCTTTGCCGATCTGACAACAATCTCATTATTACAAAGATCCCACAGGTGAGGTAGATGTTTAGTTCCCTTAGCCACCTTTACAAAATTAAGGGCGTATATATCAGAAGTAATATAAGTATTATCAAGACAAGTAAAGCTATATCAAGTAAAAAACCAAATAAAATGGCACACAATTCAGTTGACCTAATATCATAAGAAATAATTACTTACAGCAAGTCAAGCAAGAAATACAGTGCCTACCTTGCCAATATAGCGAATATTGATTCCATGAGCATGGAGCGCTTCTTTTAATGTCTGGCCATCCATAGGTGAAACTTCAAGTGTGCATAGGTCTTGTACAAACTTCGGAAGTACAACATCAGTAAGATATTGGCCAACTTTTCTCACATTATCTTCGTCAGCTGCTATTTCCTAGTGAATATTATCAAACAGCCATGTAAGATTATCATAAAAATAGTATAAGAGGTTTCATGATTGTTCAAGCAGAAAATACACTCATACAATACACATCATGGGGAAATAATAGGAAAATACAACATTACATGATAAGACATTGAAATGAAAGATGCACATAGTTAAAAGTAAGTAAATGCAAAAGGAGATTAAAACAACACCTCTGGACTCCCAGCCAGTTTGAATTCAGTAAAGACATTAGGATTGAAAACAATATCCTCCTTACAACCAGAAGCTTCATTAGATGCAGATGCAAGTTCTTTGACATCCTCCGTTTTTTCTTCCTTTGCTAAATCCTGTAGAAAATATAATATTATTACAAGCTGACGTTGGTTGCTCAACAAGACAACTAATCAAATCACAATAGCACAGGCATATTTTTTCAAAGTAAACAGAAAGAGAAATAAAAACATGTAAAGGTAGCCATTGTAACCAACACAGGAAAATAATTAAAAAAAAAGGAACAAGATTTCAGGCCACAACAATTTTGCTTCAGAGGATGTATTTGAGATGTGATATAAAATATTTTTCATGTATTTTCACTCAACAGCAAAAACTTTTGTGATAGTTGGATTATGACAAAACATGTAAATAGAAGTGATATGATTCTACTTAAATGCCAGAGGACAGATGAAATAAAAGATGTGTTTCAAAATACAACCATAAGTTACTCTCATAATACTTACTGGCTTGTCAGCATCATTGGCATTTTGAGAATCAGTGGACAAGTTCTCTGCCCCTTGAGAAATGATTTCCTTAGACTTTGATGCCTCGGTTGCTTGGACCTATTCAAACAAAATAACAGCTGCATAAAATTGAATATACAACGAAAAATCCATAATATTATTATTAACACTGGCGTAGAATACATACCTGGCAAAAGGCATTAATTAATTCTGGTCTCAATATACAAAATCGAGAACCGGGTCCACTATAGTTTGCATCCCGAGGAGTTACCCTCAACAAATCAAGAAGATAATGCCTGTCATGTCACAGAAAGAGTAGAGCATCAGTGCACAGCACTAGCACAATAGTTTAAGATTGGGAAAAAGCCCACAGAAGATACAGGCAACAAAATCAAAATGCAGGTTTAATTAAGGCATGGAGCATAAACATGGAGTATTCTAAAAAAATAAGGGATGTGTGAGAGTTATAAATATATACACATAAGGAGTTATGCTACCTGCATAATGGCGTCAAAAGATGTTTTAGTGAGAGATGGGAAGATAGTCTAGGTGGGAACCAGTTTTTTCGGTTAATATTTCTCCTATAGGCTTGGGCTCACAGCTCATGAGCTGAGGGATATTTTACTCTAAGGGTTTGATTGGTTCGGGGGAAATGGATGGGAGGAGAAGGATTATTTTAATCTTTAGTTCTTTGGTTTAATTTTTTGAAAGGATGATTTGGAGAGGAGAGAAGATGTGTTTATAGACTGTTAGAGATGTCAACTAAATTAACTTTTGCCTCCACTAAAATATCTGTCTTGCGCTCCCCTTGTTGGAACCAAACATACCCTTATTCTTCACCTTTCTATGCGTTCCAAATAAGGCCGTGTGGTTTCAATCCAAGTACAGTAAGCTCCACTTTCAGATAATTAATCAGGGGATCATTGTCAAGTCTCTGTTTTCTCAATTAGTTCCATTATATAACAAAAATGCAAGTAGTAAAACACTATAAACTTGGGCAATACAACATTATATAACACCAATTGCTAACTTCAAATCTATTAGTGATAAATACCTTATATTTGAAAATAAATAGTAACATACAACAAAAAAAGCAAGCAAGAGAGGACACAAATAAACAACACGCAATAATGTATGGCAATTGTTAAATAAATAAATAATTCCCACAATGGCTCTGGAAAATCTAGAGAGGACACAAATAAACAACACGCAATAATGTAACAAAAGAAAAATAATTACCGGTCATCCCCACCAACAATCCCCTTGCATTCTACTGGTGCAGCTAATTTGAAAACATTTCCAGATCCATCAAGGACTGAATGTTCCTTCAAATGAAGGCGTTTGGCAGCCTCTGACACCTACCATAAGGAAAGCTTAGAAATAATAATAATAATAATAATAATAATAATAATAATAATAATCTGATAGAGAACACAGCTAAAAAAGAATGTATAGTTATAACTATAAGTACAATATATGAATAATGTAGCCAAAACCCAAAACATACATATTTCAACTAGCAGCAGATTGTTAATCTTTTAAAGTCGCCCACGGTAAAATATGAAATTCACACATCCAGTTTCAGTGAAAGAAACTCAAATCTAAACTGCATCACTAAATTAAACTTCCGCACCCTCCTTACCTTAGCATGAAAATCTTCATTCCAGCTAATTTTCTTTCCATTGTCAACAGAGCCATACAAGAGAGAGTCTGACTTATCCCCTTGAAGAATGCCTGGCAAAACACTCTGCAGCACAAAATATAATACGATATCAAAATAGAAATTTAAAATGAGAACAATTGTTTTTTGTGAAAGATTAGTGAGTTGCAACACTTCATTACATCCATTGAGAGTGGTTAACCATGTTTTCAAATTGCATTAACTGTCCAAATTGTTGTCATTTTGTGTCGAAATAACACAGCTATACAATAATTATTGAAACAAAATACAGATTTTCTTTATGCCAATATGTATATGTATTTAAACTACCGAGTTGATAATTGTCATGATCCATTGCAAAAGCTTAGGCTCTTAAGTGATGACACATAAATAGGTTTATATCACATTTCTAAGATGCACCATTATGCAAAAGTGCTTTGCCTTATAATTCACTGGCTAAATTTCTACATAACTTTGTTCGAATATGAAACTCTTAGGTGATTAACCATTTGACCGTAGAGGCTCTAATACCATGTCATCTAATAAATAACTATCTCAAAAAGGAAAGGCACATAGGTGAAATCACCAAATAGTCATATATGTGCTTCTTAGACAACTGAGCATACAAGTACAACAGCATAATAACTGACCACACACTCATGAGAAAAGAGGATGTTAGCAATAAATGAATTACTGCACACCTGAGCTACCACTCTGTGACCCCTGTAGTCAATTATTGCCATAGCAAGATTATAAAGTCCGGGGACATCAGCTTCCTGGTAAGCCTTGGTACCCTTCAAATCATTGTTTGCTGAAGCATATGTGGCTTGCTCATTCTCAGCCAGCTGAGCTTCAGTAGAAACATCTTGAGTGGTTTCTGTACCATTAACATCTTCCAAACTTGAACCATCGGTTGTGCTCCCATTGGGAACCAGACTGTCCCCATGAGGTCGAACACAAGAAGCTTTATCAGAAGAACTATGCAAAGTGACTGTGCAGCATGTTTTTGAATTACCATCCCCATGTTTCTTAGACAGCTTCTCAAGGTCAGCATCAATAGCAAAACTAAAGAAAATATTGTTGTGCACATACCTATTGTGAAAATTACAGTGATAAGTCAGAAAGCATTCCAAGTTTAAAGGAAAACTTGTGTTAGGAAGAAGCAATATAATATATATACCAACAAAGCATGAATTTTTGAAAACAACCATCTAAAAAGGATTTATAAACACAAAAATGATATGACATCATAACACCATGGCCTCTTTTGCCAAAACCATGTATAACAATGGGAACTGTCAAGTCATTGAGACATGGATGGGCAGGTTCTTCGCAAGGAAAAATGTAATATCCAACCTCCTCTAAAGTTTAATTTTAAAAAACTTCAAAACAATAAAATATCAAAATGCAGAAAAATCTATTTAACAAGTTCCTTAAGTTGTAATTAGAACAGTTAAAGACAACTAACATGTGAAAGCATTCTGGATCGGTTGGATTTATTGGAGGAATACAACCACTGATCACTCCAACAGCACCATTAATGGCTGCGTCAACAAAGTCTGATGTCACTTTATAAAGTGCCCTATCGCGCAAGATCCTGCAGTTAAAAAATCACCCAAAAGATAAAGAATGGTACCAAGTCATTACCATCGGATAAACTAAAGAACAAGCATACTCCCAAAGTTTTCAATATATGAAAGAGAGAAAATGAAGGTACCTCTCCTGTGGAGTAGTATGAGCAAATTCTCGACAGGATTGCAGCTCCTCATTCCAGTCTCTTTGCATGCCAATTGGCTCACTTCCGTATAGAAGAGTCAAGGCATTCTCAGCCCTGGCAGCATCACGTTTGTGGTCTGCCAACACATCAAACTATATTACAAAATACATCAAGCCAGCCTAAGGTTCAAATATAAGAACCTGCAGGTTTGTCATGATTTCAAGCTACTATGGAGTTGACTTCCAAATCATATACAATCTTATAAAAAAATGATAAGATACTGAAGGTTTAGTCCTGCAAGGGAAAGGTTGGCTTTATGTGTTTGTCAAAAACAAAGTAGGCTATTTGTATCTAGATCATTTTTAATAACTTAGGTAAGATTTTTTCTTGGTCTTCTTCAAACTCCTTAAGCGGCAAACGTCTTAAGAACAATTATACCATCTTTCAGTCAATCGGTACTATTCCAACTTTCTAATGCATTCATCGTTAATCTTATCTCTTGTATGTTCACTCATTCATTGCAACATTTCCAACTCTATATCATTCATCTTATGCTCTTGCTAGCAATAATTATATCACACCAATTGGCTAAGATATATATTTTCACTAAAAATTTACTATTACAGATGACAAACAAGGAAAATATACAACCTATTAAACTTCATAGAGAGAACTAGATTCACAATTTCAGTTTTCGTTGATTGTGACTGTTGGTTACAGAGGCAGTTACAGATTGCTATTTATAAAGACAGGGATACAACCTACTATTAGCAGGTAAAGCCCCTTAAAACTAACTGACAGTTGTCACTAAAGACCAGCTGCAGAAACTAACTATTACTAGAGTGATATTAAGCTATCTTGGCTTATATCTCTGATACAACCTAACATTAAAGGTGATCAAAGCAGTGATAGCATCGAAATCCTGGAGCAAAAACTACTATGAAATAAAAAATTGAGCAAGAATACTGATGACAAAATCTCAGAGGCTGAGCTTACCAGGAACCGGGTGCAAGCCAAGCCAAGAATTAGGTGGCAACAAAGACTGAACATTTTCAAAAGGATGAGCAGAAGCCCTTCCCTCCAATATTTCCCGGAATGCTTCAAAATTGGACAATACAAAATAAGTTTGGGCAGTAATGGTAAAATTTTGAATTCAAGTGTGAAACTATTAGACTTTACTACCTTTCTTGAACCTGGGGCTAATCTTTTGCAATAGAGCAACAAGAGTTGTTGCTTCAGAATTAGCTTTACTTGGCCTTGGATCAAGAGTGTTTGCCGAGCTTGAGTTGACATAGAACATTTTTGTACTTCCCGTAATAGAATATTTATTTCCCTCAAGAGTTATCACATCCAAATAAATCAAATCTCCAACAAGCCTGCACACCAGAGAGCATCCTTCACAAATATATAAACCAAACAAAGCCATGAAATAATTTTAACCGAAGATGGTGTTTCTTGAGTTACCTTCGATAGCTTGGAGGAGGATTGAATGATGAAAACACTATGCTCTCTACACATTTAACATCCTTCAATGGGGATGATAATAAATTACTCAATGAACCAGAGATGTCATCCATATAACCAAGACCATCAAGCTCGGGAACCTCAGGTTTTACGGTATCTAATAATTTGGCAAATGCAGAAACAGACTAGTAACTAAATATTTCTGAAAAGGTACAAATTAATATAGAACAATTCCATTAAGGGTAGAAAAACCATCACATACCTCCTGAATTTGCAGCTTTATTTTTTGCTACCTCATTCTGTAAGGCAAGTGAAGTTGATAGTGAAGCGTGGAGGTTAGAAAGTGAAAGCAATTCTCTTGTACGATGAACATGAGCCCTTATAGATCTATCATCATAAAATGCTGCAAAGACAGTTTATAATGCATTATTACATTATAACACACTAACATCTAAACATCATCTTATGCAAAATCAAAAGTTCTTACCGGGAACCATTTCCAAGGAGCAACCACCAGTAGTAATATCAGCTACCTCAGAAATTTCATTATAGTCTTCCATATGATGAGCGGATCCATCCTTAGTGAGCAATAGTAAGTCATAGCATGTAATAAAACATGTCTCTGGAGCATCAAGAAGGAACTGTCTTATATCCATCACAGAGTCTCCTGGATTCAACTATAAAACAATTGAACAACTTAGGTCAAACTGTAACATTCAAATAAATTTTACATCACCAAGAATACATGATAATATTTAAATCTTGGACAAGATCATCTAAGAAAGTCTCAACTCTTGGTTTGTTAATGTGAATCTATCAATAGCTTCATGATAAGGTCAGCTCACCTGAAGCTCAAGTTTATCCCCAGTTTGTGTTTTGACAGAAACAGGGTATAGTTGAAGATCACCTGCACCATCAAGATGTAAAATTAATTAGCTATAAAGTGAAATGGAATTCTATCATATCACAATTGGAGTAAATTACCACTATTTGTTAAACTGAGATAACCTGCACAGCCACCTAATGATAAGGGATCCACTATTGGTCTCTCGTATGAAGTTGGTAAGAATGAATTTACCATAAAAAATTACATTGTAACTATTGGTAATTTGGTATTTCCTTTATCAAAAAACGACAAACCAGATTTACAAAAATGACCCAACCAGCATGTGTTAAAAATTTATGAGATTCTAAATTTCAAACAGACTCAATTATGCAACAACTGAGTTTTACTTTTGAGTTTGGAATCATCAATTTTATGGTTGGTAATATTATCCACCAGTGAAATTGAGCTGCCAAAGAGTCTGTCCCAATTATGTTGTAATTGTTATATGACAAGTTCGGTAACGATAAAATATTCTATGAGGTGCATTCAATTCATTTTTGCCAAACATTACAGAACCTTCTAATATCTTCTACAGCAAAGCATGAACCAATAATGTGTTCTCAAACTAACAAACACCTAAGCAAGTCTGAAGGGTAAATGGTAATCAATGTACTTTGGGCATCAGAATTCAATTTTGAAACTTTCAAACAAATACTGGGATCGTGGTTCAATCATGATTACAGTCGTGATTGCAATTATGTTGCGATTACTGAAATTGAAGAAAATCACATGCGGATATAACCAGAATTGTGTCATAATGTGGTTACAAAGACTTGGGAAACCGCAACACTACAGCCGCAATTGCCGTCACGAACCACAAATCACAACCGTTCCATATATACACTTAAATAAGGTATGCACTTTTATGATATGGAGAATAAATGCAAATTAGTTGGTAATGATGTTTTTTTCCAAAAAATTGGGTGTTTCCTTAATACCGTATTCACTTTTTTGGCAGTTAGTGCATTTCAAATCGAGACATTTAACCGCGTGTTTTACTTTCATCTACCTTACTGCCAATATGCCGACACTAACATGCAAACACTATTTCATGCAAAACAAAAGTAGTTCTCGAACCAGATTCACCTTGATTTTGTTGATTCCCTTCATTCGCTGCTTCATTTGCTGCTTCATTCTCCTTCACCTCTGGATTCACCCTAGTTGCATCACCTACTGCTGCAACTTCTACTGCATCAGTATTAGCAGCCTCTGGAACAGCTTCCACGATATCATTTGCCGGAACCGGAACATCAGGTTGCACAGATGCTTCTGAACCAACGGATGGAGCAGCAGCAGCAGTAGCAGTATGTGACGCTTTTCTGTTCCTCCCCTTGTTTGATTTCCCAGCCATTTTCTCCTTCTAGATAATCCAAACAACCATATCAATAAGCACCCAAAAAACTAACATCAAATACATAAGTAGTATAAATATTTAACAAAAATCACAAACAATCGAAACCCATATCACAAAAACATCAAAATCAATGATATGAAACCAACTCAAAAATTTAAAAACCATCATAAACCTAAACATACCTCAAAAGTGATTATTAGAAGAGAAAAAAATCACTTTTTAGAGTATTACATATCTTTGTCACCTAAACCTTAACTGATAGAAACTTCAAGTTAACCCTAAAATACCAACACCCCAAAAGTGATTATTAGAAAGAAAAACAAAACATTTTTTTGAAAAAAATAATCACTTTTTAGAGCATTGCATATGTTTGTTACCTGACTTAGTCAAAAAAAAAAAAAATGTTTGTTACCTAACCCTAAACCCTAACTAATAGAAACTTCGACTTAACCCTAAAATATCAACAAAACAATAGAAAAATAATCAGTTTTAACGATTAACATAATCAAAATCAGTATTCATGGTTATTGAAATCCTAACTAAAAATAAAAAAACTCAAAAGTGATAATTCACACGTAACAAAACAAATCAAAATTAACAAAACAAAATAAAAAAATCAATATGAGCTGAATTTCCACAGAAAAAATCACAAGAAAAATGAAGACAATAATATGATGATGAATTAAAACGAAAAAGAAGGGTTTTTGAATACCAGAGAGAATTGGGGTTGAAGGAATGTGGGTTAAAAATGGATTTAGAGAAGAAAAAGCATAGAATAGAAAAGAGTGAAAAAAAGGGTTTTAGAGAAAGCTTTGAGTGAGGTTTGAGAGAAGTGAAAAGAAGTGGCTGTGAGAGGCGGCTTCTTTGTTGTTGTTTTCACGTGAGACTGAGAGAATCACAAATGAATGTGTGTTGTAATCATTTTCAAGAAACCCAAACTTATTGTGGGCTTGGGCTGTATACTTTGGTACTTTGTCCACCCTAAGTTTCTTCTTAGTTATCAAATACGTGTTAGTTGATTTAGTAGTGATTGAGATATACTTGATACGGATGATTACAATTTAGTTATGTTATTGTAGTTCAGAATGGTTTGATGTTAGAACTCTTCTTGAAATGAATTAATTGGTCTAATGTACTGGATATCGATGATAAAAAATTTAAAAAAAATTCTTGTGTCCCTTGAAAAATAATTCGAGCTATTTTAAAAATTCAATTGACAAGCTCTGATACATATTTGAAATTTTCAAAATTTTACACGTGTGAGTTCTAAAATTCAGCATGTAATTTTCACGTTTGAGTTCTATAACTCAAATGATTTATAAATGTAACTAAATTTTAAGATTTTGCATGTTCAAGTTTTAGAGCTTGAAACTTGTTTTTCTTTATGAGATGGTTTTGTTCCTACCATTGGAAAGAACATAATGTAGTTTTTAGTTTTAGACATTGTTTAACTTTGCATCAGCGAGAGAATGACGAGGAACATTAATTTCATAAATAAGATAAGCAACTTGAAAAATTGTCTCAATAAAAACATATATACTGTGAGTGCTCAATTGAACGTGTTAAACATACATACGAGTTCTAAAACTTAAGCAAGGAATTTTGTCATAGCTATTGACAACAATTTTTCTTATTGAATCTAAAGTAGTAGTTATTGTACTTTGACCTATTACTTTGTACTACAAAATATCATTAAGTCAAAGATTTTGTACTTTAACCTATTAATAGAAAAAGTTTAATATATCATAATCATGAGTATATTAAAAGTGAAAATGTTTTATACTTTAACCTTTTTTTTAATAATACTTTAACCTATTAGGTTAAAGTATAAAATATCATTAGAGAATGATATCATAAATATATTAGGGTTCAAATGTTTTGTACTTTAACCTATTAATTTGTATCAATGATATAGGAGAAAAGTAACTATAAAGTGAAAAGGTTAAAGTACAAAACATTTTAACCCTAACATTTACCTAATTTTTTAATGATATCATTCTCTAACTATTAATGATATTTTTTAAACTCTAACATTTACCAAATTTTTTATACGATTTTTAGTCATTGAAATTCGAAATAAATATTTTAGATAAATCAAAAGTAAAAATATTGAAGAAAAAAAATAGGGTTAATTGAAGAAAAAAAATCCCCCTTGTTTTATCATATTAACGAATAAAACTTAAAGGAAAAAAAAATAGTATAGAAGGGAGAAAAATGAATGGTTGAAATTTGCTGAATTGACAATATGAGAGAAAATACATAAAACTAGTATGTTAGCCCGTGCCGTGCATGGAATTATTTTCTTTTTAATATTATTTATTAATTCATTTTAAATTATTATTTTAAATTTATTTTAATATTTAATAGTGAATTTGAAATATTTTTTTGGTAAACCAAATGTATCCTTCGCACGCAACTGCAGAGATTAATCCACTCGAGATAACTGGAATCCATTTAAGGGGTTGACATCTTCTAACAAATGTTTCTCCATACGCACCGGCTAGGGATCAAATTCGGGACAAAATGGTTAAGAGACCCAAATATCTACCACTTGTACCACACTATATTGGTGTGAATTTGAGATATTATATTTTATGAGTTATTTAAATATATATTGTTGAAGTAAATATATTGTTTTGACAGAAATTTAGAATAAATATATTCAGAATCGTATAAATGACATTGAATAAAAATAAAAGTTATATTAAAAAAATATTATTTACAAAGTTTTTTTTTTGACAAAATATTATTTACAAAGTTAAAAGTTGAATGTTAATAAACAATTTTGAATATTTAGAATTCTTAATATGACAAAACTTTGTCCCCGTAACATAACTCAGGTGGTATGAGCTAAGGGACGTATGGGTTGAAGAGGTCCAGGGATCAATTTCTAGGGGGAGCAATTTATCTTTCCGATCTACCAAAAAAAAAAATCACAAAACTCCCACATTGTGATATATTTTTGGTCCCTATAAATATTCTCATAATTTATCTTTTTATGGTTAAATATGTTTTTGGTCCCTATAAATATACCAAATTTTGGTTTTAGTCACTTAAAAAAATTTCTTCGACTTTTAGTCCCTATAAATTTTTTCATCTTCACTTTTGATCCCTCATATTAAGTAAACTCATGAGTAGAATTCATATTTTTGAATAAAAAGTTTGCAAAAAAGTTTTTAAAATTATAATGATCTCTCTAAAAAAAAATAGAATTTTTTAACAATATAGGAATTAAATATGAATTTTTAAAATTTTTGTGGTTTAAAATTCGTATTTAATTTATGTTTGGTTAAAAAATTCCAATTTATTTAGGGAGAAATTATCGTAATATTTTTCACATTTGTGCACAACTTCATTAAAAAAATAGAAAGACTATATATGAGTTGATTCAAAAATTGGGACTGAAAGTGAAGATGAAAAATTTTATAGGGACTAAAAGTCGAAGAAAAATTTAATAAGGACTAAAACCAAAATTTGATATATTTATAGGGACCAAAAATATATTTAACCAAAAAAAAATATCTAAAAATAATATATAAAAAAATCTTAGAGAAACTCTAATTGAATGACACATAAGCAAATTTTCTTGAGAATGCATGAGAGAGCTCCGTGGAACTATTGTAATGTATATAATAGAGATAAGAACCTCTCTCACAAAATGAGGACAAAAAATCATGATAGAAAATATTTGAGGGACCATAACCTGCTGAAAATTGTTTTAGGGACTAAAAATGAAATTTTGTATATTTATAGGGACTGCAAAGGTATTTATTCCCAAAAAATAATCTAGAAAAAAACATTCTAAGAATGCAACTGAATTACCCTAAAAAATGAAATTTTGTATATCTATAGGGTTGCAAAGGTATTTATTCCCAAAAAAAAAACATCTAAAAAACAACATGCTAAGAGTACAACTGAATTACGCTAAAAAAAATATTTAAAAAAAATATAAAAAAAAAATCTCAGAGAAGCTCTAATTGAATGACACATAAGCAAATTTTCTTGAGAATGCATGAGAGAGCTCCGTGGACCTATCGTAATGTATATAATAGAGATAAAAACCTCTCCCACAAAATAAGGACAAAAAATCATGATAGGAAATATTTGAGGGACCATAACCTGTTGAAAATATTTTTAGGGACTAAAAATGAAATTTTGTATATTTATAAGGACTGCAAATGTATTTATTCCAAAAAAAAATCTAAAAAAAATATGCTAAGAATGCAACTGAATTACGTTAAAATAAATATCTAAAAAAAATATTAAAAAAATCTTAGAGAAGCTCTAATTGAATGACATATAAGCAAATTTTCTTGAGAATGCAAGAGAGAGCTCCGTGGAACTATCGTAATGTATATAATAGAGATAAGAATCTCTCCCACAAAATAAGGACAAAAAATCATGATAGGAAATATTTGAGGGACCATAACCTGCTGAAAATATTTTTAGGGACTAAAAATGAAATTTTGTATATTTATAAGGTCTGCAAAGGTATTTATTCAAAAAAAAAAATCTAAAAAAACATGCTAAGAATGCAACTGAATTACGCTAAAAAAAATATCTAAAAAAAATATAAAAAAATCTCTTAGAGAAGCTCTAATTGAATGACATATAAGCAATTTTTCTTGAGAATGAATGAGAGAGCTCCGTGGAACTATCGTAATGTATATAATAGAGATAAGAACCTCTCCCACAAAATACGGACAAAAAATCATGATAGGAAATATTTGAGGGACCATAACCTGCTGAAAATATTTTTAGGGACTAAAAATGAAATTTTATATATTTATAAGGATTGCAAAGGTATTTATTCCAAAAAAAATCTAAAAAAAACATGCTAAGAATGCAACTGAATTACGCTAAAACAAATATCTAATAAAAATTAAAAAAAAATCTTAGAGAAGCTCTAATTGAATGACATATAAGCAATTTTTTTTGAGAATGCATGGGAGAGCTCCGTGAAACTATCGTAATGTATATAATAGAGATAAGAACCTCTCCCACAAAATAATGACAAAAAATCATGATAGGACATATTTGAGGGATCATAACCTGCTGAAAATTGTTTTTGGGACTAAAAATGAAATTTTGTATATTTATAGGAACTGCAAAAGTATTTATTCTCAAAAAAAATCTAAAAAAAATATTCTAAGAATGCAACTAAATTACCCTAAAAAATGAAATTTTGTATATTTATATTTATTCCCAAAACAAAATCTAAAAAACAACATGCTAAGAATACAATTGAATTACGCTAAAAAAAATATCTAAAAAAAATATTAAAAAAAATCGTAGAGAAGCTCTAATTGAATGACACATAAGCAAATTTTCTTGAGAATGCATGAGAGAGCTCCGTGGAACTATCGTAATGTATATAATAGAGATAAGAACCTCTCCCACAAAATAAGGACAAAAAATCATGATAGGAAATATTTGAGGGACCATAACCTGCTGAAAATTGTTTTAGGGACTAAAAATGAAATTTTGTATATTTATAGGGACTGCAAACGTATTTATTCCAAAAAAAATCTAAAAAAAATATGCTAAGAATGCAACTGAATTACGCTAAAAAAATCTAAAAAAGATATAAAAAAAATCTTAGAGAAGCTCTAATTGAATGACACATAAGCAAATTTTCTTGAGAATGCATGGGAGAGCTCCGTGGAACTATCGTAATGTATATAAAAAGAGATAGGGATAAAAACCTCTCCCACAAAATATCATGATATGAAATATTTGAGGGACCATAACCTGCTGAAAATTGTTTTAGGGACTAAAAATGAAATTTTGTATATTTATAGGGACTGCAACGATATTTATTCCCAAAAAATAATCTAGAAAAAAACATTCTAAGAATGCAACTGAATTACCCTAAAAAATGAAATTTTGTATATCTATAGGGTTGCAAAGGTATTTATTCCCAAAAAAAACATCTAAAAAACTACATGCTAAGAGTACAACTGAATTACGCTAAAAAAAATATAAAACAAAATCTCAGAGAAGCTCTAATTGAATGACACATAAGCAAATTTTTTTGAGAATGCATGAGAGAGCTCCGTGGAACTATCGTAATGTATATAATAGAGATGATCCAAATTTATGTGGTGGATTAGGACCTTTTATTTTTTATTTTTTTACTCAGGGACCTTTTATGTATAGTCATATCTTCTTTTCCTAATTTAAAGGTGATTAACTCATAAAAAAATAGTCTAGAAGAGAGAAAATAAATGTAACAATGGTAGAGATTGGTGTTGAATGGACGTAATATGGTTGGTAATAGACTTTGTTTCTTCTCTGGCCTTCAAGAATTCGAGAGAAATTGAAAACTGACGAAGAAAATGAAATTAAACTATAGTGTTTAGATCACATTTATGGTATGTATCTAGATCACACAGATACATGTTATTTTTACTATATTTACACAATGTATACTACTCAATGAAGTCGATGATACCTAATCTATGAAGTCACATATTAGATACGACAGGGCGATGCAAGAAAATTGTAAAATTTAAGATACGATACAGTTAGAATACTTTAATAAAAAATTAAATATATAAATACAAAATATATAAACATAACTAAAATTGATAAAAAGAAACATTCACATTATTAAAATTATCAAAACAAATGAATTACATATATTTTAAGTACTATCTAAAAAGCGAATCATGCATATCTCCAATAATGTCCTATAATTTTGTAACTCATTTTCCTATATTATTCATCTTTTTTTGATAAGAGTTAAAAATTTGTATGCACATGAACAAACTTTTAGCCCTTTTTAAATAAATACAATAAAAAAATCGGATACTTCTCAGATACGTATCGAAAAGTATCAAACAAGTATCGCAAAAGTGTCAGTATTTTTTTATTTAAAAATAAAATTTAATCATTGGATATGTATCGGAAAGTATCTGATATGTATTAGTATCAAATACAATATCGGACACGATATTTGATCAATTTTAGAGTATCGGAACTTCATAGTACCTAATCAATAATATTTACTTTTCATTGGAGTACTTTAGACAAATTAAACAACCTATAACCAACAGTGAATTGATTCAAATCGTAAAGCTCCTAATCTGCTTAAACATGTGGTCAGATATTCAATTCATGAAAGGGGAAAATTCACCTCGTATGTGTTGAGAAACTCAAGTGTCAAGTGTGAGTAGTGTGGGGAAGAAGTCCCACATTGGTTAAAAGTGCGGAGACTTATTCACACTTGAGGGGAGTGTTGAGAAACTCAAGTGTCAAGTGTGAGTAGTGTGGGGAAGAAGTCCCACATTAGTTAAAAGTGTGGAGACTTGAGCATTTATAAGTGAGAGAACTCATAAACCTATCGCCTTGAGGTTTTTGGTAAGAGTGTAGTGTCCACTGTCCAACTCACTTATATGTATGCTCTTGGTCATCGCGGATGATCCCTAAGCTGCTCCCTCGTGCTCTAACAGTGGTATCAGAGCCTCTGGTTCAAGAGAAAGGGACTCGTTGAGAAAAGTAAAGTATCAACGTTGATATGAACTTCCGCTTGAGGGGGAGCATTGATAAACTCACACTTGAGGGGGAGTGTTGAGAAACTCAAGTGTTAAGTGTGAGTAATGTGGGGAAGAAGCCTCACATTAGTTAAAAGTGTAGAGACTTGAGCATTTATAAGTGAGAAGACCCATAAACCGATCGCCTTAAGGTTTTTGGTAAAAATGTGGTGTCCAACTCACTTATATGTATGCTCTTGGTCATCGTGTGGATAATCCCCAAACTGTCCACTCGCGCTTTAACAATATGCTCCACATGAATGAATTTAAAACAAACTAAAGGCAACTAATTAAGCTAGAAGATGCCTCAACTATTTCATTCAAACACTATTGTGTTACATGTAGATGACTTTGTCGAAGATAAAGAATTTTATAAATTTCTAATCTTATTGAATACAATCAAGTAAAATTATTAGTAAAAAATAGTTATTTTATTTGAAAAAGACTGAATTTTAAGTTATTGGTTCACTCGAATTAGTCAATCCTTGAACCAGATATCGAGTTTTCTAAACAAAATAATTAAAAAAATACGTATTCTAATTTTATTTTATAGTCTCTTTGTTTCACAAACGAGCTAATTTGACATTGTTTCATTCACTATTATTCTTTTCGTGTCTATTTATGAAAAATAAAATAAACACAATTGAAAGATTAGTGAAACTCATTAGTAAAATCTACTTATTAAAATATATTTTAATTAATCTACCATTGTGTCTATCTTTCTTATAAATTAACAAGAAATGAAAAGTAGTAAATCAACTAATTAAAGTCAAACTCCTCACAATAACGATCATATTTAAATTTTATTATTAGCAAAAAGAATTATTGAAAAACAAAAATTCTCAAACATTGGAGGAAATTATGTCATTAAAATCTTCTAACCATATTCATACAACACTAATCGCATTGATGGTGATCTCTAAGATCAAGATAACATCAAAAGCATGATCAGAATGACCCTTTTGGTTAGGTATACAGTGCCTTATGACATGAAACATATATACTTTATTAATATATAAATACAAAACCATAGTAATTCTCCAAGCATATATAGTATACTAATCAAATATACACTTTAATTAGGAATTGTGAAAAACACAAAACACTTCAAGTTAATTAAGATGAAGTTTTTTATCAGCTATAGGACTATGTCATTATTGTTAGGTTTCTTAATCATGGTAACATTGGTGGCACAAGTTCAAAGTACTCCTTGCTCAAGTACATTTTTTTCAGCACTTGTGCAACTAATTCCTTGTAGGGCTGCAGTTGCACCTTTTAGTCCAATTCCACCCAATGATGCTTGCTGCAATGCTCTTAGGGCATTAGGTCAACCATGTTTGTGTGTACTTGTTAATGGCCCTCCAATTTCTGGTGTTGATCGTAACATGGCTTCACAACTGCCAGAAAAGTGCACCACTAGCTTTGAACCTTGTGCTCTCTCTCTCTCTCTCTCTCTCTCTCTCTCTCTCTCTCTCTCTCTCTCTCTCTATATATATATATATATATATATATATATATATATATATATATATATATATATATATATATTTGTTTATTGTTTTACTTTCAAAATGTTGCTTTTTCTATTAAAATGATCAATACTTAACACTGAATTTTGATATGCTAATTTTTCTATTAAAGATAGTTGGCTTTGTCATTGTGAGATGTACATTAATGTTATGTTATTCTGTGTGTGAATCAAATAAATCCTAACTTATATGTATTATATATTTGTAATTATTAGCAAGTGAAAGTAGGATTGATCTTCTTTATCTCTTCATGCAGGTGAAATCATATGAAGTGAAATGGGAGCATGAAGCTGGAATGTCATTAGAAATAAGTGTTTTTATTATTATTTTTGGAGTAATTTATGCGGTGCTTCCCAAAATAATGTTACATAAGATGAGACTTATGTACACATGAGATTATGTAAGAGCTGATTGTTCCTCACTTTTCAATAGTTAAATTCTGAAATAACAGAACATATGAAAAATAATTTTTCCAATGTCATTAATTTGAACGATTCTATTTTTCTTTGCCATAAAATTTAAAATCTTTTGTAGAGGACTATAGGTGGACATTTTATTTTGCATATATAACTATGTACTTATGTGAAAACTATCCCTCAAGTATCATTGGACTCTAATAGACAACAAACTCTACCTAAAAATTTTAATACTACTACATATCCAAAATTATAATCATCCAACCTCTATTAAACTAAGAGACTCGTGTCATCTCATCTAAGTGATCCATAGTCTTCACCGTATAATATACAATATGATGTTTGATAATTTAAATTTCTCAAAAAAAACTCAATAAACTTATAAATCACTCCATTCCTAGTAATAATAGATTGATAATTACATTTCAAATTATTTTCATTATTTAAAAAAATGCAAAATGTATAATGTAGTTGAATAACAAAAATGGTGCAATTTCAAATAGTGAAGTGAATATTCAAATGTCGAATTTCTTTTCCATATGATAAAAGTCTATACAAATGACAATCAAACCAAGGTTCACTTCTATCAAAATATTCATTATCTTTTTGCATTGATATAGAAATTATCAATTAGTTCAGTAGTTTGCCCATGATCTAATGATTTGTCAAAGTTCCTCTAAGGTGAACCCCTTTATGTTAAGGAATATATATACAACACATACCAGACTATTGTGGTCTGCTACAGGTCCATGAATGGACTTTCTTCCAACCTTAAAAATGATTTGAGAATTTATGATCATCTCTTATGACGAGATATATATATTTCATAAACTCATAAGCGGCGGGGCAAAAAGGAAAATAATAAAATAATTAATACTTCTACAAAATTTCGATAGCAGGCAGCTTCATGTCCGGTTGAGTAGAATTTGATAGTAAATGATTACTGACTGCATACTCCGCCAATGTTTTCAACCAGAAGCCGAAGCAGCTTTGTCTTTATCAGAAGATTCATCTTGCTCTTCCTTTTGAAACTCTTCAATCAACTCCCGCTGTCTATCCGTCAGGTTTCTGCAGAACATTATAGAAACAGGCATTCAAATATCCATCATACAGCTGTATCATACTAGCACTACAAGAAAAACAACAGCCCCAACCCCGTCAGAAATTTTACATGTAAACTTAGGAATCCCTTTCCAACTGACAAGGCTGCAGGAAAGCATTTTTTGTCGTTTAAAAAGGGCTTGTCTATGGGAACATGCAACATTTAAGACCTTTTGTACTGACGACAACAATGCCGTCAAAAATTACAACAGATATTTCTTAGAAATTTGAATACCGACAGAAGTCGGTCTTCTGCATCAGAAGTAATTTCTTAGGCACTCTTCTGCCAGAAATGATTTCAATTAGTTCCTTTCAGTCGGAAGGGGTGATTTTCCTACGGGTATTCATTGGTTTAAAGGGCTTTCGTCTTTCGTAAAATACAGCTTTCATAGTCATGTAGTTCATAAAGTACAGTGAATAATGACATCAAATCTAACACTCACACTGGGATGCTGACGTTAAAATGAACGTATTGGTTGCCTAATGAATAAGAATGTTTGCCCTTGATCCCTGTTAAGAGGATGACAAACAAGTTAATAATAGTAAAAAATGATTTCAAACTAAACTCTTCTATAAATCCATGCAACATAATCATGGAATTTTTCAGGTGTAATTTCACACAATAGTTTCTTTAAAATGTCTCCAGTATTATCTATAAACAATATCAACTTGCTCACCTTTGTTTTTCAGAACCACTTTCTGACCATGTTGTGTTCCAGGACGCACCTGCCAAACAAGATTCATATTCATATCCAAACTTTCAGCAGTTACTAAAACCAAAATGTCATAAAATACATGCAGCAGTAACAATACAAACCTTAACAACAACATCCCCGGTAAGAGTTGGGACCTGAATAGTTCCGCCCAAAATTGCCTGAAAAAAGAATACAAAATATCTTGTTTATAGATTATTTTTAAGTGATATTTAGTACTATAATAAGGCAACACGGACAACTGAAGACATGTTTGAGATCCAAAATATGAATGAAAATGGAGTATCCAAGACCAACCACTGGCAATTAAAAATAAATAAAGACAATAAAATCAACAAATTGATGATTGCCCTCAAATTGAATAAATTGTTATATTCTAGTTTAATTAAAAAGTGAATAAAATTACGTGATGCCTAACAAATTAAGATGAAAACCTGACAAGAAAAGTTTGCTAAAAAAGTTTTGGACCATGCTCAAGTTTGTTTTTCACCATTGGATCAATTTGCCTCATTACATCTAATTTGATCCAACGGTGAAAACAAGCTTATACGTGGTGCAAGACCTATCTCAATTCTGCATCATAGACTTGGCCCTAAATTTGTTCTAAAAAATAAAAAACCATTCAGTTTTTTATGAATTCCATTTTCAGAAAGTTTGTGAACTTCATTGTTTCCCATAAGTCACCATTAGTGCTCAACACTCTACCACATAACACACTAATCCACACCATAGTCACCACATATTTGGAAAATTAAAATTTAAAACATTTATGGTGGAAGATGGAATAAGAAGAATTTGCCATTTTTCCTCACAAACCCACTTTCTTGAACTTTCAATTTACACTTATAAAAAAACTTTCATTCGCTAATTCAGCCTAACAAATTTAGTTAGCTCCTTGAAATTTTACACTCGTAACTTTATCCCCTTTTGTCAATCATCAATATTCAGGTCAAAACGATAGGCCTACTAAGCAGATAGTAAAATTAGTTCTTTAAGAAGTTGGGAGCAAAGAGAGAACTCATAGGTTAAGATTTATAAGTAATAGGAAGGAGTGAATGGAGAGGCAGGAGAGGACTAGATCTCTTGAATTTCCAGGGAACTTATACTCTCTCTCTACACTTTTCCTATTCTCCGTACTGCACTACTGCTCCTACACTGGAATTTGGAGCAGGATTGGGAATGAGGTTTTTTAAAGAAGTATCACTTATTTGATTTCTAATCTAGTTGCTGGCACAAACACAGAGAAGGCGACCCTTTCTCATCCCATCCTCACCTTTTCTGTTACATACCATCGCTTTCAATTTCAATAATTTTTGTTTTCACCGAAGTCTCCAAACATAGCCCAGGGAAACACCCTAACGGTTAAGCATCGGGTAATTCATGGTGTCGCATTCAAAAACCCAAAAGAGAAAAATGAAAGTTGAAAAAAAAATATTGGGCACGGGCTAAAGAATCAATTTTTTTCTTCATTAAGGAACATTACCTGAGTGATACTTAATACAGCATCTACATGAATATCAGATTTTTCTCTACGGAAGACGGGATCTTCCCGGACCTGAAAGAAGGAAAAGGTCAAAAAAATGATTGTGCATATGGCAAGATACAAAAGGAAAAAGGGAAATGACATCAAAGCTATGAAGAGCTTAAAGTTTTTACCTTGATAGTAACATAAAGATTACCAGGGTTATTTCCATCAGGATCTGCACCACCACTTCTTTGAAGCTTAAGGATTTCATTGTTGTCAATCCCTTCAAATGTATAAATATGTTAAATGTTAATATTAATGTGAATGTAAATATATATAAATGTAAATGCAAATTTGTAAATCAGTGATCTCTTCCAAAAGTCATAACACCTAATTGAACACAATGTAAATGAAAAGGCAAATATTAATAATTGTCTTGTTTGGCACCATAAATGGTAGAATCAAATCTGTCATAAAACAGATGGTCGCTGTCAAAAATCAGAATGATGAAATATCAAGCACAATATACTAGAAGTTGCTAGCTCTTTTCTGCCCGTTCTCATCATCATATTTAATTATTTATACTAATAGTAATATATAATGGCAAAATTTGGAGTGTTTGGACTCTTCCTTGTTCATACCAAACAAATTTTAGTCTGAAAAGCAGGATCTTATAGTTAGTGGAGTACTAGTTTCTATTATAGTCTTTTGTTGTTTGAACAAAAAAATTATATAATTTTAATTTATTTAAAATATTTAAATAAATTAAAATAAAAGGCAGATTGGCTCACATTAGTGGGCAAGAAGTACGTAAATAATAAACTATAAACTATTATCAATTTCAGACTCAGTAGATAGAAAGACTGTGAGCACATTATAAAGTAAATTGCCCTGGATATTGATCAATGAGTTGATGTTCTCATATTTTAAGCCATATGAACATTATTCACATAATTGCATCCCAAAATTCTAAAAATAAAGATTACCAGCCATAATATCCAATTTGACAGACTTTGTTCCTTTCTTAAGCTTTGCACCCCTGCATGACTTGCAGAAACTCTGTTTTAAGCCAAAAAAAAAAAAAAATTAATAATATTTGTAAACAATGTATTAGCTATTGGTATGAACGACCAGACATAGCCATATAAAATGCTTCAAGTTGAACCTAGCATTATCTATTATTTTGATTTCAGTAATTTCACTTTTTTGTTATCTTTTTACAGTACAACATTCAGTTGCATACAATATTGTTAAGTCTTACAACTGTGCAATAAACATTTCTTATACGCTTAGAGTAATATTTCACATAAAACCATTAAAACATTCCTCCATAGCATCAAACCCTGTTTGAATCCTATAGTTGAACTCCCCCCTATTGCTTTCATTCTGCACTATGGATCTAAGAGACTTAAAACATGTGATTTGTCGTATTATATGTTCTCCTAGTTTCACCTAACAAATCTGTTTGTTCTTGCTAAGTTGAGTTCCAAAATCTCTATTATACTTCTATATTGGTTGTAATATTGTGTTTTCAAAATTGTCACCATATCACTAAATTTAAATCAATCGCATCTCTCCAAGACTAAACCATCAAAAAAAGCATGTACAACAACACCATTTCTTGGATATGTTTGGTATCCCTATCTTCATAAACTAAAAAGATTTGACACTGATCCATCTTGGGGGGTAAAAAACAGTCCAACAATGGATCATTTCCAATTAAGAAGAAAAACAATGGACAGAAAGATCAAGATATCAAAATACAACAAACTAAAAAATGGTAGAATTGATCAGAAAACAATTTATTCGTGTACGATAGTGATACCTTTACAATTTTGCCAGTTCCCCCACATGTGCCACAAGTAGTATCCATCCTAAATATGCCGGCTTGTACAGATCTCTGGATATTAAACAAGGCCATTAAATAACAAAAAATTAAGAATGAAAACAAACATTAACATTGTTGAAGAAGATTAAATTATAATTTCAAGACAGACAATACTCACCACTCCTGCCCCTTTACAGGTCTTACAGGTTTCAGGTCTTGTACCAGGAGGAACCCCGCTCCCACCTGCAATAGTTCAGTAAAAGAGAGTTTGTGAACTAAAAAAGGTGGCACCTATATTGACAGCACATAGATGTTAATTAAGATATAAGCATACCACAAGTGTTACAAAGCAGATCTGTTTGAAATGTAATAGTTTTGGTGCACCCTCGGACAGCTTCCATAAAAGAAAGTTCAATGAACGTCTGAAAAAATGGATTTAGACTTATTGCCTGAAATAAATCCTTAACATACTTAAATAATTCCAAATACAAATAAAAAAGAACCTTGACATCCTGCCCTCCAATGTTCCGATTAAAGATGTTGAAAAAATCCTGATCGCCATTGAGAAAATAACCAGAGAACTAACGTGTATTAGTCTTCAATGGGACATAAAACTCAAGCAAATTTAAGTGACATTTATATTTATTGAGAAACAATTGATTATTTTGTCTTATGCCTTTAGATTGAACTAGTAACTGATGCAATTGTATGGTTAGTGTTTGTAAAGTATTTAACAATAAAACATTAAACTAGAATAACTGTTTATTGTTGCTATGAAATAAATCCTGATGAAATTTATACCACAATTCAGACTGGCCCAATAAAAAGGAAAGATTGATCTACTAAAAGACATAATAAAAAAATGAAGGGACCGGAAAGTCATTACATCATTGATAATACCATCAAAGGGATTAAAGCCACCACCGCCATTGCTGTCTTGGTTTACAAAAGCATCATGGCCAACCTACATATCCATGTCAAAAGAAATTAAATGAAACAAATAAATGAATAAATAAGTACATTCTTCCCCAACCCCTTACCTACATTTTTTATCTCAAATATCTATATAAGTTTTAGGTTCACTATCCCAATATCTATGAAATAAATATCCTCTACTTGTGTCCTTATATTTCATTGTTATACTCAATGTTTTGAAAACCGGATCGGACCGGCCGGTTGAACCGGTTGACCCGTGAACCGGAGCCCAATCCGGTTTGGTCTGACCCCTTAAACCGTTAGTCCCAAAAACCGCCCTAAAAACCGTTTGAACCGGACGAAAGCGTTTGAACCGGGGACGGTTTCAGAAAACCGGAAAACTAAAAATAGGAATTCAAAATTCTTTTTTTGATTTTTTTCACCCTCATTTTAGATCTGGAAACATGGATTTCGATTTTGGGTGCATGAATTTTGATTAAAATACTGAAGAACTTGTTTAGATTATGTAGAAATGGTTATCTCAAATAATACTAGCTTTGAGTATGAAGAAGAAAAGAGAGAAGAAAGAATAAAGTAATAGAACTAATACTAGTAAGAAAAACCAAGATACTACCATAGTACCATGGCAGACTGAGAATTGAAAGATGAGAAAAAGAGATATTGAAGTGAGAACAAAAGTAGCAGCATCCATTATTATATAGAAAGAAGAACAATGGACTTGCTTGTAGCTAGTGTGCGGCGCATAGGATACAAAAACATCACATAATTGACTAAATAAATTAGGGTTTATTTTTAAAGGTTATTGGGCCTAACTTGTATTATTTTGTAAGTTATACTTATTTGTCTTAGTTATTTTTTTATATGATAGAAATAAAAAATGTTTTACTTTCTTTGCTTTTTTTTAATAATATTTTATATTTTTCAACATATACTTTAGTAGTCATAAATATATATACCGTGTATTTTGTATGAAAATGCATTTTTAATTTATTAATTATAAATTTACATAAGTTACTTATAAAAAAGAGCATTAAATATAATATTTATTTAATATCCGGTTCAATAACGGTTAAACCGGTCCAACCGATTGAACCATGAACCGAAGGTCACACCGGTTCGACGTCTGGTCCGGTTTTTAAAACATTGGTTATACTATGTTCTGACATGTTACTGTTAATCTACAAATTACAGTCTCCTGTGCATAAAACCAATTATATATCCTATTATTTATCTCAATACAGTAACAAGATAAAATGTTCAACAAAGGAACCAATGAGAAAATTTCTGGAAATATATGAATTATGAAACCTGATCATACTGTTGACGCTTTTCCTCGTCCTTCAAAACCTACAATGGGGAATAAAGGTCAAAATACCAAAAGTCGGATAAAAAACCATACAATAATTTAAAGTAAACCACTAAATATTATCAAGAACAACAACAACAAGGGTACACCTCATATGCCATTGAAACTTCTTGAAATTTCTTTTGAGCTTCAGGATCATCTTTGTTTGTGTCAGGGTGGAGCTTTTTCGCAAGCTGAAGAACATAAAGAAAGACTGACAATTAGAAAAATAAAAAATACATAATCATTTCGTTCAAATAAAACATGCTTATCAAAAATGATTGAAGACCGTAAGTGAAGAAATATAAAAGTAAAAATCTAGGGTAACTGAGATATATTCACAATTATTAGGCGTAGTACATGAGAATAATGCACACATTAAATAATACAAGAGGACAGCAAGCATGCAAGTAGACCGATTGAATTGTGCAAAAATAAAAAACTCTTCTCATGCAATTCAAACTATTATTTATAAACAGCCCACTTGGGAAATGACAAAAGTATCACAAACTAAAATGAAAAACTAACTGTTTTCCTAGCATATGGAAAAGAAATAATTAAATTATAAAAGAAGTATACAATGTGATTGAGTTTAACACGGAAATAAGTCTGTTGTCTACCCGTATAAAATGCTCAACATAATAGATGTATATTCACACTGGTTAAGTAAAACCTACCCCATGGTATGCTTTCTTTATTTCAGAAGAACTTGCATTATTACTAACTCCAAGAACCTCATAATAGTCTCTTGCCAATGATGCTGATAAAGAGTTAAGGGGGAAAAAAAGAGTCAGTGGCATGTCACAATAAACAAATAATGAAATGGAACACATAATTTAGGGCCCATTTGTTTGAGATTATTTTGAGATAAAATCTATTTATTTCTTAAAAATATATATTTTATCATTTTAATAGCTTGTTATAGATTTTTTAGAAAATCATTCTGTAAAAACAAAACGGGTTTTAACCCCAAAATTATCTAAAAAAAAATTAAGGAACGCATAGGAGCTTGACATTTTAAAAAAATGATTTTGATGATAGTAAACAAACAGAAAATAACTTAATGTTTTTTAAAAATCTCTATAAAACATTCTCTAAATTTTTCCAAAACAAAATCCATTTTTTTAAAGCTTAAACAAATGCACCATTAATATCAGAATTTAGTTATACCTGAGCCATGAATTGATCTAGTTGCGCCGAAATAAGTATTTGCTGCTCCCAATAGCACCCAGTTCTTCAAATTAACACCAGTTCCAACTGCAATTATCATGCGAAAATATTATCAAGTATCAGAAAAGTAAAACCTCAATCTTTTCTTTTTCTAAAGTGAGGAAAAAAAAAACTCTTTTGAACATTCAAATGCTTAGAAGCTATGAAGCTCGGAGACTCCTCGGATTACAACACTGACACTTACAATTACATTGAATTATATCATTTTTTCAAAAAAATCATCCGTGTCGACGTGTCAGTGCTGTGTCCGTGTCTAGGCTTCATAGCTTAGAAGAATTACACCAATAATAAAAGAAAAGAATGAAAAATTCTGAATACCATTCGGAAAAGAATTTCCAATAACTTTGGAAGGAATACCAAATCCTGAATTCAATGTTCTATAACCCCTATGAATCACTCCTCCATATATCTGAAATTGAACAACAATTAGCAAAATTGAACAAAAAATCAAAATTACAAAATCAATAAGCATAGTAAGAGAGAGAGAGAGAGAGATTGTGTACAGATTTGTCAGCAGCGGTACGGAGGAGTTTAGGGGAAAGAAAACGAAGAAGCTTGACGCCATTGGAGCGAACCATTTTGGAAAGATGATGATTAAGGGTTTATGGATTTTTGGTGTTAAACCCCTAATTTTGTAAAACCCTAATTTTGTGGAAGAAAGTGGAAGGTTCTAGTGTTTGAGTGTTGACGAATTAAACTTTAATGGAAGAGCACAACAACAAAAAATAAAAATGTAACGAAAGAGGTGGAGAAATATTTTGGTGTTTTTTAATTTTTTTTCTTTTTCTGGTTGTGATTTTTTAATTTTAATCTATTTTTAATTGTGGAATAAATATTGTCAACAAAAATAAAATGAGATAAATAAAGAGAGAAAATTAAAAATGAAGGGAAAAATGTGTGTCTGAAAAATTATGAAATTAGTCTCAATCTTGTGGGAGAAGAAAAGATTCATGAAGCAATTAAGAACAACTACGGGCAGCCTCCGTGTTAGGGTTGGGAATAGGCCAGGCCGGCTCACAGGGGCCTAAAGGCCAACCTACATAGACTCAGGTCAGGCCGGCCTATTTATTAAAAAGATCAGGTTCAGACTTTAAAAATAGCCTATTTATTTAAATAGGTCAAACTTATGCTTTAAAAAAACCTACAAAGCCTAATAGGCCGGCCTATATACACATAATTGTTTTTTTTCATATAAAAATATATATAATTATTAAAACTTACTTTTATATTCTATAATTATAATTTATAGATAAAATAAAAATAATTTAGGACATATAAAATTGGTTGTGAATGTGTTTTACTTATTTAAAGTAACATATATAAGTCTATTGTCAGAGGAAACTTTAGTTATAAATAGTTGTGTACTACATATTTGTATACTAAGTTAATTCTAGTTAAACCAATAGATACAACATTACTTCACTTTTTTTAAGGGGTCATAAGTGATTCCATATGTCAAGACCCATGTAATTAGTTTAAAATAAAATAAAAACATGTCATATAGACAATATAAAAAAAATTGTAATGTAGGCTTTCAATAGGCTATATTGTCTATTTAAAAAAAATTAGATAATATAGACTAGATTGAAGTTTTTATATGTTCTCAAAAAAATTTGAAATTTTTATATTAAGTAGGCTTTTATGTAGGCTATAAGGTCAGACCAGGCTTTTAAATAGGCCAGGCCAGGGCAAAAAAATTATCTTTTAATAGGTCATAGGTCAGGCTCAGGCCTATATAATTTTCGTAGGCCAGGCTCAGGCCTGCCAAAGCCCGGCCTGGCCTGACCTATTCTCAACCCTACTCCGTCTTCTTTAACCTAATTTTTTTAGATTATTTTTGTTGAAAAAAATATTTATTAACTCATGTGGTATAAGTTGAAGGATATATAGACTGAGTAAGGAGATCTAGGTTCGATTTTTGGAGAGAGTAATTTATTATTTCGACGTACAAGAAAAAAAACATCGTATAACACAATTTCAAATTGTTAAAAATTAAAAAGATAAATATGCTTACAAATTCACAATATCCAAGTGAATTACATGAAATTGTAAAGTGCCTACGAATATATCAAAATTAGAGTTTCTAGATGTGCAATGTTGACGATGTCAAAGATTGAATATGCACTTGATCGAATTAATCTGAGAATTTGAATCGAATAAACATCGTATAAGACAGAAAAACAAAACAATGTTGTACCAAGATGACTAATAAGTAATAACACAACGTCACACTATAAGAACATAAAATCACAAAAGAAAAATAAAATAATACCCCGTATACGTGAAGTTCACTTATATTTTAATAAAAAGAAAGAATACATGATTTATGGGTCGCTTAAGATCAATTTTTGATTCGAAATCACGTCTCTAAATCAATTTTCTCTTTCATTTTATCAAGATAAGTTACTTTCACATATATTAAGTTTTTTTTTTATGATTTCGCCGACTTATTGCGACGTTGTGTTCTTAGTCATCTTAGTACAAAGTTGTTTTGTTTTTTCGTCTTGTGCGATGTTTGTTGTATTCAAATTCTCATATTACATTTGATCTTGTGCAAATTAAATCTAAAACTTTGACGTCGTCAATGTTGTAGATTAAACATATTATAATATTATAAATTTAGATAATCAAAATTTAACGTAAATTTAACTTTCGGTCGCTTATAAAAGCGACCACACTCACCACTTTGACAAAACTCACGAGAACCTCGCCGCTTCTTCAAATGTATTTTTATTTGTTGTATTTACAGATAATTGTAAATGTAATATATATTTCACTGTCTATTCATTATTTATTGATATAAAATTTATTCTTTTACGAATTATTTTATTAGGGCTGTGTCAATTGCAATTTCATTCTCCTATCATTGATGTAATTTATTTTATAGTTGAATCATTTTTTCTTGTTTAATGTTGTGTTGCTTTCTTCCCACTAGATCTATGAGCGTGGAAACAAAACTCGATTCATGGACCGTAATCATTCTAAAGTGTGTCAACTTAACATGAGAAAATTTGTTTTTCATGTTAAGTTAATCGATTGATACTTTAGATGTGTATGCTCTTATTTCTCTTTTTTTAAGTAAGGTCCATTAAAGTATTAAACCACCAAATAAAATGGTATGAATGTGTATGCTCTTTTTTTTTACATATACATCGGGTGCAAAAAAAATATATAATTGTTACTAACTCTAAACTTAATTTTACTTAAAAGAAAAAAGTGGAGTTTGAGAAAAGGTACATTAATAAACTAGTCCGATAGTAAGAAATACAATAACTGCAAATTTTGCAACAATGTAATCTTCTGAAATAACAATATGTGCAAATTTCGTTTGTAATGTAAAATTTAGATTTCTAAATAATGAACAAACACTATTAAGAAGAATCCTTCAATAAAGGATATTTTAAAATATAATTTAAAAAACATTCAATTATCAAGTATTAAGAAGAATCCTTCAATAAAGGATATTCTATATGTTCTTCAAGAAAACTTGTGGAGGCATAAATACCAGTAGATCTAGATTTGTCAGAGTTGATTTCAATTTCAGTTGGATAAGGAGAAGGCTCAGGAGGCATTGTTATGCTTTCGATATCTCCTTCGAGCATTTCTATTACTTTCTTCATTGAAGGACGGTTTCTGGGTGTCAACTGTATACACCATAAAGCAACTAAGAACATTTTCTTCACATTATTCTTTTCTTCATTAGTAATTTCTCCCATTTCTATTTCTTTTTCTTCAACCAATTGATTGTAAATCCAATATGGAAAGAAAACTTGGCTTGAATGATCCGCATACGGGTTCAAATTTCTTCTCCTATTTGCCATTTCCATCAAAAGCATTCCAAAGCTATAAACATCGGCCTTGTAGGACACTGGTCCAATATTTTGATAGAATAGTTCAGGAGCCATATAACCAATTGTTCCTCTCGCAGCAGTTAAAGTGACAATGCTATTGTCAAATGGGTACAGTTTTGCAAGTCCAAAGTCCGAAACCTTAGGCGTAAAGTTTTCATCAAGAAGGATGTTGTGAGGCTTGATATCAAAATGTAAAATCTGCATGTCGCAACCTTGATGCAAATATTCAATACCCCGAGCCACTCCTAGAGATATTGTATACATTTGATCATAAGTTAGAGAGATACCGTCCTCTTCAGAAGAAATATATTTATCAAGAGAGCCATTAGGCATAAATTCATAAACAAGAGCACGCTTTGATCCCTCGACACAAAAGCCAATAAGTTGCACCACGTTGGCATGATGTATTCTTCCTATCGTTGTGACTTCACTTATAAATTCTTGCCCATTAGCCTTAGGTTTGTTCAACATCTTTATGGCTGCCAAAGGTCCACTACGTAGTTTTCCTTTATAAACACAGCCATAGCCTCCTTCACCCAACTTAACCTTAAAACCTTCACTCATCCTTTTTATCTCTTTGTATGAATATCTAATTGGCGCGAGGGTATTCCCTTGAAGAAAATCTTCGATATTTTCATAAAGTGATGAATGTCTTGTCCAATATATATGTATCAATTTTCCAAAAAAAAATGTGAGACCAATTATAAATCTCAATGCAATGTATGGTAACAAGACATACTTTGCAGTGACTCTTCCTATCTCAAGACCGAGTTTAGAACTCACAATACCCTCAGATCTATCAGCTATCATGACTCTAACTGGTTGTAGTAGTCCTGCACAGAATATGTCATGGCAACAAAGTAATTATATAATACTATAGCATTCAAAACTAATTAAGAGACATGAAAATAAAATTATTGGAAAATACTTTGCTATTTTCTGTTAGTTGAGCTTAAATTTCTGGACGTTTTTAGTTTACACATTACTATTTTTTAAATGTTACAAAACATGCATTCAAACTGATTTTCTTTTTCTAAAAATTGTTTATAAAAACTATTTCTCAAAATTGTTTTTAACACAAAAATTAAAACTGCAATCAAACAAGCCATTTATCCATTCTTTTACTATAGTATGTAGTTACGAACAAGGCACATTAAAAATTTTAGTTGGGTCTAACTTAATCCTACAAAAATGATTTATATGTTGAAAATTATCTCTACTTTATAAACACATATTCAAATTATCTTGCAACATATGTGAGAATACTTAAGAAAAATAAAAATTTGGTGTTCAAATAACATTTGCAAAAAATTAACGCAGCATGAAGTGAAATTTTACCTTGTGCAATCCCAAGTACAATATCTGCAAAAGAGAAATTAGTGTGGTCAACGAATGGAAGTATATATAAAAAAATGTATTGTAAAACTTTTATAAAGTAGAATGTATAATTTTTGAAGTAAAAATTACTTTATTAAATTCACATGTGCTCTTAGTAGAATGCACAACTTTTGAATTATGAAGTAAAAATGATTTTGTCTAAGGTAAAATATTTGTTTAAGTCTTTCACCATGCATAAATCGACAAAAATACTATAATGAATACGAATTTTACAAAATTCAATGTTAAATGTAAAATTTATATTATTTTAATCATCCATGTCAAATTTTAGAGAAATTAAAAATTATTTAATATGTTATTTAGAATCATTAAGATTACCGGTTTATGAATTTATATCATATAAATCATTTATGTCAAATTTTACAGAAATTGAAAAATCATTTGATATGTTATAAGTATTTATAAGTTTTATTGGAATATAAATGATTTTAAATTTCCTTAAATTTTGACAGGGACGATTTATATAATATAAATTATCAATTCAATGGTAAATTTTATAAAATTCACACCGTATTATTGATTTGTTATTATCTCATTCACACGATACATTGTCTAATAAACTGTAACGATTCAAATATATTAAGCACCAAGCCCAAGTTATATGAGTCACAACAAAGGATTCTAGATTCTTCTCTTATTATGATGAGTCATATATTTCTAGAATGTTCTAGGATATGGTTTAGAGAGAATCATGCTAAGTAATATGCCATCTTCTAGGTTATATATAGAGAGTTCTCAATGTAATAATGATCAATAAAAAATGAATAAAAAATGTTAGTTTTTAGTTTTTACTCTACCCTTGATGTAGAGTAAATTAATTTAGTTTGTTCATTTCATTGGTGCTTTCATTGAGAGTTGGACCACGAAAAGGGCTATCTATAGGCTGGATTAAGGTGCTACACCGAATACTGATAGGTGGGTGAAGCCGCCGAAAAAGAAAGGGCCACCGTCGGATCAGTGTCGATAGAGTGAAAGCCGCCGTGGACATCTGCTCTTAAAGGGCGCGACAATGTTATGAGTCCCATATTGAATATTTCAAAGTGCTCAATATTTAAGTCATGAAATTGTCCCACCTATTAGACTAGTCTTTTAGGTTGGGCTCTCCTCATATGCTTAAATGATAACATAAACTTATGCATGTTAAATAAACCAAAAAAAGGTACGGGACAGATTTTTCCTTACCTTCAACAAACTTGCGCCCCTTTGACATTTTTTCTGTAAAGAGAAAAGGAAAAAGGAATAAGTTGTTTTTCTCTACATTTTCATTATCTTAAAGAGTTAAAAAAGAGTCTAACTTTTTGTAAAAAAATAAGAGAGTCTAATTTATTTTATAACAATGCTATATAAATTTTCAACTTTATTTCATTTTTATAATTTTGTATGGAGAATACTTTTATAATTTTGATGTTTTACTTTTATATAGGAACCCAAAAATTCTATCATCGGTAAGGTGTACTCGTAGTAATAATTACTACAAAGAGGAGAACGAAGTTATAAAGTGTTCAATTATTTTATGGTAAGGATAAAGTGTTCAATACTTCAATTATGAGTTAATATAATAGTGATAAAAAAAATGCTGAAGGTATAAGAAAAATTAATTATTAGAGTGTAGTTAGTGAGGTGGCCCGTGGAAAACTTTATACGAAAAAAAGTGGACTAAATAACTAAATACCTCCTTAATCCTTTTTTTTTTGGTAGAATCCTTCATCCTTTCTTTAAAAAGAAAAACTAAATATTTCTTGAAATTGTAAAATTTTGGAAATGTTTCAAAATTTGAAAAAATATTATTTTGAAATTGTTAAATGTTAGACAATTAACCTCCTCTGTTTTTTCATTAGTCAACATGACGTGATAGAATAAAATGAAGGGGATATATTCACTTTTTGTCATATAATAAAGCGGATCAGAAATCTCTTGAATCGTAGTTGGCGTGTTGAGGTTCACTATAATTGGCGTGAAAGCAACAGAAGTGTTGACTGGCCTGCTAATTACAGCCTAACGGTGGACTCTTGGAATTTTGTTGTTTTGGAGACCCCTCTTAGTGAGCTTAAGAGTCTCCTATTTGATGATTTGTTTGGGGCTTGCATGCCTAGAAATGTTCGTTTAACTGTTTAATTTTTCTTTTGGGCTTTTGCCCTCTTTTGTACCAAAAAAAAAAGTGGAGCAGAATAAAATGAAGTAAAATAGAATGAAATAAATCTTGGGTTAAATATATTTTTGGTTTCTATAAATATTTTAAATTTTGTTTTTAATTTCTATAAAAAATTTCATCAATTTTTAGTCCATCAAATATTTTATGTAACAATTCTTGTTCTCTGCTTTTAAATCAACTCTTTACACTTGTATACTTTTACATTTTTGAATGACTTTTTGTATCAATGTTTATAATATTATAAGAATCTCTCTTACAAAATTTAGAATTTTTTAACCTAAGATAAATTATTTATGAATTTTTAAATTCAAAAAACTAAAAAATTCATATTAAATTAATCTATTGGTAAATTTTTTTTCAACTTTTGTAAGAGATATCCCTATAATGTACTAAACATGTCAGCGAAAGAAAATTTAAAATTTTGAATGATATACTCGAGTTGAATGAAAAATATAGACAAAAATCATGATAAAAAATATTTGAGAGACCAAAACCTGCTAAAAAACTTTATAGGGGCTAAAAATGAAATTTAGTATATTTACATAGACTGAAAAACATATTTAATCTATAGATCTTCTATTTCATTGTTTGAATATTTCTTATTTTATCACTTACCTCTTAAATTGAAAGAAAATAAAATTGAAAAAAATGATAGTATATAATGAAATTCATTTTATCATATTCCATTCAATTTCATTGTTATTTATAAAATCTAAAGAATTTCATCGTATTCTATTAATCCAAACATAAATTTAAATTTCTTGTATCATTAGATATGACTTAGAGTAGACAAACTTGACAATTATTCTCTCCGTTCTTTTTATAAAGAACAATTTAAAAAAATTACATGAAAGTTATTTTTTTCCATTAATTATAATAATTCTAAAATTTTAAAACTAACATTGAATTAGCATGTCTCTAATCAATGTACAAGTATTGAAATAAATTATTTGATTTTTTTTTCTTTGTCTTTCTTGTTCTTAATTGAAGGGTTCTAATAAACTGACTTCGGGACTTATAATATCAAGTGATTTCAATTCACTTTTAAACATAATTATTGAGAATAAAACTGCGATTCTTCCTACCAAGTAGAGCATTAGAGAAAATCAAAAAAATAAAAATAATCGTATCCTTACCGCATTCGACATAATATCCGAGTGGAGAAAAGCAGAAACGATCATTATCACATAAAATCCCCTCCTCAGTGTAAGTTAAAATGCAATCAGGCCTTGCACAATGATCTCTACAAAAACGACCACTTCTCCAAGAAACTTCAAATCCATAGCTAAGCATCCGGTGAATCTCACCATAAGAAAAACTTTGATTCCACACCGTATTATTGATAAGCGACGTCGGAGCAACCAGCATGATCCGGCAATCATCTTTCAAGTCACCCGCCTTCAGATCACCAGCAACAGCGTAAATATGGCCTTTGGACTTGGAGTTGGAGTTGTTGCCGCGGCGCAGGCACGGAGTATTGCCGATGTAATAATCACTTTTGCTGCTAATGCAGTTCAAGTAAATTACGTAAGACAGTTGTAGTTCTTGATGAACTTCGTAGAGATCGTCGTGGAAATCCAAATTGTAAGAGCTGGTGAAGTTCGGTTTAGATAAAAAGTAGCGAGGGATGGAGGAGCAATCGCTGTCTTTAATTCCCGGATCAACCACTCGGACTGTGAAGTTGTCGTAGTTGATTGACTTCACTTTGTAGTTCTTACCCGGGAACAAAGACAGCGATAATGTGTGGTTGTTTTCGCAAACTAGCTCGTACCCTGGGAGCCCGCAGGCTGCTGGTTGGTTATCTATAATAAGATGAAATGGATATTTAATGTTGGTGATTTCGCCACATGAGGAAGGGGGACATGATGCTGCTGCTGTTGCTGCATATGATGCTGCTGCTGTTGCCGCAGTTTCTTGATGCAGCAACAGCAGTAGCACAAGTGTGATTGTGAGAAACGACTTCATAGTTCATAATAGATTGATTTTCATATCTAGTTCTAGAGGTAGGGGAACATGTTTCATAAAAATAAGAAAAGAACATAATGCTCTTTGTAAGGACTCAACAGTCTATCTCTTAGTCAAACTCTTTGCTGCTTTTCTCATGGGTCAAAATATTCCAGCCCTGTCTTATCTAGTATTTCTTTACTAACTACTAATACATATATTAATACATATACACCATCGTTAGTTGATCTAGTGAAGTGAAAGTAATTGACGCTGGATTTGATAAGAAGAACTACCATTCGATCCCTTACAGTTACGTCTGGAAAAAGACTGAAACCACTTGATGTTAGAATTTGTTCCAAATTCTTGACTACTATACCTTTTTCTCCTAAGAGTGGAGTCCGAGGGTGAAAGAAAAAAAACTAATAACATATATTAATTAGTGCAGCAGCCCATGAGTTGTGCATGTTCCATTTTGTAATATTAAAATGTTTGTTTGACGACACGGTTCTTTATGTTAGATCAAGATTCTTTTTTCACATTTTGATATTGATTCTTTAAACTAAAGTGAGACATGTGGTTGTTGTTGCTATTGTTAACGTTGTTGTAATGATGAATAAAATAAATGCATATATCTAACTTCTAAGGCAGAAACCTCGAGAAACACTATTAGAATTTGATGCCTTTGGATTCAATCTATCTAAAATGATTCAATATCAGAAATTTACCTTGTTGGAGGTGGTGGTAATGCTTCTGCTGCTCATGAATCTTGGGAATGGCCACTCCGTCTACACCTCCAATGGGTGCCCCTTGCATGTATCATGTAGTCATAGCAAGAAGATGCTTGAGCTGCCTGCAAATCCAGTCTCAGTGAAACTCCGCATTAGTCATATCGATTACAGCTCCCGACAGCTAGAAGTATATGATCCTGATAACTGTCTTCCGAGGAAGTTACTCAAACTCAATTTTTTATCAATCTTTCCTTCTCTATCCAAGGATTTTGTAAGCAATATCAGTTTCTTCAATTGCTCTTCGGCAGGGCAACGGCATCTGAGAAACCGCGACTACGAACAAGACCTGTTTTCTTGCCCAATTTATGCCATTTCATCCGATGAAAGTGTTGTTGATTCGGACCTAACATCCTGCGCTAAACTGCTTGACCGTGTTTTGCCACTGAGCATAGATTCGACGGGGACAGATAAATTCACATTGATATGGTCTGAGACAAATTTTGACACAAGGTGCTTAGAGTGTAAGCCCAGCAAGACTAAATCCACTATTTTGATCACTGCAGGTGAGTAACTTGAGACTAATGAATCATGATGACCATGTCCATTTCATCGATTTTGTTCTCATTTGTTCAATATTTTGCAGCTGTAGTTGTTGGTTCTGCTATGCTGGCGTTTCTGTTACGCTTTATCATTTGGATACATCGATATTATAGGATGAAAGGGGAAGATGATGCAAGAGTTGAGAACTTTTTGAAGGACTACATGGCTCTAAAGCCAACCAGATTCTCTTATGCTGATATCAAAAGAATCACACACGGATTTAAGGAAAAGCTAGGTGAAGGAGCTCATGGGACTGTCTATAAAGGTGAATTATCAACCCAAGTTGCGGTGAAGATCCTCAACAACATTGAGGTAGATGACGGGACAGAGTTCATCAATGAGGTGGGCACCATGGGCAAAATCCATCATGTTAATGTCGTTCGCTTGCTTGGCTTCTGTGCCGATGGGTTTCATAGAGCTCTAGTTTATGACTTTTTTGAAAACGGATCGTTGCAAAATTTCATCACACCACCCATCAACAAGGATAATAGTCCATTTCTTGGATGGCAAAAGTTGCAAGATATTGCTCTTGGCATAGCCAGAGGAATTGATTATCTTCATCAAGGTTGTGATCAAAGAATTCTTCACTTTGACATCAATCCTAATAATGTCTTGCTTGATGACACATTTACTCCAAAAATTTCAGACTTTGGTTTAGCTAAGTTGTGTTCCAAAAATCGAAGTACCGTGTCCATGACTGCAGCCAGAGGAACACTAGGCTACATGGCTCCTGAAGTTTTTTCTAGAAACTTCGGCAATGTGTCTTACAAGTCGGATATTTACAGCTATGGTATGTTATTGCTAGAGATGGTCGGAGGACGAAAGAATAATATTGTAAACAAGAATGGTCAAGAAAGTAATGTCCAAGTTTTGTATCCAGATTGGATACACAATTTGCTTGAAGGAAGAGACTTGCATGTCCTAGTTGATGAAGAAGAGGGGGAATTTAGAATTGCAAAGAAAATGGCTATTGTGGGACTTTGGTGCATTCAGTGGCATCCTATGCATCGTCCATCCATGAAGACTGTGATGCAGATGCTCCATGAAGAGGGAGACAAGTTAAAAGTTCCCACCAACCCTTTCCAGCAAAATACTTCAGCTAGCTCAAGCACTAATATTACTGCAGGGCGTCTAAATTTAGAGTTGGATGTGATTCAAGAACTAGATTAAACTAGATGTTAGCCCGCGCGTTGCGCAGTTAAATTTTAATATAAATTTGACAAATGAATTTTAAAGAATAATATTGCTATTTCTTTAATTAATAAATATTATTGTTGTTCTATTTATTGAAATGACATAGAGAACAATGCATCTATCTGCATTGGACTCGACTATATAAATATATAAAAAATAAATAATGAAATTAGATTGAAGGAATCATATCGATTGTGATAAAACATCTGGTGTAACACATTGAAAAAATTATATTCTATCACACCAAAAATATAAAGAAAAAAGTTGATAACTATCCAAATTAATAACCATATAATGTAATGAAATACTATGATATTGCCTATAGAACGGTGACACACACATTAACTTCAATAATAATTTAAAAAAATATGAATTAAATTGAATATAATCACATGCATCGGTGTGACGTTAGTGTATACGGTAATATTTTTTTATTAGAAGTGTTGCTGTCAAACACCAGAGATACATTTATTTGAAATACCAATGTTGTAGAGCATTGAAGGAGTATCATATGCCTCCATAGATATGAGGTAGGAGAAAAAGTTGCTGCTTTATTTTTTTTTTTATTGATTATGTACGTTTTGAATGAGGTGCAATAATAATATAGAATTGAATTGATTGTATACATTTTGACACTTCCCTCCGGATTTTGTGAATCCTCACTGTCATGATTCTATTCATGAATGTGATCATGATTTTTTTACCACCTGTATCCGGTCCACCAGACTAACTAATTTGGTTTGAGACGAATTCTATCATCAAATCATTCTACTCCCCTTCCAAGCGTAGTTGCAGAGATAGAACCGTGTCTAGTAGTCCATTTTTAATTAAACAATGTTTGCTTTTTAATTGGTTACTTCCTCGCATGTCCTCTTCCTAGAAGTAAAGTCAACAAAGGTGGGCTTGAGACAATTAAAATATCTATTATAGAATTAGAATAAAAAATGTGTTTTTCAACTACCTCTCATATTCATCTTTCTCTCATAGATCTCCAAATTTAATTTTCCCACTTCACTCAACATTCAGCAAAACAATTCCCTACTTGGTGAACATGGCTGTAGCTTTGATTGGAGGTTCATTTCTATCTGCTTCTGTTCAAACATTAATGGATAAGCTAGCTTCAAAAGAGTTTCATGACTACTTCAACAACAAAAAGTTGAATGTCTCACTCTTGAAACAAATAGAAACAACACTGTTAGCTTTTCAGGCTGTGTTGGATGATGCAGAGAATAAGCAAATCAACAATCTTGCTGTCAAACAATGGTTTGATGAGTTAAAGGATGCAAATTTTGATGCTGAGGATTTGCTCAACCAAATCAGTTACGATTCCTTGCGATGCAAGGTGGAGAATACACAATCTGAGAATATCGCTAATCAGGTGCGGAACTTTCTTTCATCTCCTTTTAAAAGCTTCTACGGAGAGATCAATTCTAAAATGAAGATCATGTGTCAAAGACTCCAACTTTTTGCACAGCAGATGTCTCTACTTGGTTTGCAAATTGCGCGTGGGAGAGTTTCTAGTAGAACACCTTCAAGTTCATTAGTAAATGAATCTGTTATTGTTGGTAGGGCTAATGATAAACAAAAACTAATGAACATGTTGTTATCAGAGAGAGACATAGGCAACGATATAGGTGTTGTCGCAATTTTGGGCATGGGAGGTGTTGGAAAAACAACTCTTGCTCAACTTCTTTATAACGATAAAAAAGTTCAACAAAATTTTGATTTGAAGGCTTGGGTGTGTGTGTCAGAGGATTTTGATATTTTGAGAGTAACCAAAACTCTTCTTGAATCTATCACTTCGAGATCTTGGGAAAACAATAATCTTGATTTCCTTCGAGTTGAATTAAAGAAAAACTCAAGGGAGAAAAGATTTTTGTTTGTGTTGGATGATATGTGGAATCAAAGTTACAATGATTGGGATGAGCTAATAAGTCCCTTCATTAACGGAAAACCTGGAAGTAGAGTGATCATAACAACACGCCAACAAAAAGTTGCAGATGTTGCACACACATTTCCTATTCATAAATTAGAACCTTTATCTGATGAAGATAGTTGGTCTTTACTCTCAAAGCATGCTCTAGTAAGTAACAAATTTCATGAAACCAAAGATGTACACCTAGAAGCAATAGGTAGGAAGATTGCAAAAAAATGTGGAGGGTTGCCGATAGCTGCTAAAACACTCGGGGGACTTTTACGTTCAAAGGTAGACATAAGAGAGTGGACTGCAATTTTGAACAATGATATATGGAACTTACCAAATGATAATATACTGCCTGCTTTGTTCTTAAGTTATCAATATCTTCCCTCTCATCTGAAAAGATGTTTTGCCTATTGTTCAATTTTTCCAAAGGATTATATCATTGATAGGAAGCAGTTGATTTTGTTGTGGATGGCGGAAGGTTTCCTTGAACATTCTCAAGGTGAAAATGCAGCAGAGGAAGTAGGTGATGATTACTTTGTTGAATTGTTATCCAGGTCCTTAATTCAACAACATGAAACACAACAATTTGTCATGCATGACCTTGTCAATGATTTGGCTACATTAGTATCCGGAAAAAGCTGTTGTAGACTTGAATGTGACAAAATCTTCAAAAATGTACGGCATTTTTCTTATAACCAAGAAAAGTATGACAATTTGAAGAAGTTTGAGATTTTCTATGATTTTAAATCATTGAGAAGCTTTCTACCTATTGACTCCTCGAGGGGAGAAAAGTACTTGTCTACAATGGTGGTTCATGATTTGCTACCCTCGCTTACAATGTTGCGTGTGTTATCATTATCAAATTATACAAACATCACCATGCTACCGAATTCACTGGGTACTTTGGTGCAGTTGCGCTATCTCGATCTCTCCCACACTAAAATCAGAAGCTTGCCTGAAACAACATGTAACCTTTACAATTTGCAAACCATGATTTTATCTAATTGCAGGAATCTCACCGAATTGCCAGTGCACATTGGAAAGTTGATCAATTTACGTCACCTTGATATTTGTGGAACAAACATAAAGGAGATGCCGATGGAAATTATTGGATTGGAAAGTCTTCAAACTCTTACCTTTTTCGTAGTGGGCAAGCAAAAAATCGGATTAGGTATCAAAGAGCTTCGACAATTCCCACACCTTCATGGAAAACTTACCATCAAGAACCTTCATAATGTCATTGATGCGATGGAAGCATATGATGCCAATCTAAAAAGCAAAGAACATATTGAGGAGTTGGAGCTACAATGGGGAGAACAAACTGAAGACTCACGAGTAGAGAAAGATGTGCTAGATGCATTGAAACCATCAATAAACTTGAAGAAACTGAGCATTCGCTTATATGGTGGGACATGTTTCCCCAATTGGTTGGGAGATTCTTTGTTTTCTAATATGGTGTCCGTGCGCATCAGTAATTGTGAATACTGCATAACACTTCCACCATTAGGGCAGCTACCTTCTCTCAAGTACCTATCAATTAGCGGTATGGCAATGTTGGAGACAATTGGGTCAGAGTTTTATTATGTCCGAAGAGGAGATACCAATTCTTCATTCCAACCATTTCCATCCCTCGAATGTCTGGAATTTTGGTACATGCCAAATTGGAAGGAATGGATTCCATTTGAAGGCGAAAAAATTCCTTTTCCTCATCTTAAAACTTTATTGTTAAACCAATGTCCTGAACTGAGGGGACATTTACCTAGCCGTCTTTCTTCCATACAAGCAATCGAAATAAATGGTTGCCATCATCTCTTGCCTACACAATCTACTCTCCATTGGCTCTCCTCAATCAAAAACATAACTATTATGGGTTCTCCTTGGGATATTGGACAAACCCAGTGGTCGTTACTTGAGAGCGATTCTCCGTGTCTTCTGCAGGATGTAAAAATATGGAGCTTTCATACTCTACTGTATTTGCCTAAAATGATTACAAGCAACAATTTTCTTCAACACTTGAAACTTAATGATATTCCTTCTCTTGTTGCATTTCCGGCTGATGGTCTACCCACTTCATTGCAGTCACTTGTTATTCATCGGTGTCAGAATTTAATATTCTTGCCTCCCGAAACGTGGAGCAGTTACACATCACTTGTGACATTGCAGTTATGGAATAGTTGTCAAGAACTTACTGCCTTCCCGCTGGATGGTTTCCCCGTGCTCCAAAGTGTCCACATTTATGGTTGTATGAGTTTGAAGTCCATTTTTATATCAGACTGTTCTCTCGTTCACTCATCAACACTCCAATCAGTTTCAATCAGTCGTTGTAACGCACTGCCTCAGAAAATGGACAACCTCACCGCTCTTGAACATTTATCTCTTTGTGATCTTTCAAAAGAACTTAAGTTGCCATTCTGTGAAGGAGCCTGCCTACCTCCCAAACTACGATCAATTTATATTATATCTGCAGGAATAGCAACACCGGTAACTGAGTGGGGTCTCCAACACCTGACTGTGCTTACGAAATTTGGTATTGGAGGTGACGATGATATTGTTAACACCTTGTTGAATGAGCGGTTGCTTCCTATTTCCCTTGTTTCTCTCACAATCACTCATGTCTCGAAAATGAAATCCTTTCAAGGAATTGGACTTCGACACCTCTCTTTTCTTGAAGCACTTCAATTTCGATATTTTTCAATGCTCGAGTATTTGACAGAAGACACATTGCCTTTTACTCTCAAATCACTAAAATTTGAAAAGTGTCCAAGACTTGAGTCTTTGCCAGAAGATAGTCTCCCTTCCTCTCTTAAGCTACTGAGCATTAGAGAATGCCCTCTGCTAGAAGAAAGGTATGGAATTGAGAGAGGAGAACATTGGTCCAACATTGCTCATATCCCTGTCATAAAAATAAATAACAAAGTGACAATATGAGACATGAGAAGCAAGTGTAATGAAGTATTGCACTCTTGTTTTAGGTACCTTTTATCTGTCACTTGCTAAGAACAACTTATATTTCATTTCACAGATTGAGTAACACATATTCTTCCTAAGATGATCTATTTAATGTATATATTTTGCAGTCTACTCTCTGTAGCGATGATCTTTTTGAATACTAACTAATGTTTGGCTGCAACTATTTTTGGGTTTGGTCGACTTTACTGGAAGTAAATACAACTTACTTTATGCAGAATGAAAGAACATAAAATTTCAGACTGCAACAATTAGGACTACTAATCTCATTATCAAACAAAATCTGGAAATTTATAAAGAAATTCAAGTCACAATTATCTAAGAAAAACTAAGGCTATGTATGTTATAACTACTGATATAAACGCTATATGCAGAAGCAGAATAAAAGTTCAAAAAATAAAAACAGGTAAGCTAGTTTCATAGCTTCCAACTCATTAGACACAAACTCCATCAGATGAATTTCTCAGACTTATATTATCCACAATGATAGCTACAAACAATGTACAATAATCTTCCTGCAAATCCTACAGCCTTATATTATCCATAGGATTTAGCACAAACTATCTGCAATTAATCACAAACATAGGGGATCAAAAGTGCAATTTAGCCGACTTTATTTTAAAATCTTGTCGGAACTGTGCGATTGACGTCACCTTAGCCACAAACTCACGTTCAAAACTAGTTTTATTTCATTGAAAGAAAGAATACGTCACTACTCTCCCGCAAAATCTCTACTTTACTGCCAAGTTTCCAGGTTCTCTATCGCTGTTGAGATAGTTTACTAGCAATACCAATCAAGAATATAAGGCTTTATTTGCGAGTTGATTTTAAGAGAGTTTTGGATGGTAGGGTCTATATATTTATTTTTTTAATTATTATTATTATTATATTATTTTTGACTAGTACACCTCATACACTAGTTACTAGTTAGCTAAATCTTTATTTAATTTAACTAACAAGCATAGATCTCTTGAGGGGAAAAAAAGAAGACCATTCTTATGCCCTAATACTGGTTGAACCACGATTCTATTTCAACAATATGAGTTAAGCAGAAGGAGAAAATGGAAACATTCAAACAAGACATAGATTCTCCTCATAAAGCAATACAAAAAATAACAATAATTATATGTCTCTACTACAGATAATATCAATATCAAATCAAATGGTATACATAAAGATCAATAAAATACAATGCAGAAGTAGCAAAGACCATTTCATCTGATACTATTCTCTCTTTTGAAAATAAATAACATAACTTGGTAGAAATACTAGCATCATCAATTGATACAGTGAAAACAAAATTGAAAAATGATAAATATAAAATCAGGTGAAGTGTATGCCAGCTTTGTTAAAAAGAGAAAGCAAGTATAGGAACTCTTGCAAGGAGAGTTTCGACGATCTCTTCTCTTCAAAATCTCCTTCTTTTAGAACACCTAAAACCTTGTCTTTGAATTCAGATTGCACCTCATCGGCACCCCCATCTTCAACATCCATTTCATCCTCGTCATCGTCTACTTCATTATCATCCACCTCCATACCTTGATCGTCAATAAAATCAGCAAAATTGGAGAAATCCACTTTAGTGTCTGCTTCCTTCAGCAAACCTTCTTGTGAGATTTTTAGTGCCTGCACAGTCTTGTAATTTTTTTCAAGCATAGAGATCACATTCTTTTGTCTGAATATTGCACCGAGTGTTTTGTTCTTTCTGTTAAAACAAATCCTTAAAAACCCATCCCACTCCTTCTGCTTAACTTCGATACGAGGCTTTCTAGGCTCAATCCGTACGACAGAGGAGTCAACCTTTGGTGGTGGTCTGAAATTGTTTCTTCCAACTTTAAGTAGGTGGGAGATTCGAGCATGGAGTTGAGTGTTCACTGTAAGACGACAATAGAGTTTGTCACCTGGTTGAGCAACCAATCTCATGGCGAATTCTCTCTGGAACATTATGATTGCACACCTAAATCCAGGTTGGTGGTTGAGTAACTTGAATGTGAGAGGAGAAGATATTTGATATGGAATATTTGCCACGCATATGTCAAAATAAGGAAGTTCAGTTTTCAGTACATCGCCTTGGATAACCTGTAATAATCATCAAAAGTAATGATAAATTAAATCAACAACCAAGGAAAAGGAAAATTATCTCTTGCTTTGGGGAAGTTAGGATAGTTAGAGCAGCAAAAAGAATCACAAATCACAAAGTAGACTACAAACTGTTAAAGCCTCTTGATACAAATCGTCATAGCATACTTTTTTTATACATCATACTTATTTTTAAGATAAATCCCCAACACTGTACTTATTTTTATACAAACTAAACAATACCAAAATGCTGATTTGTTCAAAATGACATTCAAAAGAAACATAAATATAAGGTTAAAGCTTTCTTTTCTAGTCAAGTAAAATCATAAAATGAATTGCGATAGAGAACCAAAAATACTAAAAATTCAGCATATTCAACTATATTATATATACACCGGCACTTTGAGCAGTCAAAGATGAATTAACACACACTAGCATTTTAAATCCTTAAAGTGAAGCCTCTAGCTCCTAAAAGTTTGATGGGCAAATAATCTATATAGTGAGTTCTTCATCTAGTTCAATTATTAAAAGAAAACTACTGCATTAAAAGAAAGCCTCGGTGACTATGTTTCACACTTTACGCTATGACTGTTGCATTTTCATTGGCTACAACTTGTTCAACTTATCTCAAGTTCTTGTGGTCTAGTACTATTAGAGTGCTAAACTTCACTAGCTTAGCACACAACCCCTTTTTTGTTTTTAGAACTAGAGTAAATTGAACCAGTTTTTTTCCGGAATTAGGCAAAAGTGCAAAACCAGCTCTTAAACTGGTTGAATCCGCTCTCCAACAAGGAGCAGCTGATATATCAAACAGATTGCAAGATCTAGAAATCTAGAAATATTAGCAAACTAAGAAATTCTTTGCAAATATTTTTATCAACTTTATGAGAAACTCGTTGCTAGTCAGTCTTAACAACACTTCTAAATTCTAATTACCATTCATCCCTTGTTAAATTATGTATAAAGCTTTAAGGCAAATTAGTTTAGTATACACCAATAACTATAAGTAGTTAAGTACTAACTTCCAAACAATTTCAGCAATCAAAGATGAATTATTAACACACGAGCATTTTAAAATCCTAACTATTGAAACCTATAACTCCTAAAATTTTGACAGTAAGAAAAAATCTTCTATACTAACCACTACTTTCTAGTGCTCGTATTAACAGCAAACCACACCAACACATGATCAAAGACACAAGTAACAACCCAAAAGTTCTCAACAAGTACTCATTCACCTGAACCCTATAAGCTTTCTTCACAAAAACACTCTTTTCTAGTCATTCAACTTATAAGGAGCTCAAGTCCAAAGAAATATCCGACCCAAAGTACTAATCAACTAGATGCAAGTCCTAACCTACCTAGCACCTATAACTTCATATTATGATACCAACACAATACTGAAACATGTATTACATTTGATCACTTATATTCTACGTGTTAAATTATCATCAGACACATGACACTGACACATGTAATTACACTGAATCAATTCTATTTTCTAAAATAATTATCAAAGTCTATGTCAGTGTTCCATACATCCTTCTTCTTCCTTTTTTTTATTAATTTTTTTTAAGATTCGGTATCCAGTGCAAGGACCAACTAATCAGATGACACTAATCCCACCGTCCACTAACACGGAGCCTACAGACTGACCCAACACATACTTACACTGCAAAGTCCAACATTCAAACCTAACGTCCAACCTAACAATATCGACACTGCGAATTGAGCTTAACACTTAAACACAACTCAATATATTTAAATTCCTAGTATTCAACCAAAATCAAACAAACATACAAATCATTAAAAAAAAAATCATACCATGAGGCGGCTAGAGGGAGTCCCTTGAAACCGTTTTTGAAGCTCAAGAACCATACGAGGATCAATTTCAACAGCAATAACTTTCTTACCAGCATCTAAAAGCTTCTTTGTTAAATTACCAGTACCAGGACCAATTTCAAGTACAACATCAGTAGTTTTGATACCAGATTTCTGCACAATAGTATCAACAAGTAAAGGGTTTTTGAGAATATGTTGACCTTTAGATTTGTGAAAGGAAATTCCACCTTGGTATGGTGTGTTTTGTGATGAAGGTTTTCCCTTTTCCTTCTTAATCTTTCCTCCTGCCATTGTTGCGACTGAACTCTGACAGCAGCAGAAGAAGAAGAAGAAAAAGGGTTTTGGGTTTTGAGTTTTCTGACACAGAAAAGAAGAGTTCGGGTTTCATGTACATGTTTGTTTATTGTTTGTTTTTGAGAAGTTGGGCTTAAAAAGGGGTATCGGAGCGGGTCGGTTCAAGAGTAAAACAAAATAAAAAGTACTTTTTGCACACTCCGTTATTCTCGCATGTTTCATGTCTTTCAAAATTTACCTCCTCGCTTGTTATACAACACGTGTGTTAAATTGCAAAAATTGGAAAGAAAAATAAAATCATCCTCCAATTGTATAGCGAATGATATTCGCATTCAGTGAATCTGTCGGCAGGTAAAAAATGCAGTCTTTCATACAGTTAAATGTGGTGGATGAATAGCCAAATATGGTTACGTGTCAGGTGGTGCCAATGCCACATCCAATCAGAATTGAAGGTGAATTTTATACTTTCACACCATTTTGTTCACAACATTCTCTCATTTTCTTCCATTCTTTGTTTTTTTTATTAATTTTTTTGTTTTAATTTTTCAAAATTTCGTATAAACAGCCGTATATTCCATCATTTATTACTTATATCGTTCTTCTTAATGTTACATTGTCATTATTGTTGAGAACAATATGATAATCAACGAGGGGCTTTTTGTGGCTTAATGAGTTAATTGGAAACAGTACAATTAACTGAATTGAGTGCAACATGCAACGCAGACTAAAGTTATCTTTTTTGGTCGAGACCGGGGTATCCACCGCCGAACACAGTGACTAATTCCTCGCTAGATTGGAGGCACCTCGAAGGGTGGGATAACTGGCCCAAGGATTTAAAGCTGCTCCATACCCAAGGTGAGGATCGAACCCTCGACCCTTGGTTAAGGGAGGATGAGCCCCATGCCGCTCAACCACACCCCTTGAGTTAACGAGTGTGCAAACATAGAAAAGCAATTATAGTATTTAAAAAAAGACTTTTTTTAAAAGACTTATGTCAAATTTAAAGGACCAATTACATAATTTTGCCTATCTTATAAAGAAAAGGATATTATCTACTTTATTGATTAAGTGTGGACAAAGAGTAAAAATATAATTTGATTTTCATTTATAATATCATATTTTTATGATCATGTTTTTCATATCATGATCACTTTGTCTTGATGGTTTTTTAACACTATTTAAAACTAACTTTGTCAAAACCTTCAAATGCATGTTATTTTACGAGCTTAGATGCATTGAAATTTTAATAGGTCATATAATTTTGAAATGAGTCCTACACAATTGTATCCGTCTCATAAATTTATTATACGACCCAATAAAAAAATTAATGTATTAAAAAGAGTATTAGAGTTTTTTTGCAAATAAATCCTTTTTTAAACAAAAAAAATAAAGCATGCAAATGCATCATTATAATTATAATTGTAATCTCAACTATGTATGTAGCACCTCAACAGCCAACAATCATTTGCAGCAGGCCAAAAATATATATCAATAAATAGGGAAAAATGAACTACAACCATGAAATCTTGAATGCTAAAAGATTTATGCCTAAACTTGAAAATAGTAGTTGACATCTATTTCTTTCTCCATAAGTTAATAGTTTTTCTCAAACTAAATATGATGACATAAGATTCCAACTAATTCTCATATGAGTAGGCATTGTTGCGACAAAGCGAAGAATATCAGGCTGCAGGCTAAGTGAAGGGTGAAGTTCTTCTGAATCATTTTCTAAAACATGAAGAAACTTAGAAATGTTGGGGAGTGCAAGTTCTCTGCAATGGAGATGCAATAGAGGGACCTTAGATAAAACGCTTCCCTTCTGAACATCTAGGCCTTCTGGTCTCCGCAACCTGTATGGTTTTCCGGTTGTTGGCTCGATGTCAACTCGCGGCATTTGTTTCCACCGGTTATGCACGAACCACCCGTACTTATAGTCGCCGACTATCGGTGTTCCAAGTGCTTCAGCACAATGGACACGCAACTGAAAAAAAAGGAGCAGAAATCACATTAAGGAACACAATGCTTTAACTTGGTAAAATCACTAATTGAGAGTAGGCGGCCACACATAAATTTAGTGGGATTCGTTTGAATTTCAACCAATTAAAGAGAGTGTGTTGCTAGCATAATTCTTAAAACAAGAAATGATAACAAAAAAAAACCATGTCATTCCAAAGTTTATTCAAACTCGTGCATGTTTGGAATGAAGGCAAGTTTGACGAAATCATGGTGGCACATCATTATTCCGCCAAACTCATCGCAAATCCCAAAAACCACTTGAGAGTGGCGACTTCAGTTTTGACAAGGACAAAACATGCAGTTAGGAGATAGCAATAAATAATATAGGTAATACATAAAGCCAATACTTTGTTCCCAATTATAAAATCCTTTGAAATTTTCCCCTACAGTAAATTAAGGGACATGTAAATGTCAATTAATTGGGGAATCTTAATAATAATAAAATATTTGATACAAGTAGATATGAAAATTTTACATCATTTTTTAAATAGAAAATCCAATAGTCATGGCCTCAAGAGCTTCTAAGTTTTAAATAGAAAATATATTTGATTTTAACTTCCAAATAAGCTATACATCATGCTATCAGAATTTTTTATGGATTGAAGTTTAGATTAGGGACAACCTCAAGCCTCAATGAGATTTATAGTGGGATAGAATCAAGCCAGGGATTTGTTGATAGGGAAGATTGACTCGGTGAGCCATCCCTGTTAGTGATTCCACAACATATTCTAACGAGATTCTAGGATAAGTTAAAGTATCCTAACTATATTCAAACAGATATGAAAATTGTGTCTAATTCCTTTCTTTATCAGCACAGTTCAGTTGAATAGAGAATTTAAGGCATCAACGAAGATACCTGATGCTTCCGATAAGTTAGTGGACGCAGCTCAACCCATGAGCATCCATTTATCTTTGGACCAAGCACCCGATACTCAGTTACAGCCTCTTGGTGAGGTTCTATACTCGAATTGTGAGCTAGCATTACCCTCTCGGTCTTCCCATCGTTCATAAGCACCTGACATAAGATGAAAAACACATAAACACAATCTATTAATACTCTGGAAGATAGCACCCACATCAGGCATGTAATTACAAGTTATCAGTGGATGTAAACACAAAAACTAAAAATGAGAGCACAAACCTTAGAAAGAGGAGCGTGAATCACACCTTCCTTCTCCTTGGGAGTCCCTATTACCAATGCCCAATATCTTTGATATGTAGCTTCACAAGCATCATTCCAAGCCTAAAATAGATCAGCGAGCATTATAAAAGACTGGATCTGCATTCACAAGCTAAATGTCGTGTTCGAAAACATTAGTTAAATACTTCGTGCAGAATAGTCAACCTTACAAGAAGATTTTGCGTTGTTAATGTTACTGAATAACCATTGAAGATGAGATACACTGTCTTTTGTTCTCCCAAATATAAGGAGGCCACTGCTCTCTTTGTCAAGACGGTGGACCTAAAACAACCAACAAAAGACTAAATTTTTTTGTATCTAATAGGACACAAACTGATATTTAAATGAGACCAAGTTTATATCTGATATTAAAGAACTAATATGGAAAATTTGGAGCTAAGTCAATTTAGGGATGGTAACGGGTAGGATCGGGTGCGGGTTTGGCACTACCCAAACCCGAACCCGAAATATCGGGTAAACCAGAACCAAAAGTGGCTTTCGGGTGATAAAATATCACCCAAACCCGCTGGGTTCGGGTTTTTCCCACCCGAACCCGAACTTACATTAACAAAAGTAAAAAAAAATACAAAAAATTCAACGAAATTACGGTCTACAACATGCTAACATTGTTTTTAACATTAAAATAAGGATGAAAAATAGTCTACAACGTTAAAATAGTCTACAATATGCTAATGTAAGAGAGATAATTATATAATTTTATATATAACGGGTGTGATTTCGGGTGTGAGTTTGACACTACCCAAACCCGAACCCGAAATATCGGGTGTCACCCGAACCCAAACCCAGTCAACTCGGGTTTTACCCGTTGACTCGGGTTTGGTTTTGGGCGGGGCCCACGAGTTTGGGTGTTTTTGCCATCCCTCATTACAAGATGAAGAAAAACTAAACACGAATGAAGAAATTCCCTTGACTAAGAGAGAGCCAATCCCTCTTTTCGCTGATCCTCCAAATACCCAATTTCTAATGTCCCATATACATCTCCAAGACTGTTACACCCTATAATAAACTCCCCCCTAGTTCCCGAATAATATCCCCCACTGTTAGATTTTTATATTGGGTCTAACTCATCCTTACAAAACGGGCTTGTAAGGTGAGGGTTGCCCAAGCTATATAAACACTACACACCCAACAGAATGAAGGTGTTGGAGGCTGCAATGAAGGCAACCCAAATGCCGCAATTAGGCGGTTGGGGGCGGAATTTCCAACACACCCCTCACGCTTGGGCCCAATGAACTTGAAGCGTGGACAATGCAGAAAGCCCAACAATAGATCTAGGATGGGCTTTGATACCATGTTAGATTTTTATATTGGCCTTAACTCATCCTTACAAAACCGGTTTGTAAGGAGAGGGTTGCCCAAGCTATATAAACACTACACAGTCCATATCTCTAAGCAATGTGAAACTAAATCCACCCCTTCACACCCAACACAATGAAGGTGTTGGAGGCTGCAATGAAGGCAACCCAAATGCTGCAATTAGGCGGCCGGGGGCAGACCGCAATGAAGGTGGAATTTCCAACACCTACTCCAATTATACCACCATGTCCATTCTGTTATCCCCCCCCCCCCCCCCTTCCCCCAACTCTAAATCTGTCCCTTCCTCGGTTAATCGATCTTGTATGTTATCTTGTATTTTTTATAAATCCTGATGTTTTATTTTTGCTTTAGGATAAATCCTATTGTTATTCCCCATCTAGATCAGTTTAATGGCCCTATACTATGTTGTTTTTTATTTTTGATAAGCACCAACCATTTCAATAGCACTTTCAGATTCCATAAAAGGATATGGAGAAGCAGAGTGAAAAATGGAAACAAAATGAAAACAATTGTCATTTTTGTAATTATTAGTGGAACTGAAAACATGAAATAAAATAAATTCTCCATCCTCTTTGTCAAATCTTATGATATGCAAGGCAATAGTTGCAGCGGGAAAACTAAATGTTTATTCAAATGTTCGGAAAGAAAAGCCTCCAACTTTGTGTCAAATAATAATTGGCTTAGTGATACACCAAAATTAAGTCGGTGAGAGACCACGACAAGTCGACAACAGACTATGAAATTGACCAAACCCTTTAAAGTGATTACAGATTTTAATCTTTTATCATTTAGTTAAAAATGGGAGTGTCAGCAGCATAGCTATATGAAAAGATATTCATTTTATACATTATGATATGGTTCATTTACAGGCAAATGCAAACCAAATTGTTTCGTATATCATACTACGGCCATTGATGTATAAAAGAGTAGTTTACCAGTTTAGGACCCTCATCATAATCATAGGACAATGCTGCAGCTGCCAATGCATCCATGCTATTATGGACTGGCAGATTCCCCTAGCAAAATCATCAGCAGGAAATCAAAATCTGAGAACAAACCCCAACAGAGGTGAATTTATAGAAATGTGAAAAAGACATTCAAACCTTAACCGGCAATTTTGGAGGTTTATTCAGCATAATAATCGCGGAGTCCTGAATAGGCAATGAATACACGATATTAAAGAAATACTGACAGAAAACTGTCAAATGAAAATAAATGTGGAGTTAGATGAATGACATATACCTTGTAAATCACAAGCCTCTGTATATACTTAATTTCATCAGCATTTGGATATAGTGTTCCACTTGGTATAGGATCAAATCTCTTGGAAATCCTAGTTTCAGCAATTGATACTGGGACATGAACCCTGGATCCGGGTTTCATCACTTCGTTGGGTCTAATCTGTAGTTAAGCTTCATAGTTGTAGTATTATTAAACCTAAAACAAATCATAAGCAATTGAAATATATTTATTGTTAAACAGCACACATATGCACGCACACACAAGAAAAAAAAGAAAATTATCCAAAGCAAAGTTTGTGACAGAAAATGGAAAAATAAAAGGATAGTATTAGAATTTGGGAGGCTTGTTTCAACCTTTTTCAAGTTAATGAGAAATACTCATATTCAAGTGATAGATGTTAACATGAAATACCTTTCGCATAGGTTTCATCAGGTCTTTCTTCTGAGTGAAAGAGTCATCAGCAATCAGGTCTTCCATTTGCACCTAGAATAGGAAATCGTCAACAAAGTGTGTAAGTATATTTTCAGTCACTTACTGCATCTATATTTGGCATCAAAACATGGTATAAAAATTATTTGACAAAAAAAATGTAGATCATAATACTATATTGTTCCAACTTGTAAAGTATGTAGAACTTTTAAAGCATTTTCCTAGACGTGCAGTACAAGGCTGTGTCAACCAACAGACCAGAATCACGATACTTCTAAAGTCTAAATTACTATTTATTGTTTATTTATTTTGTTTATGTCGGGAGATGTAAGCACGTAGGTAGGTGGTGCCAATTGAAAAGCAATCCCATTGAATTTTATTATTTACTCTTACTGTGACTTTCTACATCCCTCAAGGTCTTGATGATTTAACCTCTTATTAATTATGCTAGAAAGAGTCCGGATAAAAATAGTTGTTGTGTTATTTGGACAACTAAAATTTGAAAACTTTCACGACACATGTTTAAGTGGTTGTTAATGAATATATATACCAGGTGTCAGAACTCATTAACCATCAACATAACTTCATTAACCACAAATTGGATGTGATTAACGACAAGTTCAAATCTAAATGTAATTGAACATCTGAAAATTATGGTTAACCACATTAATTTAGCTAGTGGCTGATGAGTTTCGACAATTGGTATATCCTAACCATCCACTGAAAGCAACTAACCAATTATTTGAACTCCGTCAAACACTTAAAAAATTTGTTGCGAAAGTTTTATAAATTTGGTTGTACAAAAATCATTTCTCCAAAAACAGTACAACCAATGTAAGGCAAAATTTCAACAAGTAGATTAGGCAGCAAAGGAACAAAGAAATGCAAATACTAAGAAATAGTAGATACTTACAAGACCCTCCCTGAAATGGGACTCAATGACAGAACCCGACGCACCCTTAAAGTAATACTTCATCCAGTTGACAGCGGTAACACGATTGCTCTGTCCATGTGCATCGGTTGAATTCATGCCAGGCAAAGGGTGGCAAGGAAAAGGAGGCAATGATAATAGTTGTCTAGGTTTCGGACCTTCTTTGGGCAAATCCAAGCGAGCAATGTTGTTAGAAACTCTGATTACTTTATCAACTGAAACAGGTTTTGGAGGATGAACTCTAGAGTAATGTCTCACTACATATGTCAGCCATGAGCAGCCATTGCTATTATTCGTCCATTTCAACATGTCTTCACCTAATAAAAGGATAAAAAATAACTATCATAGTTGGAATCATAAAAGGAACAAAAGTTCATGAATAAGAAGGAATTGAGAAAAACAATAACGAACTCACCTAATGCAAAACTAAATTGGGGTTTCAAACAAATGTTTATACTATCTATATTTTTTTTTTGATAAAGCAAATTTTATTAAAGCTAACCCCAATACCCCATCACAAGGAGTACAAGGGTTGCCAAAGAGCAAGAGAAATACAAACAAACAGACCACAAGAGCCCTCACAACACAGGACTCTACCTCCAAAACAACAACACACAATCTAGCAACTATCCCATTTCACAAAACACAATCATTAACACTACCGCCCCTAACATAACAGAGTAACATCAACACACCTATCAAAACCAAAGACATCAAACAAACAACCGAAACTAACGCAATAGGACCACTCATAGTACAAACACGGCGTCAACTTCAATCTCGCAGGGCTCCATTTCCCACTCAACACTTTTATTTCTTCCACCAAATCATTTGCATCAACAACACCATTACCAAAAATTCTACTATTACGCACCTTCCAAATAGACCAAATTGTGGCATGCCAAATCATCAAAATTCTTCTCCTCTCCTTCTTATTACACTTATCTTTGTTTTATCATCTTTCGATAACATTTTCTACACTTATATTGTCATCTAAAATCTAACATTTCTATTGACATGCCTTCTCTTAAACCTTAGATCTATGCATATCAAATATTGGGGAAATATTATTTCCAATGTTATCTAACTTTCTGACCTCCATGTGCCAATAGAGAGGGGTATTCGGAAAGTATACCAGTCCTTTACACATACATTAATTTAAAGCTAAAAAATATACATCTACCCAAATGTTGGTTTTCTATCTAAAGGAACTCACCTGAAGTTAAGTAGCAAATGTGTCAAAGCCCGCCGATTCCACTTCTGTCTTTCTCCTAATTAGTTACAATCCCCAATTTGTTCTTGTCCTTGAAATCTTTCCGATTCCGACTTCCAATCTCATATGGTCAGGTGGAGGGATTGAAACTCGATAAGAAGCAGAACTTCAAGTTCCACTTATTGATTCGTATCGCATGAGCAAGCAATTTCCACTTAGACAAATCCTGAAAGTTAACAGCATCAACACCCTAACTTCAAACACACTCTAAGAGCTCTTTACTAATCCAAATTCAATGAATGGGGTGTCTAAACTGAAGGAAATTGAGTATAGATTCCAGAATTTCATCAACCGATCAAAACTAAGTTACAGTGTGGGAGATATGACACAAACACTGATGACAGGTTCAGGAACATGGCAGAAATTTTGTATCATGAAGAAAATGAAGGTTGAAGGTTTAACTCTCATGGAGAAAAAGAGATAGAGAAGAGTGTGTGAATGAAGGAAAAATCTGCAATGAAAAATCTGACTTTCTCTCCTCTCCTCTATATTCCACATAATAACCTTTCCAGTTTTACTATAATGCCCTTCCACTTGATGTTTGGTACCACGGTTGATGTGTCAAAATCACGGTGGATCACCGCAATTCTGGCACATCCACCGTAATACCAAACCAAACATATGTATGTTTGTGTCTTCTTTCACTATAATAATTCTCCAATTAATTCAATAAATTCCTATTTTTATTTACCAATTGTAGTCTTTAATTAAGATTATTATTATTATTATTAATAATTAGAGTTGAATTGTTACAGGGTGGCATTATAATTTCCTCACCAATCTATCTAAAAATTGCATACCAAATCGTCATCGCCGGCTCACAATGCAAATAGCTTATACTATAAAGTTGTATAAGCTATTTCTAAAAAAAAATAATTAAACTGATTTCATATATACTACAAGTTGTTTTGAAAAGCTACCATTAGGATAAACTTATTAGGACTGCAATTCAATAACAAAAATTCTACTGACTATATATCAAAATTAACATTGCAGCATTAAAAACCTTTCCAACATACTATTTTAAGGTTCAAAACATATTCATATTAAGGCTTAAGTAAGTCTCAACTACAACTCAAATTCTCCGAAATCAAATTTTCCAATGCTCATCATACTCTTTGTTTAATTTATTGAGTATACAATTTAGTCCTAAATATTTGAAAATGAAAATTATGCAGAGAAACAAAACTTAGTCCTATATATATTAATAACAACAACAACAACAACAATAGCAATAGCAACAAGATATTTGAGCGAAAATTTGTGAACTTACGAGTTTGATGTTGAATTTGCAGTGAAGAGTTAGAATTTAGGTTTTGCAGTTGAAGGGTTCGAGTTTCACGAAGGTGAGGTGAAGAAGGGTTTCAGGCTTTCAGCATAATTTGGATTTCATTTTTTTTGTTACTTAACTCACCAGAAAATGATATTTTAAAATTAATTTGATCATAATCTATTATTTTTATCTCACATCACTAAAACTAAAATAAAATTTTAAAGAATAAAATTATATTTTAAATATCTAAAAGTTTTTTAAATTAATAAATTTAAATCATTAAATTCTAAATATTTTAAATATTAATTTGATATAGATTTTATTATATTTTGTTACGGGAGATTTTATTATGTATTACAAATATTTTTTTATGTCATTTTACATTTATCAGCTAGTTATTCCGTTAATTTTACTAAACATTTCAATTAGCTTATCAGCTATCAGTCATCAACTATAAGCTATATGCTATCAAATATCGGCTATAAGCTATTTTTTGCGAACAGACTCATAGTCGTTTGAACATGATAAACTCGTTTGTTTTTGCAAAAATTATGAACTTAGGATTTATACCCTGCAATCTTACTATCAATATATAATAAGTGTTTTTATTTAGGGAAGTTAATTTGTATATGATAATAGATTATCCGTAGAGATTATCTATTTTGAAATCTGAAGTCGTGGTTTGTTTTTCCGTGACGACGGGGATGGAGAAAGAAATTCTCCTGTGGATAATTTGAGGCGGGGAACAACAAAGGTCCCTCCGCCACCGCAGATTTCCGACCTCGACCATATGATTGACAACAAATTCAATTGCATATTTCTTTTTTCTAACAAAGAAATATTAGAAAGTGTTTTAGTAATATTTTGTTATTGATGTAAAATGTACTTTTTTTTATAACAAAATATGGTTTTATTTTTAAAAAAATGAAAGATACAAAACATATATTTATTTAGAAAAAAAGGAAGAAAAAACAATATATTAGTATTGTGCTTTTGATTAAAATGTTTAGTAATTTTGTTAATTTTTTATATCCGTGGAACTCTATAGATATTGTAGGGATCCGTGGAGATGAGGATAGAGGAAAAAATCTCCCCACAAAAATGAAGATGAAGGAAGAAATGTGCTCAAAATAAGAAAGGGAACAAGAAGTAGTAAAATACTCTCTGCTTAATTCCCGCCCCGTATTTTGTTCGTCTATAATAGAGTTGAATTAGATAAGAATTCTATAACCTAGCCATACCTATGGTTTTGGTAGTGTTTTTAAAATTATTTATCCAACAAACAAACACCATCTAATTTTATTTTTTAACCAACACAAACATAAATAATTCAACCATATTCAAAATACAAAACCAAAAACCAATCGTTAGCTGATTCAATGGTGATTGGTAACTTGATAGGGAAGACCCCAGTTCGATTGCCCACAATTGCAATCGGGAGGAGGCTGAAACCACTTAATGCCAGAACTGACTCCCAAGCTAAATTAAATTGGTGGTGAAAGCCAAAAAAAAAACCAAAATAGTTAAACGGATCCCACAACCATTCATAGAAAAAAGGCAAGGATCAATCTTCAATCTCGGCATGCTCCAACGCCAATGTGAATATGTGACTTTCCTATAGTTCTTAGTAGCAATTTGATTATTTATTATTACAAACTTGAGTTGTTAATGCTACCAAGACTCTCATGAATGACTGCACCTCACTGTTACATCATGAACACAAGCCCATATTCCTACAAACCTTTTGTTCTAATAAAAAATTATGGAACACTAATGCAAGGTAACTATGATTAGCAATTATGGAAATGAAAAATTTAGAGCCAACAGAAAGTTTCCAAATTATGTAAATATAAAAGTGCATATTTAAAAACATAAAAAAAATTATACAAGATTCCATAACATAAATAAGCCAAGGTCAAGACATAAGAGGAGATTAAATTGTTCAACATTCAGCATGACAAAAATACTCCCAAAAAACACATTTAGGTTACATATCCTCCACTGTGTGTTTCCTGCTAAACCCATCAACAACTTCAACTTTCATCCTTGTGTGCTCTTAGTTCTTCTGTTTTCATTTTCAACAGAAAAAATACACCATTAAGAAAAATGAAAGCAAAATCCAAAAGTAAAGGAGGTGAAAATCGAACCTAAAACAAAATCTCTTTAAATAGTTGAGAGCACATTTCAACTTTACTAAGAGTGAGTTTGGAATCAAAACGTCCTCTAGTCCATCAGGTATTAATAGATCTTCTTCCTTGGAGTAAAATTTGTCACCTTCTTTCTTGAACTTTACATATCTCCATATGGTCTCAATTTGGCCACGCCGTTTCGTTTCTATTTGTAGTGTATCCAAGTTACGCAAGGAAGCGAGTTTAGCCTTGAACAAATCAGCATCAAAAGAGAAAACCTGTTCAATGAAAGATGCACAGTCATAATACATTTTCAAGCACCTAAAGGGTAGCCCAGTGCACTAAAGCTCCCACATATGCAGGGTCCGAGGAGGGGTCCCACCAATATGGTGTATGGTACCAGCCTTACCCTGTTTGTTAAACAAGAGGCTTATTTCCAGGACAGAACCGTGTGACCTTTCAGTCACTTGAGAACAACTTTACCATTGCGCCAAGGCTACCCCTTCTATACAAGCAACTAAAGAACAAAGTGAAAATATAGCGGCTTCAATACCTTAAGAGTATAAAAAGAGACTTTTAATAATTCGATACTAGGAAGTTCCTGCAGCCAGCTGAATAAGACCTTAGAATGCTGTCTGGTCTGGTTATTGATCTCACCGGTAAGGTTTTTCAAACCAATGTAAACTCGTTTTATAGAACGAGGATGACTGACACATAGTTTTTGACATGGAGCACCAGTAAAAGAAAAGTTACAAAGACTCGGAGTAGATATTTTGTATTCATAACGAAGATTATTATCTCCATCAATAGTTAAATTGACAAGCGTTGTACTTGATATACACAGAATTTGTGTATTTATAAGCATACAATTTTTAATGGTCAAAGTATTCAACTTGTTCAAGGCTGAAAAGGGCTCAACACAACCATCATCACCCGAGTCAAAGAAGAAGTGTTCTAGCGTCAAGCGAGTTAATGCAGGCAAATTCCAAGCACTTGGACATAATATTGCCCTAACTCTAGACCAAAACAGCTCGGGAACTGAAAGATCAAGAGACGTTAAAGTTTGAGACGAAAAAAGGCAAGATGGAATTAGGGGAATTTTAGAAATTCGTAATGACGAACAAAGGCAAGAGGAAATCCGGGGAATTTCATATTTGAGAGAAATTCGTAATGACCGAACATTATGTGAAATAGCATATTCTACAATACTTTTGAGAAAGTTACACTCCATGCCTCCATTAAAATTGAGAGTGTGGAGTGCAGTTGAATGATCACGAAGAGTAAAAATTCGAGAGAGGAAATTATCAAAACTTTGGAGAGATTTGAAGTGTGAGGAACATAATCTGAGAATTGGAAGATACTTTGGGATATTCTTCCATCTTGTGGAGAGTATCACAGTTCTAAGAGCTGGTTTGGTATTCAAGAAAGAGAGAATATGAAGAATAATAGAATCAGGTAAATCACTGAGTCTATCTTCTATCTTTTGGTTTCTCCTCTTCATTGTCACAGCACAGATAAACACCAATTCTTTGGCGGCAGGAAAGTGAGAGAGAAATAAAAATAAACCCTTGTGTTGTGTTGTGGTATAGCCATATCCCATAACCGTGAGAATCGTTGACAAGTTGTGTATCTTATTTTGCTTTGTTTTGTTTTGGAGAATAACTCATTTAAATTAACAAATTAAGTAAGAGGGGGAAACATCTTACAATCCAATAACAGAATAGTATTAAAATAAAAATTACAATTAAGATTAACAAAAATGGAGAGGTCCTAGAAGGATATAGCTCAATTGGTATGAGCCGGAGACTGGGTAGAGAGAGGTTTATGGATCAATTCATGGTAGGAGCAATTTATCTTTCTGATATACAATAAAAAAACTAAAATGGAAGAGAAATATTCGTTGGGAGAGATTAATTCCTTAAATAGATTTCAGTATCTCGAGTAGTTAGTCTCTACAGTTACGAGCGGAGAAAATAAAATACATTGCTCTATGAGAAAATAAAAGAATAATGTGTCCCATCGTATAAAACACATTGGGTCGGGTTAATATCGTTTTTAGTGGTTTGAAAGCTGTTGAGTGTCTTTTTTATTTTGATATTTTTCATTAGTATTCCGTTTATATATAGCGTCTTTGTTTTGTAGTTCTTTTTTTAATAGTGTATGTTCATTTAGTACAGAGACTTAATTATTGTTACTTGTTAATATATTTACCGTTAAAAAAAACAATTGTCTTCCACTGTATAAAAGGTATGCAACATTACATTCTCTTAGCAACCAAGAAAAAACATGGCCTATTATGAGAACGATGAGGAGTACTGCTCAATGTCAACCACAGGTTTGCCACACTTCAACCAATTTTGTAGGGATTTTAGTACCTGTTTAGTGCATTCTACTACCTTATGCCTAGCTCTAGTCTGTAGATAACAAGCTCATCAATTTTTAAGCATCAACCATATTCTTAAGGCACATCAAAATCAAAGTGTCTAACACATATCAGTGTCTTCGTACAATTACAAACAACACTAACATGTGTACTTAGTTATACAAAGTACTCCATCCGTTCTTTAATATAAAACACAAATTGCTTTTTAGGTTCATTGTACTTTGAATGTATTTGGATTATATTATAGATTATATTTATCAAATTCTCAATGTATCTAAAAAGAATTTTTTTTCTTATATATAGGATCAGAGGGAGTAAACATCAAATCACAAGATGTAAATGTTCATGGATGAGTCATACATATCAAGGGATCTTCAAGCTATGTAATCGTATGTATTTTCTTAATCAGTTATATAAAAATCTTAGCTATTTATCAAACTTATCATGTATCGCTTACGCACATGTTCGTGTCTAGATCACAAAGAAAGTCCCGTTTATATCTACTAACGCCGATGTCTCAGGTTACTAATCAATACCCCGACTTTATCATATTGCTTAAACTCTGATGTCTCAGATGATTACTCAACATGATAACGTTAAGATTCGATACTATTTGTGAATATTAAACTCAAATCTATGTCTACAGTTTAGAGTTTAATAGATATTATCCTAGATCATTGATTCAAAAGGTATATGTCTATAATCAAGAACAGTTCTGACTCCCGTCGCCAGAGCTCGCTCAACCATAGTGACAGTAGCTGGTTCTGTCGCCATGGCTCGTTAGAGCTGGCTCAACCACGGTGACAACAACTGATTTTTCTGCATTTTTCTGTTTTGACCTCGCTTTGGGCTCGCTTTGCCCGAATGCTGAACTTCATTTCACTCTTCATTTGTCAAGATTCAAAAGGCAAACACAAATACCTACAAAATGGTTGGGATTAGGTACAAAAAACACAATTTGACTATTTTCTAATGAAAACTAATATTTACAATTAGTTAGAGTTTTTATATGAAATTGATTTTAAAACAAGTCAATAAGTGCCTAAATTATATATGAGATTTTACTACTTTTTGGCACTTATCAAAACTCATCAACAACTTCAACTTTTATCTTTGTGTGCTTTTAGTCTGTTTTCAACTGAAAAAATAACACCATTAAGAAAAATGAAAGCAAAATCCAAAAGTAAAGGAGGTGAAAATCGAACCTAAAACAAAATCTCTTTAAATAGTTGAGAGCACATTTCAACTTTAGTGAGAGTGAATTTGGAATCAAAACGTCTTCTAGTCCATTAGGTATTATTAGATCTTCTTCCTTGGAATAAAACTTGTCACCTTCTTTCTTGAACTTTACATATCTCCATATGGTCTCAAATTCGCTATGCCGTTTCGTTTCTATTTGTAGTGTATCCAAGTTACACAAGGAAGTGAGTTTAGCCTTGAACAAATCAGCGTCTAAAGAGAAAACCTGTTGAATGAAAGATGCACAGTCATAATACATTTTACAAAGCACGTAGCCCGGTGCATGGTACAAGCCTAAACCTGTGACCTTTCAGTCACTTGAGAACAACTTTACCATTGCGCCAAGGCTCTCCCTTCTATACAAGCAACTAAAGAACAAAGTAAAAATATAGCGGATGACCGAACATTATGTGAAATAGCATATTCTATAATACTTATCAGAAAGTTACGCTCAACGCTTCCATTAATACTGAGAGTGTGGAGTGCAGTTGAATGATCACGAAGAGTAAAAATTCGAGAGAGGAAATTATTAAAACTTTGGAGAGATTTGAAGTGTGAGGAACATAATATGAGGATTGGAAGATACTTAGGGATATTCTTCCATCTCGTGGAGAGTATGGAAGTTTGATGAGCTTGTTTAGTATTATTCAAAAAGGAGAGAATATGAAGAATAATAGAATCAGGGAAATCACTGAGTCTATCTTCTATCTCTTGGTTTCCCCTTTTCATTGTGACAGCACACTGAGCACAGGTAAACATCAATTCTTTGGAGGCAGGGAAGTGAAGCTGTCAAAAAAGCCCTATATTAAAAAGCCCTCAAATGAAGTCCACTATTAGGGCTTAAAATATCTGGCCCTTTCATTGATTAATTTAAGTTGAGCCCAACTCTCTTTTTTATTTTTTATTTTTGGCCCTCTCATGGGGCTTAGATATGGGCCCAATCCAAATAAATCAAAAAAACAAGAATGGTTGAACAAAACAAAAACAATTGAAACCAGTAAACCACAACCGGCACAACGTGAAACAAATCTCTTCCGCCGTAGTCTTCTTCTTCGATTGGTAGTCTTCTCTTCCGCCGTCGTCATCTCCGAACCCACCATCTCCAAACGATGTCGTCAACTCCTCCGCCGTCACCCACCGCCGGAAACGCCTCTTCTCAATCTCTTCACTGTAAGTGAAAATCTCTCTCTCTCTATCTCTCTGATTGTTCTAATAAGGGTTTGTTAGTATTTACAGCATGAATTGCATATTGTTTGAATCATGGTTTATTAGTGTTTCTCTTTTTCTAAAAATTGATTAAATTCTTCTTATGATTTATCATGGTTATGCACTTAAAAACAATAAGAAAGGAACAATTTGACGGCTTAAAAATATGTCCATATAAAGTCCTTCCATAGATTATCCCACCTTCGTTAAATTGTAGGAACTTGGAATACATTGTGGAATGATACCAGTCATATTGTTGTGGTACAAAATATGGTTTATTAGTGTTTCTCTTATGAAGACTGTCTTTTATATGATTTGTGAATACCTCTAAAAACATTAAGTCACGAGGAACATAAATGGATAATAAGTAACAAGTAGATATGTTCCATTATATTGGATTGTGATGTTACTGATTTGCATTATTTGGCTAATTGTATTGATATTGTTATCTGTTTATATGTATAGGAACTTCACTTTATTATACAATGGAACCTACGGATGTGGAAGATCTTGATAACAACTTGTCAACACTTTGGAACATTTTTGGAAAAATCGGCAAAGATGAGAAAGGGTTTGAAAAAGCTACTTGCAATTATTGTCTTAAACTCTTTTGCATCGGAAAAAACCCCACTTCAGGTAAGAGTTACGGAACATCGCATCTAACTCGTCATGTTTTTATTTGCAAGAAATTTAAGTCGGCCCTTCTTAGTATAGAAAAACAATCTATCGAATTCGACCAAAAAACCCACCGTCAGTTGCTTGCAGAAGCTATAATTGCACATGATCTTCCTTATAGCTTTGTTGAATATGAAAAAATTAGAGCTTGGGTGGAACATTTGAATCCTTGTGCTGAAATGGTGTCTCGAAATACCATTGTGTCGGATATTGAAAAAATATATAACAAAGAGAAGATTAAACTTAAGGAAATCATGGGTAGGATTCCAAATAGAATTTGCCTAACTTCAGATTGTTGGACAGCCACTACTAGTGAGGGTTATATTTGTTTAACTGCTCATTTTGTTGATGAAAATTGGAAATTAACTAGTCGTCTTCTTAATTTTTGTCGAATGAAACCACCACACACTGGTGTTGCATTGGAAGCCACTTTGTTTGATTGCTTAAAGCAATGGGGAATAGATAAGAAAATATTTTCTATTACCTTGGATAATGCGTCTGCTAATGACAACATGCAAGACCATTTGAAAAAGCATCTTCATGTGCATGGCAATCTGATTTGTGATGGTGAGTTTTTTCATATCCGTTGTTCAGCTCATATACTCAATTTGATTGTTCAAGAGGGTTTAAAAGCGGCCAGCGAAGCAGTCCATAAAATTAGAGAGAGTGTCAAGTATATTAAAATATCTGATACAAGGAAGACTAAATTTGAAGAGTGTGTCATTGATGCAGGGTTAAATGTCAGTGGTGGTTTAAGATTTGATGTATCGACACGGTGGAATAGCACATATTCTATGCTTGATAGTGCTTTACATTATAGGAAAGCTTTTGAGTATTATCAGTTGGAAGACAGGAATTATAAACATTGTCCATCTGAGGAAGAATGGGCAAGGGGGGAAAGAGTTTGTGAGTTCTTAGAACCATTTTATGATATCACAAATTTGATCTCAGGTTCATCTTATCCTACTTCAAATTTGTATTTCATGCAAGTGTGGAAAGTTCAGTGCATTTTGGAAAAAAATCAATTTAGTGATGATGAAATCATAAAGAAGATGGCTGAGTTAATGAAAGCAAAATTTGATAAATATTGGAATGATTATAGTGAAATACTAGCATTTGGAGCTATTCTTGACCCACGTTTGAAAGAAAAATTTTTAAGGTTTTGCTTCACAAGACTTGACTTTTTATCCTCTGAAGTTAAGGTTAAAAAAGTGATGGATAAATTTAAAGTTCTTTTTGAAGAATATGTGAGCTATTATGCTAATCAAAGTGATTCCCTTTCACAATCATCCTGTGAGTTTAGCATATTGTCTAAGACATCTAGAGAACGGAATAAGACTAAGAAATCAAAGATTAGAATGGTAAGTTTTATTTGTTGTTAATATAGTTTTGCTTCACTAGATGTATTGTTTTTTGTAAAACTGATATTGATTTGTGTATTAGGATTTGCAAGACTTTAAAACATGGAGCTCGAGTGAGAAATCTATTCCAGTAAAAAGTGAATTAGAAAGTTATCTTTCGGAAAAATCCATGGAGCTTGAAGAAGAAAATTCTGAAGATTTTGACATACTTCTTTATTGGAAGCTTAATGAGAAAATATATCCGACACTCTCCATAATGGCAAGGGATATTCTTAGCATTCCCATCACTACAGTGGCATCAGAATCTTCATTCAGTATTGGTGGACGTGTTCTTACAAAATATAGAAGCTCTACACTTCCTGAACACATCCAAATGTTGATTTGTACTCGTAATTGGTTACATGGATTTTCTGAATATCTAAATGGTAATACGCATTCTTACTTTGTATTCTATTTTTTGTGATCGTTTGAATTTATGAGTATGACTATTGCTATCTATTCTAAATATTTGTATTGTTTGTTTTAAGATGAGGACGAATCCAATATTGTGGATGAAGACAATAGAGAGGCGAGTAGGCGACAATGACTCAACATGCATCTCTGGACTAAAATACTTGAAGATTGGCGTCAATATCATGTTACAAAAGAAGAGCTTATACTTGCTACTGTTAATGTTTTCTCTTATCAGAAGATTGGTAGTGCACTGCTTGAAAGTAGTAATATATAGGACTATTTATGAAGAGATAATTGTTATGTTTCTTTACTTCGTTTCCTTTTCTAATTCCCAGAGGCAACAATTAAGTAATATATAAGGCAACAACTTGTTGATGATTAGTGCAACATTGTTATGTTTCTTTACTTCGTTTCCTTTTCTAATTAAAAAAAATTTCTCGGAATTTTTACCGATTTCGAGAAAAAAACTTCTCGGGACAAGTTTTTTTTTAATTTTGAGAAAAATAGTTTTCGGAATTTTTTTCTGATTTCGAGAAAAAAATTCTCGGAGTTTTTTCTGATTTTAAAAAAAAAAAATTGAAATTTTTTCCGATTTTTTGAAATATTTTTATCAAAAAAACTTCAAAAAATTTACAACAAAAATTGAATTTTGAATAAAGAAATTTATAGATTTATAGAACATTAGGGCCTTTGGGCCCATTATAAATTTATGGGCCCTGTTATATTTAGGCCCTATGTAAAATAGGGCCTATTTTGATTTGAATATTTGGGCCCTCTCTTTGTGAGGGTCGGGCCCAAATTGATCAAGCCCTACAATTTGACGGCTCTAGAAGTGAGAGAGAATTAAACCCTTGTGTTGTGTTGTGTTGTGTTCATCCCATAACCGTGAGAATCGTTGACAAGTTGTGTACCTTATTTTGCTTTGTTTTGGAGAATAACCCATTTAAATTAATTTTGTCAAAAAAAAAAAACTCATTTAAATTAACAAATATAGTAAGAGGGGGAAAACATCTTACAATCCAATAACATAATAGTATTAAAAAAAATTCCTATTAAGATTAACAAAAATGGGAGAGGTCTTCGAAGGATAGCTCGATTGGTATCAGTGGGGACATATGGACGTATGAGGAAGTCCATAGATCAATTCTTGACAGAAGCGATTTATCTTTTCGATAAAAAAAAAACTAAAACAGGAGAGAAATATTGTTGGGAGAGATTAGTCCCTTAAATAGATTTCAGTATCTCGAGTAATTAGTTTCTATAGTTACGTGCAGAGAATACATTTGGTAAGACTTCAGAGAAAAAACACATTGCCCTATGTGAAAATAAAAGAACAATGTGTCCCATTATATAAAACAAATTAGCGTCTAGTGACATCTTTTTGAGTCGGGTTAATGTCTTTTTTGGTGGTCTGAACGTTGTTGAGTGTCTATCTATTTTGATATTTTTCATTAGTATTCCGCTTATATATGAGTGACGCCTTTGTTTTGTAGTTATTTTTTTTACTAGTCTATGTTCGTCTTGTGCAGAGACCTGATTATTGTAAATAATATATTTGCTGTTAAGAAAAAAAAATGTCTTCCATTGTATAAAAAATATGCAACATTACATTCTCAGCAATCAATAAAAAACATGGCCTATTATGAGAACTATGAGGAGTACTGCTCAATGTCAACCAAAGGTTTGCCACACTTCAACCAACTTCGTAGTGATTTTAATAGTGCATTCTACTACCTTATGCCTAGCTCTGTAGTCTATAGATAACATGTTCATCAGTTTTAATTTTAAGCATCAACCATATTCTTAAGGGACATCAAAGTGTCCAACACACATCAGTGTCTTCGTACAAACAACACTAACATGTGTATGTAGTTATAAAAGGTAAACATCAAATCACAAGATGTAAATGTTCATAGATGAATCATACTTATCAAGGTATCTTCAAGCTATGTAAGGCATATAAACATTAGCGAAAAGTTGTACAACAAAATTATAGTTGCATTAAGATTTCTACAATATGCATCTTGCAGACGTGAAACGCATCACGTTGACCTTAAACAATGTACGTAAACTCAGTTTGCGTATGTTTCAATAAATCTAATTTGAAGATATTAGTTCACGTATACTGTTAAATTAAAAGTTTGAATGATACATACGGAATGCAGGAAAATAAATGAATCTTAAACATGTTATCTAGATAGTAAAAAGATTTCACTTGAAAAAAGTGATAATTGTTATAAGACCTCCACACTTCAAGGACTCTCTTAATTCCAATCTCTTGACAAAAATTCAGCATATCAAATTCCTCTATCTTTTGTATCATCCATTCTGTCTTTTCTGCAAAACCCCAACATCTAACTTCAACTTCAATTCTTGTGTGCTCTTGGTTCTGATTTCAATGAAGAAGTAACACCATTAATAATTTCCACACATGTACAATATTGGAAAAACTAGAAGCCACTACCAAAAACAAAGGAGGAAAAAAAGAAAACTAACTAAAAAGCAAAATCTATTTAAAAAATTGAAATCATATTTCACCTCAAATCATGAAACGGTATATATATGTTAACCTTTGCTGACGGTGAATTTTGAATAAAAAACTTCAACACTCCATCAGGTATGAATGCATCTAGGTTCGAATAAAATTTGTCGTCTAATTCTTTCCTGAACTTTGTATGGCTTAGTAGTATCTTGTATAATCGATATGTAAGCGGTTTCATTTTTACTTGTAGTGTCTCCAAGTTCCACAAGGAAGTTAGTTTAACCTTGAACAAATCAGGAATAGAGGAAAGAACCTGTTAAACCAAAGAAGGTGTTGAAATATGATGCATATTTCTAGATATTTCTAGAATACATTAGTAACTTGTAGAATAAACTATCAAGTAATGATGTACAATTGTAAGACCGATCTTTCTAGAATACTTGAGAGTAACTAGTAGAATAAGTTATTATTAGATTTGTATTAGGAAATATCATGAAGACTCTAGATGGAATGAAAATAACATTGAAGGCTTAACCACACTATAAGTCGCCTCCTAACTACTCTTGTCGCATGCTACATATAAATCCAAGTTGAGAGAAATACAAGCTACATTTGCTCTAAGTGCTTCTCATACTCACTACTATCAATTAACTACTTTCCAAACTACTACTACCTTCAAATTCTAACAGAAAGTAAGTCACAATTCATTATACAAGCAACTAAAGAACAAAGAAAAAATATAGCAAACCTGAAGAGTATTAGAAGAGACTGTCAACGATTTGATATTAGCAAGCTCAGCGAGCCAACTGAGTAGGATTGTAGAATCCTCTTCTATCGGGTGATAGGTTCCGATATCTTTTACATCAACATAAAAGTGTTTAATAGAACAAGGACGACTCACAAACAGTTTTTGACGTGCAGCACCACTAAAAGAAAAGTTACAAAGACTCGGAGCAGATAACTTAATTTTGAATTTGAATTTGTAATGATAATAATCTCTATATATAGTTAAATTGACAAGCGTTGTACTTGATATACACAGAATTTGTGTATTTAGAAGCTTACAATTTGTAATCGTCAAAGAATTCAACTTATTTAAAGTCGAAAAGGGCTCTGCACAACCATCATCGTTCGGTCCAAAGTGGAAGTATTTTAGAGTCAAGCTAGTTAATGCGGGCAAATTTTTCAAAGAACCGGAATAAAATATTGTCTTATGTTGAACATGAACTGAAAGGTCAAGAGACGTTAAAGTTTGAGATGAAAAAATGCAAGAGGAAAATATTTGAATATCACAAGCAATACAAAGTCGCAATAGTTGAACATGATGTGAAACAGCGTATTGGATAATTTTTTTGAGTATGTGAGGCGTCACGAAATTGGTGTAGGTAAAATCAACAGTGTGCAGTGCAGTTGAATCATCGCGAAGAGACAAAACTGTAGACACTGAATTGTTGAAACTGTTGAATGATTTGAAGTGGTTGGTACTTAATCTAAGGGTTGGAACATACTTTGCGAGATTCTTCCATCTTGTGGAGAGTATGCAAGTTTGAAAAGCGTTTTTGGTGTTGAGAAAGGAGAGAATGCGAAGGATGATGGGATCGGATAAATCACTGAGTTTGTCTTCGCCGTTTCGGCTTCTCCTCTTCATATTCTCTTATTCTGCAGCAAGTTTTGAAAACTACAGTAAAAATTATGAACCAAAACCCTCCAAAATTGCTCTGTCTCTATTGGTACGACCTTATTTTGAGGGGGATAATTCTAAGTAATATCTTTATTTTAGGTTACTTCAAAAACAAGATATTTATTTTCAATTTGTTTTTATTTTAGGTTTAATTTTTTTATTTTCCTTTTATTTATAAGAAACATAATTTTTTTCCTTTTTAATTTTTGTGAGAGTTTTGCGACTTTGCAATCCTTTGTGGTCCTACCTGACTCGAGGGATTAGTCTCAGCAGTTGCGTGCAGTGTGCAGAGAATATCCAGTTCAAACCAAAAATCACCTACAAAACTTCGTTAAGAATTAAGGTATTAATTAAATACGTTTTTAGTCCTTATAAATATCTTGAATTTTGTTTTTAGTCCCTATAAAATATTTCATCAACTTTTGGTCTTCAAATATTTTTCTTTTAACAATTTTTGGTTCCTCCTCTTCATTGTGACAGCACAGGTAAACACAAATTCTTTGGCAGGCAGGAAAGTGAGAGAGAAATAAACCGTTGTGGTTATGTTGTGGTATAGGCGTATAGCCGTCCCATAACCGAGAGAATCGTGCCTTCAAAATCGTTGACAACTTGTGTACCTTATTTTGCTTTGTTCTTTTCTTTCAAGGCTATTTTTTTTTCTTTGTTTTAGACAATAACTCGTTTAAATTAACAAATTAAAAAAGAGGGGGAAACAACACATTTCTCTATGAGAAAATAAAAAAACAATGTGTTCCATTGTATAAAACAAACTAGTGTCTAGTAACATCTTTCTGAGTCGGATCAATGTCTCTCTAATGATATGAAAGTTGTTGATTATTTTATGAAGAATGAGATTAGAAATTAATCTCTATTAAGTGGTGTCTATATATTTTAGTATTTTTCATTGGTGTTCAGTTTATATACGGTACTTTTGTTTTGTAGTTCTTCTTTCACTAGTCTTTGTTTGTCTTGTGCAAAGACATAATTATTGTTCATATTATTTGCCGTTCAAAAGAAGAAAAAAATTTCTTCCACTATAAAAAATATGCAACATTACATTTTCTTAGCAAGCAAGAAAAAAATGGCCCATTATGAGAACTATGAGGAGTACTGCTCAATGTCAACCACAGGTTTGCCACACTTCAACCAATTTTGTAGTGATTTTAGTACCTCTTTAGTGCATTCTACTACCTTATGCCTAGCTTTGTGTAGTTTGTAGATAACAAGTTCATCAATTTTTAAGCATCAACCATATTCTTAAGGCACATCAAAATCAAAGTGTCTAACACATATATATCAGTGTCTTCGTACAAACAACACTAACATATATGTATGTAGTTATACTAAGTAAACATCAAATCACAAGATGTAAATGTTCATGGATGAATCATACATATCAAGAGATCTTCAAGCTATGTAATGCATGTGAACATTAATTAGTGAAAAGTTGTACAACAAATATTATAGTTGCATTAAGATTTCTACAATATGCATCTTGCAGACGTGAAACTCACAAGTCTATTTTCATGAAACCCAGTTTCACACCCACAAAATTAATGACTGATGCCATTGGCCACAACGGTGCGGCCAACCACTGTTCTGAAAATTAAGATAAACGACCAATTCAACCAACTAATTTTTACGAGTTAATGCAACCTCAAATTCAACCAGGTTGGAATATCTGCAGTCAATTTGGCCATGTACTGCCCAATCTCCACCTCAATTGGTCAAACTTTAACTGATTTTGTAGCATTTCTGTAGTGCATTCCACCTTATTTCTTGCTCTGCAAGTAACGAGTTCATCAATTTTATAAACACCAACCATATTTTTTAGGTGCGTCAAAGTGTCTGACACCTGTCAGTCGGGTAGTAAACATTTTATGGTTGAGTCATACATATCAAATGATTTTCAAGTTATATAATGCATCTATACATTAACAAATAATTATTTTTCTCCCCCAATTGACTACAATAAAAAGAAGAGAGTTAAATCAACTAAACCTGTAGATTGATATAACATATAACACACAATTTTGTAACCAAGCAGTTCCATATGAGATTCTAATCCGCATCAAACCACACTCTCCAAATTAAATATAGAACTATGATAAATCCCCGCGAAATTTGATTACATTAAATAAAATGGGAAATATGATATAGTTGAATGTTGGAAAATAAATGAATCTTAAACATGTTATCTAGTTACTAAAAAGATTTCACTTGAAAAAAGTGATATTGTTATAAGGCCTCCACACTTCAAGGGCTCTCTTGAAAAAAATTCTGCATATCAAATTCCTCTATATATCTTTTGTATCATCCACTGTGCCTTTTCTTCAAAACTCAACATCTATAACTTCAACTTCTATTCTTGTGTGCTCTTTGTTCTGATTTCAATAAAAAGTAACACCATTAATAATTTCAACACAAGTACAATAATGAAAAAACTAGAAGCCACTCCAAAAACAAAGGAGGCAAAAAAGGAAACTGAAAAACAAAATCTATTTAAAAAATTGAAAGCATATTTCACCTTAAAATTTCGAATGGTATACATTAACCTTTGCTGACGGTGAATTTTGAATCAAAAACTCCAATACTCCATCAGGTAAGCGGTTTCATTTCTACCTGTAGCGTCTCCAAGTTCCACAAGGATGATAGTTTAACCTTGAACAAATCAGGAACATAGGAGAGAACCTGTTGAACGAAAAAAGGTAAGGTAAGTCACAAGTCATTATACAAGCAACTAAAGAACAAAGAAAAAATATAGCAGCTTCAAAACCTCAAGAGTATTAGAAGAGACCGTCAACGAGTTGATATTAGCAAGCTCAAGGAGCCAACTGAGTAGGATTGCAAAATCCTCTTCTTTCGGACGATAGATTCCAATATCTTTTGCATCAACATTGAAGTGTTTAATAGAACAAGGACGACTTACAAATAGTTTTTGATGTGGAGTACCACTATAAGAAAAGTTACAAAGACTCGGAGCAGATAACTTGATTTTGAATCTGTAATTGTAATAATCTCCATACATAGCTAAATTGACAAGGGTTGTACTTGATATACAAAAAATTTGTGTATTTAGAAGTTCGCAATTTGTAATTGTCAAAGTATTCAACTTGTTTAAAGCCGAAAAGGGCTCTGCACAACCATCATCACCCGGTCCAAAGTAGAAGTATTTTAAAGTCAAGCTAGTTAATGCGGGCAAATTCAAAGAACTCGGATAAAATATTTTCTTATGTTGAAATTTAACCCAAAGGTCAAGAGACGTTAAAGTTTGAGATGAAAAAAAGCAAGAGGGAAATTTTTTAATATCACTATTGATACAAAGTCGTAATAGCTGAACATGATGTGAAATAGCGTAATGGATAATTTTATCTTGTATGTCAAGCTTCGCGAAACTCATGTTGGTAAAATCAACAGTATGCAGTGCAGTTGAATCATCGCGAAGAGACAAAATTATAGACACTGAATTGTTGAAACTGTTGTCTGATTTGAAGTGGTTGGAACTTAATCTAAGGGTTGGAGTGTACCTTGCGAGATTCTTCCATCTTGTGGAGAGTATGCAAGTTTGAAAAGCGTGTTTGGTGTTCCGAAAGGAGAGAATGCGAAGGATAATGGAATCGGGTAAATCACTAAGTCTGTCTTCTTTGTTTCGGCTTCTCCTCTTCATATTCTGCTGCAAGTTTTGAAAACTACAGTAAAAACTATGAACCAAAACCCTCCAAAATTGCTGTCTCTACTGGTACGACCTTATTTTGAGGGGGATAATTCTAAGTAATATCTTTATTTTAGGTTACTTCAAAAGCAAAATATTTATTTTGGATTTGCTTTTTTTTTTAGGTTTAATTTTTTTTATTTTCCTTTATTTTTTTATAAGAAACATAATTTCTTTTCCTTTTTAATTTTTTGAGCGATTAGTCTCAGTAGTTGCGTGCAGAGGATATACCGTTCAAACCAACATTCACCTACAAAATTTGATTAAGAATTGAAGGGTTAAATATGTTTTTGGTCCCTATAAATATCTCGAATTTTATTTTTAGTCCTTATAAAAAATTTCATCAACTTTTGGTCCTTCAAATATTTTCCTTACCAATTTTTGGTCAATATATTTTTGATCCCTACTTTTAAATCAATTCTTATATATTTTCACATTTTTGAATGATTTTTTATATGTATATTTAATTCTAGTAATGTGGTTGAAAATGATAGAGATCATCAAGTATTGAGAAACATATCAGCAGAAAATAAAGGGATTCATCATAACTGCTCTTCTAATAATGAGCATATCTTGAGAAACTCTCAAGCAACAGAAAAAATTGAAAACAAAATTAAGTGGTTCACAATAAAGTATAGTAACAATATATAATGGCTAATAATGAGGAAATATTGACACGAGAAACCAATGAAGATATCATTATGGCTAATGAAACAGTGAAGAAAAGGAAATCATTTTTTAGAATGTCAAAAAATAAAAGTAAAAATATATTTTGTCAATAAATTAAAAAAAATTAAATATATAGAAAAACAAAAAACTTATTTAGCCCTCTTTAGTTTTTAACATAATACGAATTTTTTTGACTAATTTTTTTGGTGAAGTCTAGGGTGAGGGCCCTATCAAATCCCTCACCGATGAGACACTTATAAAACACCCTAGACTTAACCGTAAAGATACATATTTGTATATCATGGAAAGTTTTCCTGGTTAAATAACACCATATTTTAATTATTTATTTTCAAAAAGAACGATTTTTTGGTAAAAGATAAATTTCTCTCACCAGGATTTGATTTATGGACCTCTCTATATTCAAACTCATATCTCCAGCTTTTTACCACTTGAGCTATTCTATGAGGACTTCCAAAAAGAATGGTTATGAAAATAAAAAAATTGAAATATCATAAAATTTGTGTAATATTTTTTTAAAGCATAAACGATTTTTTACTTTTAGTACACATTTTATTTTATTTGTGTTCCTTAGTTTGTATGACCCTTTCAAAAATTTAACTCAATCAAGTTTTTTTTTTACTTGATAAAATCTTTAGCAAGAAAAATATCTAATCCCTTAATAAATAGTCATCAGCAAGAAGTAAAGAATAACGTAAAAAATGTTTTTATTTTAAAGACAAAAGTAACTTGTGTTTGTATTGTATCACATTGCATATCCTTTGTTTCTATAGCTTATTCTCTCCCACGATAATATTACCGTATTTTATGGGTTGCATGAATGACTTTGTCCCAGAAAAAGCTCCATATCTGAATAACTTTTTTCAGAAATTAAGGTGCAATTATTGGGGATGGGGGCGCGCATGTGGTGTGAGGGCATGTGAGTAGTTGGGGCGCGCAAAGACAATGAAGGGGCAAGTAATTATATGCGAGTCAAAGTTAGCAATATATGACCTACATGTAATTATTTAGTGCACCTTTATTGTCTTCGCGCAGCCCCAACTACTCATAACCCCCCACATGCACCCCCTTGCAATTACATGTAGGTCATACTTGTTAACTTCGATCCACAAGGTTAAAATTTAACAGCCTCATATATAAAGAAGAAAGATAAGTTGACTAGCTCCAAGAATAACTATGAGATGAGTTATTCCGCTTAAAAATAAATTACCAATTATTATGATGTAGAATCTTGAAAGGAGGAGGAAAAATAAAGCACAAGGAAAGTATCTTTAGGCATATAGACACAACACAAACACAAAGCTGCCTTTAATAATCAAACCAGCCTTTGGCAACTCTATTTACTTACTTTGGTATTGCTGCACATACAAGAAAGAATTGATCCTTTCAACTATTCCCTTTAAGTATATAACCCTTTGATTAAGTAACTTTATGTGATTAACACAACAAAAACTATTAATAAATCTTCGATAACAATGGCGGAGCCAGGAAACATATAAAGTCTGAGTAAAATTTAAAATTTAAACAAAAATTTCAAATTTAAAAAAAACATACAGTTTTGCCCTAAATTAATTCCCACGAATCTCAATTTTACTCTAAATTAACTCCTAAAACACTAAAAAAATTATTGTGCAGTGAAAAATCTGTGTTTTGAACCAAAAAACTTCAATTTTGCCCTAAATTAATTCCTAAAAATATCAATTTTATCCTAAATTAACCCCTAAAACAAAAAAATATTCCGACCGAGCCCGGGCTGCAGCCCTAACAGTCCGGGTGGTAAATCCGCCCATGTTCGATAATGTTTTTTTATGGTCCATCACTCGATTTAAAATTCACACACAGCTGTGAAATTTCGAATCAATTTAAATGGTATATTTATTTTAGTACATAGATAAATTAAATGTTCAGTCTAACAATATCATAATGTAGATGAGATTGATCTTACGGACAAATCTCATAACTTAATGTTTTTTTAATGGAGGATGAATATATGGTTTGAAATTGATTTTAAGATCAAGTTTATTTTATGAAGATTATAAAGTAGTTTAAGCATATATAGTTAGGTGTTTTCAAGTTCAATTAACAGGATTAAAAATTATTTAAAATAAAAAACAGGAGTAAAAAAACAGTTCAATTACATATTTTCTTTAAAAGAAGTATAGTTAAAATAAAATTAATTAATTTTAACATGTATGTTTATGGGTTTTCTGTCAATTAACATTCGTAGCTTTTCTCTCAAAATTTGATTTTTACACTTAAATTTATTGTTTAACTCAATTTCACATGTAGATATTCAAACATAAACAATCATTTTGCCTAAAACTTGTTTTTAACTAAAATCAAATTTAAACACGCACTAAAACTTATTGACCAAGTTACTCTTATTTTCCATAAATGTATAGTAAATCATTTTAAATTCAATTCATTTTTTGACATAATCAATTTTTATAAATCAATTCATCCAGGATTAAAATCAACATCTACCACCCTTCATGCTAAAAGATTAGCCTAGCTTTACATTTGATCAAAACAGAAGCTTTCTCTTCATCCTTTTCTGCTGTACCACATTGAGTTATAACTAAAGCTCATGCAACTTCTTCATCAAACTATTCCTTTCTTGAAACCAAAGAAGATGAAAAGACTTCTACTAGTGTGTAACAATGTGAGACAACCTTAACTATGTGAACTTCAACCTTTTGTATTCTTAACTATAATTTGGTTGATTAAGAATCGAATATTTGATTAACTTGTGAATAGCTACTTAAAGCTTTAGCTTCCTATTGCATAAACAAGTTCATTTGTGTAACTAGACTTTGAAATCAAAACTAAACAACAAAAAAAGAACTATTCTTCAAAGATCCCTCAATATCTCATTTGAAACTACAAACTTTTCTTCTCTTTCAATACAATACAATGAGGCCTTAGAAAAACCGAGCTATTGAAGTTTCGATCCACTACGAGAAGAGGCCTACACCCGGCCAAAACTTCCTCGAAAAGGTGAGAATTTCTTGCAGAAATCTTGTTAAAGAAGGTGAGGAAATTTATCAAACTTTCAACCATTGATAGTTTTGAAGATTCAATAGAAGAAACAAATCAAAAACTACGAAAATCATCAAGTTTGTTATAAGCAAATTAAATGATTTCAATAAAGAGAAGACCAAGAGGTAATAATCCAGTTACAATGCACTCAATCAATCCTCAAGTTCAACAAGTCCATCCTAATAGCCATGATGAAGAGGACTACAATCTGAGGGACACAAATCCGCAACTCGGAGAACGGTGGCCTAATGGTGGAAATTATAATGGAAGAGGATGGATGAGTGGTGGTGAAAGATCAACAAGCACATATGACCTTGTTGAGCAGATGTTTTATCTTTATGTTCGCGTCGTGAAAGCGAAGAATCTCTCCCTAAACACTCTCACCTCAACCTGTGATCCTTACGTCGAAGTGAGGTTAGGGAACTATAAAGGAAGAACAACGCATATTGATAAGAGATCGAATCCGGAATGGAACCAAGTCTATGCTTTCTCTAAAGATCAAATTCAATCTTCTGTTTTAGAAGTGATTGTGAAAGATAAAGAAATGGTTGGTAGAGATGATTACATTGGAAGAGTTGCTTTTGACCTCAATGAGGTTCCAACTAGAGTTCCGCCGGATAGTCCATTGGCTCCTCAATGGTATAGACTTGAAGACAGAAGAGGAGAAGGAAAAGTTAGAGGCGATATTATGCTGGCGGTGTGGAATGGAACACAAGCCGATGAAGCTTTCTCAGAAGCTTGGCATTCTGATGCTGCAACAGTTTATGGAGAAGGTGTTTTCAATATCAGATCAAAGGTTTATGTGTCACCGAAACTATGGTATCTAAGGGTTAATGTGATCGAAGCACAAGATGTGATATCGAGCGACAGGAACCGCGTGCCGGAAGTTTTTATCAAAGCTCAGATGGGAAGCCAAGTACTAAGGACTAAGGTATTGTTAAAGTTATGAATTTTAGATGTAAAACGAGAAACAATACAAAATGAAAAGTATTGATAATAGCTGGATACAAAGTACAAACCACTAATTCGTATTTTTAGGATACATGGATTTAATTGTAACTAAATAAGGAAACTAGGAAAAATTTCATTACAATAATATGCAATATAAAAACTAATCTTAAGAGATAATTTAATTAATATACTCTAACATTGTAAACTGATTCTAGAAAATAGACTAAGAAACTGTATTATAACATCAAAGATATCATAAGGTATTTTCTTATATTCTAACAGGTATGTCCAACTAGATCAACTACAACAATTTGGAATGAAGACTTGGTTTTTGTGGCAGCTGAACCTTTTGAGGAGCAATTGACGATTACAGTGGAGGATCGCGTCCACGGTTCAAAAGATGAGGTACTTGGAAAGATAATGTTACCATTAACACTCTTTGATAAGCGGCTAGACCATAGGCCGGTTCATTCTCGATGGTTCAATCTTGAGAAATACGGTTTTGGAATGATGGAAGGTGATAGGAGGAATGAGGTAAAATTTTCAACTAGGATTCACATGAGAATTTGCCTTGAAGGTGGATACCATGTCTTAGATGAATCAACTTTGTATGCAAGTGATCATAGACCAACGGCTAGACAACTATGGAAGCAACCTATTGGAATGCTTGAAGTAGGGATCTTAGGGGCACAAAAGCTTCTTCCAATGAAGATGAACAATAGCCGAGGCAGCACCGATGCGTATTGTGTAGCCAAGTATGGTCAGAAATGGATCAGAACCAGAACGATTCTCGATACTTTTAGTCCTAAATGGAATGAACAATACACATGGGAGGTTTATGATCCTTGCACTGTTATTACACTAGGAGTTTTTGATAATTGCCACTTAGGTGGAGGAGGAGGAGGAGAGAAAGCCCCTAGTGGTGGTAGCAGCAATGCAGCTAGGGATTCAAGAATTGGAAAGGTAAGGATTAGGCTCTCAACACTTGAAGCTAATAGGATTTACACAAACTCATATCCACTTCTTGTTTTGCATCAACATGGTGTTAAAAAAATGGGTGAGCTTCAACTAGCAATAAGGTTCACTACTCTCTCACTAGCAAACATGGTTTACATCTATGGACAACCTTTGCTTCCAAAGATGCATTATTTAAGTCCTTTCACAGTTAATCAAGTTGAAAACTTAAGGTACCAAGCGATGAATATCGTAGCTACGAGGCTAGGTAGAGCCGAACCTCCTCTCAGAAAGGAAGTAGTTGAGTACATGTTGGATGTTGATTCTCATATGTGGAGTATGAGAAGAAGCAAAGCTAACTTCTTTCGCATCATGTCCCTTTTCTCTAGCATGATCACAATGGGAAAATGGTTCAACCAAGTTTGCAATTGGAAGAATCCGGTCACGTCAATTCTAGTTCATGTTCTATTTCTGATATTGATTTTATATCCAGAATTGATTCTGCCAACGCTGTTCCTCTACATGTTCTTGATTGGTTTGTGGAACTATAGGTTTCGTCCAAAAAATCCAACTCACATGGATACTAAACTCTCTTGGGCCGAAGGAGTTAATCCGGATGAACTTGACGAAGAATTTGATACATTTCCAAGTTCTAAACCTCATGATGTTGTGAGAATGAGGTATGATAGACTTAGAAGTGTTGCTGGAAGGATTCAAACCGTTGTTGGAGACATAGCTACACAAGGAGAGAGGTTTCATTCGTTACTGAGTTGGAGAGATACAAGAGCAACTAGTCTCTTTGTAGTGTTCAGCTTATGTTCTGCAGTGATTCTCTATGCAACACCACCAAGAGTGGTGGCTTTGGCAACCGGTTTGTACTTTTTGAGGCATCCGAAATTTCGGAGCAAGATGCCTTCTGTTCCAAGCAATTTCTTCAAGAGGCTACCAGCTCAAACAGATAGCATGCTGTGATACTATTTTCTTAATAATGTTTATACTGTTCATGATCTATCTTCTGTTAAACTAGGACTATGCAGCCCTTTATCTATACATTGTATAAATATTTACTTGTTATATGTATCATCATCATAGTTTGCAAGTTCTGTAAGCTTATAAATACAACATCAATGAATAAGCATGTCTAATTATGTAATCTGTTGGTTATCCAAAGCTCAATTTGAAACAAACCTTCAAACCGATAATCTTACTAGTTTTACTAATAAATAATGTAAAAGTAGAAATCATCACATAATTTATAACACATTAGCATATGAATACCAAAATCGGAATCAATGTTATATACTTGTATATTAGCAAAGAAGAAGTGTGAGAAAAAAATGCATCTTTTGTTAAAATAGTCGCAAGGATCACTTACCAATTAATATAAAACTGAATATGATACTATGAATAGTCCATATTAAGGGAAACCATATTGTAGCCTGTAATCAAATATAGCATGCATATTAGCAAAAAAATTAGACTAAATTTGTAGCCTTTTTCAGCTCCGCACCAGAACGCCAAAAGAATAATGTTATCTTTTCACACATTTTACCAAAAAAGAAATTTTGGTTAAACTACAAAAAGGTTATAAATCGAAACCTTTCAAGTCATTACTAAAGACAAATTTAGCCTAAGCACTGCAAGTTAAATTCATGTAATTATGATTTGGTATTCATAACTCACTAGTTAACAACTCCAAATGAATTAATATAAAGCAAAAAAAATAGGCATTCATAATATCATAATAATCTTGAAAATGCTCCATTCCGTTGATTAATCTAGAGATAAAACAACACAAATAAAATTGAAAGACAGTGTAATTTCTGAAATACTCAAAGCAAAGTTACCCCGGCATAACAAAAAAGAACCACACAGAAGCAAAAAACTGAAGACAGATCAACTCATAACATGCCATCTGATTTTGCAGGCATCCTTCTGAGAAAGTTTTGTGGAAATGCAGGCAAGTCGAAGCGAAACCTTGGAGGTCTTAACACATAACTGACAGAAATCAAGATTAAAATGCGAAAAGAAACCAAAAATGTCAAAATGGCAACGGCCGCACAGAAACACATGAACAAAGCTGTTGCTCTTGGATCCCTCCAGCTGATAAGAGACTGCACCCTCTCTCCTTGAGTTGCCAAATCACCCATCAAAGCAAGCGCTCTCCCTGAAATTCCTCTCAATCTATCATACCTTTTCTGAAGATTACCGCCACTAGATTTCGTTGGAAAAGGATCAAACTCTTCTTCAAGCTCTTCAGTAGTAGCTGTATCAGCATGAGACAATTTAATATCCATATGAGAAGGATACCTTGGCCTTATTCGATACTTCCAAATTCCGCTCAAGAATAAGTAACCAAATATTCCTGGCAAAATAATTCCTGGCGTGAAAATGAGAAAAACAAAGATGAGATAACCGACTATCGATTTAACTGAATTCTTCCAACTGTGAATCTCCTCTAATTGTTTAACAAACGAAATAAAACCGCTGAGAAGACCGGCAATCCTGTAAAACTGAGCTCTTCCTCTCCTCATGCTCCACATATTTTCCCTTATATCTAGCATGAACTCAACAACCTCTTTACTTAGAGGCGGTTCGGCCCTTCTGAACCTCATCATGGTGATCGCAGCAGCTTGGTTTCGCAAACTATCGAGCTGAAACATCGACAAAGGACATACATAGTGCATTTTCGGTAGCAAAGGTTGAGTATATGTTTGCAAAACATTCAACAAAGAAGGACAAGAAAATCTCACTGCCAATTGAATTTCTCCCATTTTCCTTGCTCCTTGTGTATGCAAGTTTATAAGTGGATAGAAATGAGTATAGATTCTATCACTTTCAAGAGTTGAAAGCCTAATCCTTACCTTACCGATTCTCTTATCAACACCGACATCAGCATTTTTCCCTCCTCCGACATTATTCTTACCTCCTCCATGTAAGTGTCCATTATCAAACACCACAATTGTGATAACTGTGCAAGGATCATAAACTTCCCAAGTATATTGTTCATTCCAACTTGGCGAAAGACTATCAACAATAGTCCTTGTCCTCACCCATTTAGGACCATATTTAGCTACACAATACGCGTCTGTTCGATCCTTCTTCATCGGAGATAGTCCCACTGCATTCAAGATTCCTAATTCCAAAACACCGATACTTGGTTTGTGTAAATACTTAGATGACGGTCTTAGATCGCTACTATAGTGAGTTGCCTCATCAAGAACATGGTACCCTCCATCCAAAGAGATTCTGAAATTCAATCTCGTACTAAATTTAACCTCCTCTTCACCTTCAAGTTCCTTAGGCTTTTGAAGATTGTACCAAACACTAGCTGTTGGAGTTGCATCAATTCTTCTCTCCACATCTTTAAGATGAATCACACAACTTCCCAAACTTTCATGCTTGTTGGAGTTTCCTTGACCTTGCTCAATACTCAAAAGCAAGGTGTCATCAAAAGGTTCTGCTGCAACAAACATCAAATCCTCATTCCATATAGGGTTTAGATTAATCTTCATCGAACGGCTTCTCAAAGCCAAGTTCCCTAGAACACCTTGGATAAAGATTTCATTGTTGCCAGTTTTGTTTTTGAGCAACAAATCTTGTGCTTGAATCACATTAACTCTAAGATACCAAAGTCTAGGTGAAATGTACACTTTCGAACGAGTGTATGCTATGTTTTCAACACTAGTAGTTGATGTATCAGAATGCCAAGCATCAGGAAAACCTTCATCGGCTTGAGTTCCCATCCAAACAGACACCATTAACTCTCCTTGATCAAGCTTCGCACCATTTTGACCCTCGAGCTTATACCATTGTGGTGCTAAAGGACTATCAGGAGGAACCCTCATAGGAATATCAGAAATTGTGAACGCGACACGACCAATGAACGCATCAGGGTGATCAGCAGCGCCATCTTTTTCCTTCACAACAATCTGCAAAACTTGTTCCTGGATTCTCTCTTTAGAAAAAGCGAAAACTTGGTTCCATTCAGGGTTTGAAGTTTTTTCAAAAACCCTTGTTGTCCCTTTAAAACTTCCAAGCTTCACTTCCACAAAAGGGTTGCAAGTTTTGGAATTACCGGTTTCTGGTAAGTCTTTGGCTCTCACTACCCTTGCAAAAAGAAACTGCATTTTTTCAACAAGATCAAATGCTGTTGGAAGCCTATCACCACTTATCACTCTTCCAGCACTAATGTTTGGTGTTGTCTCCTTTAGAGAAAAATCTTCTTTTTGCTTCCTTTGGTTTTGATTGTGATTTTGGTTTTGGTTGGCCATTGCTTACTCTACAAAATAAAAGAAGTGAACACAAAATGTTAGTGTAACTAAGTATACAAATTAAAAGCATCATAAACATAATGTGTAACAATATATATTCACAATATTTGTAGCACATGTCTATTACATAACATTTTGCTGCATAAATAGTATAGTAATTATACTCATACAATCACAACATTATTATAATATGACACTGCTTAATATCAGTTGATACAGCATACAAATTGCACATTCACACATTTGCATAATATCATCATACAATGTAGATACACATTAGCAATTTGAATTTATTATCAACAGATTACAATGCACATAAGAATGCAAGTACTAACATCACAACTTAAATGTAGTTTAAGTTTAGAACGATATGAAAATTACCTAAAGAAATGCGCCTAAATTTAGTCCTTAGAATTAACGACATACCATAGGTTTTAATTTTCTGAAAATTAAAGATAAAAACTACGGTAAAAATAATTGCTTCTAAACAAAATTATGCAAAACAATCACTGCGTCTAAAGATGAAAAGGAGTGGAATCGTAAAAAGATTTAAGAGGGTGAGATCTGCAACTACAATTGCAGTCCATAACTATAATGTTAACCACATGCAATTGCGACTGTAACTACAATTTAAAACTATGAAACAATTTTGTTTTTGGAAGCACATGACACTCACAAGGAAGCGGAGGGTTGTAGAGCAACGTTGCAGGAAGCGCAGTACGGCTAGAAGGAAGCTAAGCGCCGGCGTTTAGAGGTAGAAGCAGAAAACAATGGTGCCTACTGCCTAGCCTAACAATAACAATGTCTATTTGAAACGGTTTTTAGTTTGGAAAATTTGAATTTGTTAACTGCTATTATTAGTAAGGAAATTGAGAAACTCTTTCTAAATCATTGCTAAAACCGTGACTTGGTGTAATCATTGCACCAGTTACGGTTTCATTGTTTCATAATAATAATAATAATAATTTATATTTACTACAAATTTTCAAATTTTGGATTTTGTATTTACTTTCACAACAGCAACATTCTCGTTGTCCAAATTGTGTCAATTGTGTCTGGAAAGGAAATATAACCGAATAAATGAACAGTTATTCTACAATTATATAGTTGCTAATTGCTATGAAGCATAGATACCAGACACAACATGTTGACACAAACAAATTTGTCTCTGTAATTGATTTTGCCGACACTATTTTTTTTTATACTCGGTATTCGGTCCAAAACATAACTAATTTGGTTAAACAATATTTTTGTTCATTAACTAGGGGTCCTATTGAATTAAGTCATTAAAGTCCTGTATACAATAGTCGAACAAAGAAATTGACAATGGAAGATTTCAAACTTTATACTTAAGAGGAGCACATTTCAATGTCTCAAACCTACGTTTGTAGTGGACCGTCCTAACTATTTGGGCGGTCTTAGCTATGTCAATCCCGTGCTAATCACATATTTATATTGTCCAATGCAGACTGGACGAGTAAACAGAAGGCAAAAAACTAAACTGATATTAAACCGATCAAGATTCTTTATGACTTAAAAATAATCTCGTGGTATTTAAAAACATTATAATTTTAAATAATTGTTTAACAAATTAGATTTTGATAAATTTTACGAGATTTTTTAGTGCATTTTTAATATGAAAATATCACAAGACAAAAAACAGAACACTAATTTACAATATATACACACTAAAGATTCTTAGTTCTTACCTTTCCAAAAACACAGAGAAATCGGTTGCGGATAGGAAAGAAGTGGCCGGACAAAGAGGGGAGAAAATGAAGAACAGAGTTTTGAAGAAAAAAAAAAATGGTAAGAAACAGAGTTTTGAAATTGGAGAAGAATAATACGGCTGTAAATTTTAAAAACTATAAATGAGGGAGTGAATGAATGTAAATTTAGAAAAAAAAACTGACGTCCTACACAATCAATACAATTGAAGACACACATAATTGTCATTTTTTGTTGTTGCCCTCTTATTCGTATCACTACGAAGTTTCCATCATTGATAATGATGATTAATCTTCGTTGGTCATTGCAGAATGAGAATTTGTGAAGTATATGGGTTCTCCTTTCTCAACTGAATTATTTTCATATACATAACTAAAAATCGAACTATTGAACACGTGCTTAATCACTTAGATCAATTCATTCTTGATAAATGTTTAAGAGAAAACTTGACAAATGTATACTTATCTAGTGGTGATTCGCTGATATTTAGTATAGAGATTACTGAACCAAGGATTAAAATCATTTGATGTCAGAATTTATTACGAAGACTATTAGATTTTTTATTTTTGTCAAGTAGCCTAGCGGCTCGAAATTTCACTTTTAAAGTGGAGAAGTGAGATAATCGAGGTTAAAATCCCCGTTCTCTACATATATAATGCGATGTCCAACTAATTGAGTTAAATTCATGGGACAGACTATAAGATCTCTACTCCTAAAAATCACAATATAAAAAAAAAAAAAAAATTTAATTACTTCCATATCATTCCTTTAAATGGATTTAATTTCTTTAGAGGTGAGTTGGTTATTTTAATACTTTACTTTTCATTCTTTTTTTACTACTCTTCTTTTTCTTATTTATTTCATTATTTTTTTTACACCATTATTTTTTCTTTCTTTATCCTACTTTTTAATTTTTTTTATACATAGACAATATGAGAGCTGATTGGAAACTCACACATAAAATAAAGAAACAAAGGTTCGAACTTCGATTTTAGACTTTTACTCTAATAATTTTGACATTTTATATTAGGACTTGTTGACATTTTACTTTCTTTTTCAACTTTTTTTTATTTCTTTCTCTTTAAATTTCATACTTAAAATTTAAATTAGCTCTTTTCTAAGATAATCTAATACTACTATATTTCACTTTCTCCTAATGTAAAATAAAAAAATATTTTATAAAATATCACATTAATATTTATATTTTAAAATATTCACAATTTTTTTAAAAATTAAATTATATCGACTTTATTTATCTATTAAAAATTAACAAATCCGTATTTTGCTAGTTATAACCAAAAAAAGTAATACACACATCTAAAAATTTAACCGACAAAAATACCAAAATTATTACTTTGGATGTCAAGACTCGGATACGAACCCGAGATCTCACAGTTGTTTTTACAGTGTATAGTGTTTGTTTGTTAAGGACAAAAACGACAATCTACTTCCAACACCACCAAGATAACGAGATAAACCTCATTTTTTCAACTAAAAATCAAAACCACCATTTTCATCCTTCAGTCCTCTCTATTCACAACAATGGCTTCTCTACTCTCACAATCCAATTTCCTTTCCTTCACAATACAACCACCAAAATCAACTTACAACAACTTCAAACCCAAAACGACACACCCTTCTTCCATCATCGTTAGAATTCCAACGACACGCCGTTTTAGGAAACATGTAACGGTTTCTGAACAAACCACTGTGAATTCTCCTGCTGTTAGAAAGCTCTACGTTGGTAACATTCCTCGTACTGTCACTAATGATGAACTTGCTCAGATTGTTCAAGAACATGGTGCTGTTGAAAAAGCTGAGGTAGTATTTTGTTTCAATTTTTTGTTGGAAATTTGAGATTTTGTGTATTTTTTTTTTGGTCGAGTAGCGTAATGGCTAGAAATTTCACTCTGATCTTAAGGCTAATAAGTGGGGTGTTAGAGGTTCGAACCCCGGACCCTGCATATATAATGGGTTGTTCCACCCCGGACTCTTATCACGGGGACTTTTTGTGTATGTTTGGATTAGAGTTTGTAAAATTAGGTTTGGTTAGACTTTATTTTGTAAAATTAGTTTTGGTTAAAAATTAAAATGAGATTGTTTAACTGATTTGTGTTGGGGTACATTTTCTCAAATGGAATTTGTTTGCATTATACTTATTATAAGTACTTTTGAATGGATTGACTTATTTGAGCTTAGCTATTGATATAAGCATTTGTGTGACTATTTTGGAGAGCTTATGAAAACAACTTATGACGGTGTTTTCTGTTGTTTTCGGCTTATTTTTATAAATTTTCCAAGATGGCTTATGAAAACAACTTATGGCTTACACGAAAAGAATTTAATTTTTTAAGTGCTTATGCTGTAAGTTGCAAATTAAGTTGTTTATTATAAAACGTATGACTTTGATAATGTAGTATAACAATTTGAGGATAAAATGGTAAATGAAACCTCTCAAACTAAAAGAGGAGAATGAAAAAGCAGTAGGAGCCTAGCAAGTTGCTAATTTTATTTTATGTGGACATTTTACAACATAGATTTTATAGAAGTATAGAAGCACACTATTAGTGTAACCGTAGCCATGTAAACCAGCATAGAAATGGGAGAATGTTTTGAATTAATTATTAATATTGAGGTGGATATGATGTGTGTATTATGCTGCTATTTTCGTGGAGAACTTTGCTTTGGTTAAAAGTGCAACACTATGTTTTACCATTTATGGTTGTCTATCCACTGCCGCGGCGCAAAACAGTGGCTGGTCGCCACGTTGAGGCCAGTGGCATTGTACAATAATGGTGAGGGTGGGCGCAGCACTGGTTTCGGGACGGGAACATAGTTCATGTGACTGATATAGGATAAATATTAAATTAACCCACTTGGGTTGGTATTGGCTTGGGACCTGGGAGTGTACTCCACCTTAAGGTCTCAGGTTTGATTCTCTCACGTGCCAATTAGGATGGTTAACTTAGCTTCTTCAAAAAAAAAAGAATAAATATTAAATTTTGAAACCTCAATCAATTTTACTTCATTGTAAGGTGAAATGTTCAGTGGAATGACTACAGATTTCTGTTGATAACATGAACTGAACAATGCAATGTATGATTAATCATAACCTAGGGATATGATTTGATAGGGACACTTTTTATATTCTTCTGAAGTTCTTTGTATGTTTTATCATTTTATATACCACAAATATTGAGAGTATGAAGTGCACTATTAACTTTTCTTTACACTTGATTTATAGGTTATGTATGATAAATACTCTGGAAGGAGCCGTCGCTTTGCATTTGTTACAATGAAATCCGTTGAGGATGCAAATGCAGTAGCTGAGAAACTAAATGGCACTGTAAGTTTCATTGCATAGTGTTCAAAATACATTAAGAGATTGCTAATGTTCATTCAACAGTTTAGGTTTCTTAAAATACTTATTTATGAACTTCATATTTTTACGACAGCAAATTGGTGGGCGTGAGGTTAAAGTGAATATAACCGAAAAACCTTTAAACACGGGAAGCTTGTCACTCCAGGATGAGGAATCCAAATTTGTTGACAGTCCCTACAAGGTATATGTGGGAAATCTGGCTAAGAATGTAACATCAGACAGCCTTAAAAATTTCTTCTCTGAGAAAGGAAAAGTTCTTAGTGCCAAGGTTTCACGGGTTCCTGGTAGTTCAAAATCCAGTGGTTTCGGTTTTGTTTCATTTTCATCAGATGAGGAGGTAGAAGCTGCTATATCATCTTTCAACGATGCTGTAAGTTGCTTACTGCTCTTATTGTTTATTTCCAAGCTGATTCATCCGAATATACTTCTCATTTTCTTAGCAAATCATTGTATATAGTACCGTTGTAATTTCTGAAATATCCGATCCCCTACCTCCAAAGTGATTTCCCTGCAATTTTTATTGGCATATTTGCTCAACTGACCTTGAGTTTTTAATAAAATAGGTCTTAATTAAATCATCTGATAAAGTGTCCCTCTGTTAAGTTAGCATGTTAAGTTCCTCTAATTACAATGGCACTGCAGTTCCCTTAACTAACAATGGTAGGTCTTACACATAGAAAGCCTTAACAGGGGACATCTTCGTGTTATAACCTGTCAAACAACATAGGTAAGTTTCCAAGCAACGGTTGATTACTTGTGTTTGATGATCTGTTGTTGATGGTATGCAGTGCTGAACTTTAGTTGCGTCCCAGCCATCTTAAACAATATTTTCCAAAACTTGCTCAAGAAAATCTTATCTCTTATCGAAACTACAGAGGAAGGAAATCCATGTAATCTTACCACCTCTTGAATGAATATTCAGTAACTTCCTTAGCAGTAAAAGGAGGTCCCAATGGGATGAAGTGTACACATTTAGTTAATCTATCAACAACCACCAAGATAGTGTCTTTGCCGTGAGCTTTAGGTAGGTTTAGGTAGATCTCCAATGTGAATATATCAGTCCATACCATTGTAGGAATAGGCAATGGCTGAATTAACCCTGCAGGTTATAATGTTGCATATTTTTTCCTTTTACAGCTCCTGATGTATGCTATGTGTCCTCCTTCACGTGAGCTGTGAAATTCATAATGCCCTTCATCGATTCTATAGATGCAACAAAACTGGAATCTTCATAATGCCCTTCATCGATTCTAAACATTGTCTTTTTTTTCAATATCTTCTCATTCTTAATTGATGATATCTCGACTTCATTCCAATTTAGCGAACATATGATATATTTGATATATTCTGATAAGTAATAAATGAAATTGGTAAATCAATAGCCTACTTATTTTCCATTAGCTAGTTCCCTTGTTTTAATCATGCTTACTTTAATTTCCCTAATTTCCTCAAGCTTTCTTAGATTTATCTTGATATCTCTCATCATATAAGTTTCGCATATCCAAATATGTTAGTATAACTTAAAAATGCCATCATGGTCTGATGTGTTCTTCAATGTGATTGAATTTTATTGATTGAAAATAATGGGTGATTTAACTAGTGATTTGTTTGCTTCTAAATACAATGCTGACACTGATTTGCTCTTTGTTTGATGACCTGTTTTACTGCAGTTGTTAGAAGGTAAAAAAATCCGTGTGAATAAGGCGTAGAGAATTAGCAATGCCGCAGAGCATGGTTGATCTTGTGTCCTCTAGCAAGAAAAGGGCATATATCTGTCTAGCGAAAACAAGAAAATTGCTCCGTCTCTTTTACAGCATAAACCCAATCATTTTCAGCTGATAGAGTTCCAAGGAGATTCGTGAGAGAGTGTGCTTAATGCAGCTCAAGTTCCCCTATAGTCCAGAATGATTTTAAGATCTCACTACTTTCTTCATGATTATATTACATCTTTCTTACCTCCTTAGTTGTGTCTTGTGTTGTTAATGTATTCATGTATTTGATCGATTATATTTTTTTGTATGAGTTTTATGAACATTCACTGATGCACATGCAAATGTGGGGGTTTTATGCAATCCATCAATTTTAACCAAGTATTGTCTATTCCATATAGTCATACCACAAATCTAACACAACATTCACATTTCTGTTACACTTATTTTATGTTCGTGTTGGTTCTTCACTGTCCAACACTCTCTTTTGTACAACATCATCAGTCTTACCGTTGTTTGATAAAAAAAAAAAACTTCATTCCAGTTCAATTTTTTTTGTTTCAAATTTCATTTTGATGGATTAAGGCTACAATTTGTCAATTATACCCTTATTTTCTCATTAAATCAAATTCACAATTTTCATAAGTTCTCTTTTAATGATACGGAAGAGTGTCGTGCAAAAAAAATAGAGAATAACTTCTTATTTTAGAGATTTTTTGAAATTTATTACAATAAATAAGTTATAACAAATTGACAAAATTTTAAAATCAACTTTTTTCACCACCTGTATCTGGTCCACGGGGCCGACTAATCCGGTTTGAGGCGAGTTCTCACATCAATTTTTTTTTATTAGAACTTATCTACACCTATTTCACATTTGAAGTTTTTTTTTTATTTTGTTTGTCAAAAAAAATCTTTATAACAAACTCTACTAATATTGTGGATGATAATGTTCAAATGAGTTAGCCAAAAAACAAAAAAAAATTCAAATGGAGTTGGAGGAATTCTTGCGGCATTATAAGTACGGGACTTATTTCTTACTTTTCTTACATTCTCTCATTTTTTAACACCAAACAAGCTCTTCGAACTTCGATACTCTCTCCAAGATGGAAGAATATCCCAAAGCATCTTCCAATCCTTAGATTAAGTTCCTTAAAAATCTAAGGATTTCGGTACGTTCGTCTCTCAAGTTTTGTCTTTTTCGCGATCATTCAACTACACTCCACACTATAATTGATGAAATTTGATGATTTTGTGGAGCCTGACATACTCAAAAGTATTGTAGAATACGCTGTTTCACATAATATCAAGATATTACGAAGTTCTATCACTTGTGATATTCAACAATTTCCGCCTTGTTTATTTTCATCTCAAACTTTAACTACTGTTGACCTTTGTGTTCACTATGATATTGTACAAAGTAAAATATTATTTCCGAACTCTCTAAATTTGCCCATGTTAACTACATTGACTTTAAGATCCTTCTACTTTTGCGCTCGCAATGATGGTTGTGTTGAGCCCTTCTCGGCCTTTAACAAGTTGAATACTCTGATCATTGTAGATTGTCAACTTATGGATGCACAAATTCTTTGTATATCACGTACCACACTTATCGATTTAACTATGGATGAATGTGGATTTTATCTATATACTCCGAGTCTTTACAACTTGAACTATATTGGTACTCGGAATCAAAAACTATGTCTTAGCAATCTTTCATTCGAACCAACCTACGTTCGAACCTGATAGAGTAGTGCACTTTTTGATTCAAAGCTTACCATCAGCAAAAGTTAACATTATATATAATGATTAAGGTGAAATGTGCTTTCAACTTTTTTCATAGATTTTGTTTTTTTAAGTTTTGTTTTTTGCCTCCTTTGTTTTTGGATTGGCTTTCATTTTTCTCAATGTTGTAGTACTTTTTTGGTAAAATGAAAATAATTTACTTGTTTGGGTTCATATTAGGATTGTACTATGAATTATTTGTGGGAAATATAATACAAGTTCTTAATAGTGTTACTTTTTCAGTTCAAACCAGAACCAAAGAGCACAATGGAGGATACATAAGCTCCTAGAGAAAATTTTCAACTAACTAGATAGCATGTTTAATATATTTTTTTCCTGCATTCTACTACTATATTACAGTTTCTATTTAATTTCCTGTATATTACATTTTGGGGATTTATATTTATATACTTGAATATTTGAAAGATTCCTATGCTATTTTACATTTTGTTCACAGTTGTGCTTTGCTAGAAAACTTTGCCAGTATGTTTGCTTCTAAGATCATAAAAAATGTACATCTTGCAATTTAAATTTATTTGCAGTTTACTTGTAGCGTATAAATTTAATCTCCTTTTATGTTGATATATGTTATGCTAAAATTAAATTGTAGTCAGTTATTTATTCATATATTATTTTGTTGACATTTAACACCATAGATTACCTAAAAAAAAAACCCATAGATTTTAATGTGCTCAATAGTAGAAATTTGCACCACAATCATGCTGTTGCGGTACAAAATGGTGTTAAAGAGCAATTTTAATTTTTTGATGATGTTAAATCATTTTTTTGAAGCATTTTTTTTATGGTGTTAATAAATCATTAGTCTTTATGGTTCACTCAATTGGGTTGTAAGGTCACAATACATTTGAAGTGACATATAAATGATGCATTTGTTACTATAGAAATCATAAAGTTTTTGCTGAAAATTACATTTCACCTAACAACTTTTGCTCATCATGCCAACATGATGGTTGATGAATTGAAACAATTCCATGTTACTCCTTAAAGTATGAGTGAATGCCTTTAAAGTGAGTGTTAGAGGTATGTTGCATAAGAGTTTGAGTAGAGAATGTTCGTAACTTATGGTTTTAGAATTACTTTTTACACTGAAATTTCAACTCATTTTTAGCTGGAAATTCACCCCTTAGAGGTGAATAAGTGGGTATATCGGGTTCGAACCCGGATCTCTGCACAAATGTGCAATGTCCATTACCAATTGAGTTAGGCTCATGAGGACGTGTAATAGTTTTTTTTAATGATATATATAAATAACGTTTTTAACTATTCAAAATATTCTTGTGAAAATAACTAATCAATATTAATTAGATTATTATCATATAGATATAAAATTTTCAACTTCTTAACATCCCAATATTTTGTCATATTTAATGTTGATTGAAGAAAATTAAAAATTAAAAAGAAATGTCATTTTCAATAATTAATTTTTTCAATGATTATTAAATAAGACAAAATATTAAGATGATGTTATTTTTTATATATTGCAATTAGAATTATTTATTATGATATTTTCATTTCCAAAATTTATTTTAAACTCATTCGAAATAAATTAAAAGAGTAACTTTAACATTTAATTATTTTAGATATTCATTCTAGAAATTTTACCTTAAAAAATCAAACGTCTTATTTTAGATAATAATAATAATAATAATAATAATTTTTATGATAAATTATCTAAACTAACGTCTTATTTTATAATAAAATTTTGTAACAAAATGAATTAAAAAAATTATAAGAACATATTTACGCCAATTTCTCAGTTGAATTTTTTTAAAAAAAATGTTTGTCAAAAAAATTAAAATCTTTATTAAAAAAAATGATATTTTATTTATATCATTTAAAAAAAGTTGAAACAAATTATATAATAAAAAAAAGTTTGAAGAAAGTGCTCTAATACGGTGAAACAAAAATCAATAGTCACCACAAAAAACAAAAGATTTTCATTTCTAGAATTGCGCCAAGGGAGTACAACAAATATTATGCACCGCTCTTAGATTTAGCTTTCAATATCTTTTTAAGAAATCTCTTAGTGTTTCGCATCTCAGACTAAAACCTTGGTCTTTCAAATTGTAGTTTAGAATCTTCTCAAATTCTTTTAAAGTGGAAGTCGGAATTCTAGGATAATAAAATCGGTTAAAGTGCTAATAAATGTTGTGTGTCTATCTTTTTTTTCTTAAGTGAACAGTGAAAATGAATATGAAAGTAAACTTATTTTTCCTTCAAAAACCATATTTGTTTCTGCTTATATAAAAAAATAAAGACGGAGAGAGAGCATTTCGCCACCCACCTTGGCTTAATGTGAGTCCCACCACCTGCCAAAATAATGACATTTTGATTTTGCCACACATAATGGCTAAATGGGGCCTTGACATCAAATGTAGGATAAACACTTAATTTTTTTTTTTTGAAAGTAAGACAGATTAATATTTTTTTTGTCAACTTGTGTACTCCCACAAGATTTGGGGGTATATACTCTAATTACTACAAAAAGTTTTAAACGATATAATTTTTTATAGAATACACCGTTGGATTGATAGTTTATATCATATAGATCATTTGTGTAAAATTTCAGACAAATCCAAAATAATTTGATATGTTATAATGTTGGTGCTTTTAGTATAATTCCCTTTGCCTAACTTTTCAACCTTTGTAAAAATTGCTAAATTAGGTCTCAAATGAGAAGTGTAGTAAGAAATTACAATGGAAAAGTAGAATAGAAAGGAAGTCGATACAATAAGAAAAACATTGGCTTTTTGTACAATAAGGGGGGAGGGTTACCTGATGTTCCCTTGAACAATTTAGAGTTTTTGGTAATCTCTTATGTGAATAAGTAATGAAAGGAAAATCAAATTTATAACATAATTCTATAATTAAGAATGATTTGAAATGAGATTGGGAAATAAAGGATGTGATACACAAGTTAAATAAATCAAGTAATGTTCCAGTGAGTGATGGTGACTCCAACCAAGAAGGACCAATTTATCTTCCATTCTTGTTTAGGCCAAGGATCAAACCGTCCAAATTACAGGACCTGTCTCTCATTTCAATATACTCTTTTTTATGCCACATGAATTTCAATCAATTAAAGAGTAAATTTTAGAAAGAGAGTATCCCTAACACTCCACTTCACAGAAATACATCTTTATAGTAAGCAGAATTCTAAAGGATATCTACACATAGGCATGTAGTGGAGTAGTGGAGTTTAAGTTATTATTACTGTGAATACTGACTAGAGTAACTTCAAATTCTGGTTGTCAAAGGTTAAATACACACTTGTGCAGGGACCGGGGTTCGAACCAAGTATGCCCACTTATTTATTTTTAAAGGTGAATTTCTAGCCGCTAAAAAAAAAATACACACCTAACTCAACATTATATAGGATTAGAAATCACATATATGAAGCTCACAAGTCAAAACACAGAAAGAATCAACCACTGTCTTCTTTATTCAAGCCTTCCCTTTTCACCATTAGTACTCAACATTTATTATATATGTTTTACCTGTGACCATTACAAACACCACAGAGTTTAAACTACATTGTGAAAACAACATGAGACACAATTGCAATCATTTGTCAGCAATAAGAGCTTCAATTTTGTTTTCAATGTGAGCTTCATGATCCTCGAGGCGACCTTTGACAGCATCATTCTCCCAACGGATCAACGTTGGCACCCCTTTGAGCTTGAAGTTAGGATCCACCCTCCATGGATGATGTGGGTTCCTCCATGTTGGTCTATCTCCAACATAAGCTTTCAAAAGTGCAATGTCATTGGGTGGAGCCTCTAGCTTCTTGTAGATCACTGGCTCAGCTCTCACACAGTCTAATTAACAAGGTAAATATCATGAAGAACAAAAGACTAAAATTACTCAAATTCATCATATATTTTCATAATCTGCAGAAGTATCATGCTTTCGTTCTAAACTGTCAATCAAATATCAAATGTACAAATCATCCAGACCAATAACAAAAACAAAACAGAACAATACATAATACTTTTATAACCACACCATATTTTATCAGTCTTTATTAACCTTTTTTCAAGTCTTATCTCTTTTCAAGGTGGAACTTGGTACTTCAGTGGTATTTTCTAATACACCACCCTGTCATGTACTCATGTCTATTCGGCACAATTGGATTTGGTTCGTGTGGATAATTAGACGAGTTACACTTAAATAAAAACCTAATATTTATAATGTACTCTTCATTTCAGAGATCAAATCAGTTTTAGTGTATTTTGAATTTATGGTGAGTTTGACATAATCACAGCATACCAAATTGATTTAACAAAAGAAAAACTATACTTTAGAGATTCAACAAAATCAATGTCACACCGTGATTTCATCAAAATCATACTGACTCCAAGCACGCACTTGGACCCAGCAGCTCAGCTGTCGGTCTTCCACGCATTCAGAACATCAGTAGTCAATATTTTAAACGATAAAATCTGCTTTTTTGGACTACTAACTGTCACTGATGTCCTGAATGCGTGATCCACTAACTGCATGGAATTCAATTTCCACGCAGTTAAACTTTTACTCTCTTTTTTTTTTTATGTGGTAATCCACTAAAATTAGACTCACTGTGAGATCCCAGGTTCGAACCCCGGGTCATTATGTCATTTTGTCAATTTTGTCAATTGAGCTAAGACTTCTGGACGAACTTTTACTCTTTTTATATATACAAAATCGTTAATTCAAAGCAAATTAGGAATCCAATTTTTATCAAAGAATCTTCACTAATATAATCAAATACTCCATGAAATCAAATACAATATCAACATAATTGATTAAAAATCAATGAAATTCACAAGATAACAGAAGGGGGAAAAATACCGGGGCACCAGCTGAGAGAGGTAGAAGGATCATTGTCAGCCAAGAAGAGAATGAGGTTCGCTTTGTTCTGAGGAATCTCTGATCGGAACTTCTCAAAGACGGAATCAAATGTTGATACTGTTGCGGTAAGCACTTTCAGAGGCATTCTTCAGTTCTGAAAATAAACGCAATTGCAGATTCGGTTTGATGATGGAAAGAATTTGGTAAGGCTTATATATATGTTTTATTTTTTATTTATTTTTTTTTTAATTTGGAGAATTCAAAAAATTAAGTATATCAAATGTTAATTGGTTCAGTGTAATAATTGACGTTGAACTTATTAGAAAGAATCACGGTTCGATCATGCGTATCTGCATTTAAAAAGAGATTGATACAATTTAATGTCAGAGTTTGTATCGAACTTTTAACTACTAAAGTTTTTTCTTCTAAGAAACCGAGAGTCAAAGCTAAAAATTAAAATAAAAAATATTTAGTATATTTAAAAAAAAGTAGACAGTTGTAACCAAAAAAAAAAGTAGACAAAATAAATATTCTAATTTTAGCATATTGACATTATTGATTGTATATTGGTCATCTTTGTATGTAGATGGATATAAGTCCAGGTGCATAGTATGTTCTTTTAGTCCGGGTACATGTACATGGTACACTTCATCTTTTTTATGGTAAGGATATTTTTGCTTCATCTTTAAAATCAAACAAAAAATAAGAATTATAACTAAAATCTATTAGAAGCCAAAATCTACTTTATTGAATGATTGATCTAGTTAAACATTTCACACATTTTAAGAAAAATATGTAAGTTAAAGAGAGAGAGAATATGATATTTATTATGATAATTTATTTTTTTATTGGTAGTAAATTTTAGAATTCTATAAAGTAAATATTTACTTACTTTATTGTCCCACTTAACCATTGCATTATAGTCTTATAGATGTAATAAAGGGTAAAATAGGAAAAGTAATATTATAAATAGTAAATGTCAATTATTTTTGGACAAATAATTTTGGTAAGTAGCTAGATTATTTTGGGACGGAGGAAGTAGCATGAAAGGCTCTCTCTAATAAGAACTAGTATGTTGATACGTGCTTGCCAAGCACGGGTAACTCGACAGAGTTTGAATAATATTTATTGTTAAATAAATTTTGATGGTATTTAAAATAAAATATTATAGAAATTATTAAAAAATAGGGTTAAATATATTTTTGATCCCTATAAATATTTGAATCTTCTGCTTTTAGTCCCTCTAAACTTTTTTCCTACTTTTTAGTCCCTATAAAATTCTCTAACATGAATTTTGGTCCCTACATTTAAGTCAACTCATGTATACTAATTAAAATTTGAAATTATGTATTGCAATAATGTTTAGTGTATTAAAAATTGAATTGATTTGCAAAATTTGAATTTTTTTAATTAGTGATGAATTAAATATAAATTTTTGAAGTGTTTGCACTTAAAAATTCATAGTTAATTTATCATTTGTTAAAAAATTATGAATTTTGGTTTGAGTAATTTTTATAATATTATAAACATGATCACAAAACCTCGTTAAAAAATTTGAATCGTACACATAGTTGAGTGAAAAGTAGGGACCAAAAATCATGATCGGAAATTTTTGGAGGACCAAAAAGTGGGAAAAAATTTTAGAGGGACTAAAAGTAGAAGAGTCAGATGTTTATAGGGATTAAAAACATATTTAACCCTAAAAAATAACTATATTTTTATGAATGTTTTTTTTAATGTTGATGTACTACTTTTAAATTTAAGATGAGATGGTAATTTATTTACTTACTTAGAGTTATTAAGTAAATATTTTTAAAATATGACATTTTGATTCAATTAATTGGATTGGATATTAGACTTTTCGCCGGTTTAGATAATTTAGAAAACACCAATGAAAAATATGGTGGAAACTGATAATATCAATGAATTGGTCCAAGTTATACCTAAAGGTTGGTCCTTTTGTTTTTCTTTTTTTCCCTCACCAATAAAATTCTATTTTTCTTTTCTTTTGAGACTTCATTTCTCATCATCTCGTGATTTTCTGTCTTTTTTATCTCAAATTGACTTATCTCAAGTTGAGGGAACCTATGAGAAATAAATAAAAATAGAAAAATATATATTTTACACAGATAAAAATCAATACTTTTTCTGTCAAAAAATCAAAAAATTTATTGATGATCAAAGTATTTTTTATTAGAACTGAAATAAAATTTACTTATTTTACGTAGGCAAAACTATATTGCATTTTGTAATTATACTAACAAATATATATAGTGGATACATAGGAAGAATGGAAAACTGAACTATTGGAAATAAATGAACTTGAATGTTAATTGAAAAATTGATTGATAACTCTCAATTGTGAATCTCTTTTATACTTTAAATTATTATACCAAAAAAGAAACTATGTCCCTTGTTTGTGGGTTTCTTATCTCTTTTAAGAATATCAAGTACAATGTTGAGTTTCTTATGAGTAACTAAATTAAAAAAAAATTCATAAGTAAAAGTAAACAAACAATGTGGTAGACATTGGTTATTTGATTAATCATTTTATTTCTACTACACGTGAATAACTTTTTTTCGTTGGTGGTTTCTAAGTTGAGAAAAATGATTTTGAAGAAGCAGTTCACTATTCAAATTAAGTTACATAATATTTAATCAAAAAATTGTCCAAAAAATATACTTAATATGTTAAACCTCCATTTGTCCCCTCTTTTATTTTAAACTACTTTAGCTTACAATTATATATTGTTTAAAGAAACTTCTTCAATATACAAATATATCAATGATACTTGTAATTGTATAAACTATAAAGATAAAAAAAATTATTAGAAAACTTTAAATGGCATCAAAAGAAATTGCCATTAAAAACTTATTAGAAAAGTTCTCATCTTTAAAAAAAAACTCTTTATAAAAAAGATATTTATTCCTGAGAAAAAATTAATTTGTTTTGACGGAAAAAAATACTTATTAAGAATTTAGAAACTATTTTTAGGTTTAGAATATTCTTTTAGATATAGTTATGGTGATATATTATTATTACTTTTTATGATAATATAATGCTAATATATTATTAGGTTTAGAATATTCTCTTATGTATAGTTAATGGTTGATATATTTTAAAGGCAAATTAATTCTTATATATCTATATAATAATTGAGCATTGATAACTAAATTAAAGGACAAAAAGATGATATGTAAGTAAAATTTGTGAGAATGTCACTTAAAATTTGATTCGGTGAGATAAAACTTTGGTTTGGAAGAAATTATTGAGAAATAGGATATCACATACCTTTAAATTTATACGGTGAGATATATAATTGATTTGATAGTTTGAGCATTAAATTGAAAGTTTCATTTTTTATTGATCTATTCAATTAGTTTTTGAGTTTTATTGTGCATGCCTTATATTCTTATTTGTGGTTGTGAAATTTTAAGATTTCTTGTTATGTTTCACCTTTCTCAATTTTATTCTCCATATTTGTTTTAATGTTGAATATGATAATGATGGTGCAATATATAGCTTCAAGAAATAAGTATAAAAAAGCCCCTCCTAATTTTCTCAATTGTTTTATAAATTAATATAAATTTGTTGAAAGCAAGGCCCTCATAATTCTTCAGAAAATTACATAGTCAATTTATGTTTATGTGTACATGAGAAAAATGAATGATTGGTTGAAACTATTAAATTTAATGAAAATTGAGGGTGAAGATTTAGATTAAGTATCTAAACTTATTCTTGGAGTAAACATATATCACTCCTAATAATAATAATAATAATAATAATAATTGGAATAATAGGAATATGAATAAAAAACATAAAAATATAAAGATCGGTAAAAAGCAATTGCATTATTGTTATATTGCTCGACCATGTAGTTACTATTTTGTCTACTCTGATCACCATACAAAAAAAGGTAAAAAATTTAATCCAATGATTCATAACTGTAAAATAATTAGTTAAAACAAAATGCTCCACAATTGAATCAAAAGTTGATGTTCAATTTTACTATTCCCTTTGATGGTTAATAATTCTAGGATATCTCGTCTTCACAACATATAACTGCAAAATCAAAAAGAAAAAAATTATTAGTAAATTAGTTTCTTATCGATCATCAACTAAAAGACAAAATAAATGAGAAAACAGCATGAACAAACAATATAAAAGTAAATACAATATAATAAATATTTTTGAGCAGATTATAATATATAATAATGATAGTAATTAAAGAAATGAAAGAAAATATCGTAATCGTAAAATACTAAAATAGAAGGAAAATGGTGGAGAAGAAGCAGTGAAATATGAAGGAAAAAAATAACAATGGCATTGAGTTTATATAGTGGGTTATAAATATTCTAGAACCAATCAAATAAAAGTTGACTCTATTTTATTTTTTTACAGGAAAGTAATAATGAGTGATAAATGAAAATTATATCTATTGATCATTTGAATGATTCACTATTAACTTAATATTTTATATCCATTTTTATGTTACATAATTCAATGAGGGTATAAATATTCTAGAACCAATCAAATAAAATTTGACTCTATTTTACTTTTGATTTGTGATTTGATTTACTATATATTAAAATTATGATATTCAAATGATATATATTTACAATATTTTAAAAAAATCAAAATTAAAAAAAAAATAGAACTTTGGTTATATATTATTTACTAACTTTTTTGAGAGAAAAATACAAACAATAAAAATTCAAAATAAGAAGAGTTTATAAAAAATAAATAAATCAAATAATTGTTGTTTCAATTAATTATTTTTGGTTTGTGACAGTGGGTTTGATATTCCGTATATCAAATTGAATTTGATGTGTATATACTGTAGATCTATAAAATACAAATAATTATTGTAAAAAAAAAATACAAAAAAAAAATTGTTGGTGATTTTCATTGATAGCACGGTTACAAAAAAAAAAATAGAATCTCACACTATTTCTATTTCTATTTCCATAAATACTTTTCACTAAGAAAATATTTTTTTTTGTATTTTGAATGATAGCAATGTAACAAAAAAAATGAATGAAAATAATTAATTTTGAATAGTATCAATTAATGTCAAACAAAGGAGAAGAGAGAATGCACGAGAGACAATTCTGGTGAGGAGAGAGATTTGAAAAAAGTTCTAGCTTATTATATATAAAGATTTTGATGCATTTGCTTTCAAACCTTTCACGAATTTAGATAGCACGCTTGCTGATTTTATCTTTAAATTATAAAAACTTCTCATACTCACTGTGTTTTAAAATATCAGAGAAAATTGATTAATAAAATTGATGTATTTGGTTAAATATATGGATCAAATACATCAATTTTCTCTGATTAATTTTTTCTTATATTTTGGACGAAAAATATATTTCTGTCCATTCATTTCCGGTCTCATCATCCCCAACCCTAATAATGCAATATTAATTGTTGAAATCCATCTTTCTAAAATTTAAACCAATTGTTAAGGTTTATTCATCTGATCCCATACTTGTGATTCAATCTTTAGGATATATACATTATTCCTACATTAGTTTTTTATCCTACTCACCAATGAAAAGGAGGAAAAAGAGATTAATTTTATTAGACTTTATAAATAATATCATTTGCTGGCTTATTTCATTTCATAAATTCATCTTACAATACAAAATAACTAGAAATTTGTGAAAATAGAAAAACAAAGAAATTTAAATTATTGGATAACATGCAACACTATAAATAAATGACAGCTCGTGGAATTTCCAGCATAATCTTATGGCCATGTCACTCTATACATATACATTGTCCACCAAGAGACCTGGGCACTGATTCATAGTATTTACAAATCGGTTTCATAGGAGGAAAACACATATCTCGTAACATATGAACACACTCTGCTTCTTCATAACAGTGATTCGCTGTAATCAAAACGAGAATAAAACAATGTTTTTAAAGTGAGATAATATATTCAATAATATGCTATTGGAAGAAGATAGAATGTGAAAACAAGAATAGTGAACAATGTGTTTTTATTATTTTTATATGAATTTACTCACTTAAGTCGGTCTGTTGGTATTGACTTGGAATTTGAGAGTCTACTTCTCTTCGAGGTCCCATGTTTGATTCTCTCCGGCACAAATGTAGGTCGCTTAGTTTAGCTTAAAAAAAAAATTATATGAATTACTTTTATAAGAAAAAAAGTTATTTTAATATAGGAGACTATTTTTGTGACACAAATATTGATTTGTGTCATTTATTAATTTTACAATTTTATTAATCATAAAATGTACGGTTTTTTAACTACTTTATTAACCACGAAAATGTAAAGTATTAATCACTTATTATGCATTTTTGTCATTTTGTAACTTTATAAAATAACTGGTTGATGAATTGGAGTTTTGTGGTTAATGAAGTATTCAAAATGGTTAATGAATATATGTTAAAAAAGTGGTTAATAGCATACTTTTTTATGGTTAATGAAATAATAAATTTGGTTAATGACACAACTAAATATTTGTATTACAAAACAAGTCGTTTATATTTTAAAAAAAACAGCTTTATTATATAAAAAAAAAATTAACAAATGAAAATAGCTTACCTTCAACCTTCACTGCAACAAGAAATAAAGATACAAAGATAATCATCATACTATAAACTAACTTGATAACACCAACCATATTTTCTACCCTTTGCCAATTAAAAATATGATAAGTTTTTTTTTTTGACTAAAAAAATTATGATAAGGTTTATAATTTACAAAACTCATAATCTCCTTAAATACATAAATTGTTTTTAGCGTTTATCGTAAAAAAGATCTTCCTAAAATAAAAATCATTATTAAATGTCTCTTATGCATGTCAAAGTGTTGTATTTGTCCCTTTAATTAATACAATTAGTAAAAAGGCCACATAAAAAATTATCAATCATAAACATTCATATTCATCTTATTTTTTAAAAAATAATTTTTTTATATATAGACAAAAAGATAAAGTCATGGTAAACTCACACAACATGGATGTTCGACATAACAATTTTGATATTTTCTGGAAGTTGAATTATAATTTTTAGACAAAAAAATTCAATTGTTTTATAACCTTTTATTACAAAAAAGGGTTAATCATATTCATATTCATATATAATAAAAGAATAATAATATTGCCGGACTTCATGTGTAACCCTAGGCTATAGCTGATGTATATATTAATAAATAAATAAATAAAACTCCTCAAATGAGCATGATTAGAAATGATGTATGTTTGGGTGGATGGTAAAGACATGTAGTAACAACCAAATTGCGAAATGGGGCTCGTTTGTGAATCATGCTTGTTTGTTGATGTTTGGTTGAAAATTGAGAAATGGGGCTAATTCTTTATGGATGTTAGTGTTAGGATAGGAGGGAGCAGTTTGAGGGATCATCCATATTGATGATCAAGAGCATTGTTACAAGTGAGTTGGACACCACACTCTTACCCAAAAGGCCAAAACCTTAAGACAATGAGTTTATGAGTCCTCTCACTTATAAATGCTCAACTCTCTACACATTTTTCCAATGTGGGACTTCTTCCCCATACTACTCACACTTGACACTTCTTGAGTTTCAACACCCCTCCTCAAGTGTGAGTCTACCACATTGCTCCCCCTCATCGTTGATACTTTACTTTTCTCAACGGCACCGTTGTTTCTCAACGGGTCATTACTTTTAGTCGGTCTTTTTCTCTGAACCGAGGCTCGTGATATCACTGTTAGGACACGAGGGGGCAGCTTGGGTAATCACCCGCACTGATGACCAAGAGCATTCACATAAGTGAGTTGGACACCACACTCTTACCCAAAACCTTAAGGCGATGGGTTTATGGGTCCTCTCACTTATAAATGCTCAACTCTCCACATATTTTTTCAATGTGGGACTTTTTCCTCATATTACTCACACTTGACACTTCTTGAGTTTCAACAGTTAGCAGTAATATATGATCGTGAGAATTTGAATCTTTGAATATACTGTATAGTTGTGGTCATGGTTTTAAATTGTTGTCGCGGTCATTGTGTAAATGTTAAGATGTTTGTAGGTGTTGCAGTGTGGAATAATTTTTAATTTTGACAAATTATATCAAGTGGCATCACTGTAGATAATTTCTCATTCCATCCCCCAATACCTCTTCCCCCCCACCCCCCCTCTCATACAAAAAAAAAGGGGGGGTGAAATGAAAAATTATCACCACTGGATCACTATATTATTTGCCTGTTTATTATAGTAAATATAAATTTAGAAGTGCTTAACTACAAAGTTGATAGACTATAATTTAAAAGTAAGATTTTATCTAAAATTTATTTTGGGATTTAAGATTCATAAATTTTAATTTTTTGTAACAACTTTAAATAAACATGTTAGAGTCTTGTTGTGTGGTGGTTCTCTTGGGGCTTGATGGTCTTGGAGAGGTGTAGGCTTGCCTTTTCTTTTTCTATTTTCTTCTCTTTTTGTTGGTCGAGTGTTCTGAAAATTGATGGCTCTCAGTCTTTTTAGAGATGTTTTAGGAGTTTTCTTTGTATGAGTTCATTGTATTTTTCTTTCTTTTAAGAGGTTAAGTACATCTTATACTATTTTTTTTTACTCTTTTGGTGTATCTGTTATTTCTTTATTATTATTATTATATAAATATGTATTTGCCATTAAAAAAAAAAACATGTTTGATAGGTAGTTATATATATGTTGCGGTCATACTAATTAGACCACTTCACCTTTAATTTGAGCAATAATTTTCAATGTTGAACTCATACTAATTAGACCACGACTAGACTAGTTTGCTCCTCAACCTATGGAAGGTTCCTTACATGCACCGAATACTAATCTCTGCTTTAAAAAAAAAAAAAACCTAACCTCTGAAAAAGACAAATGAAACCATAATGTAATTTCCCATACACTAATTAACACGTGTCTAAAGCAGCCACCAAAATATATTCCTACATGGAAGAAATATTCAAAGTTCTTCGTGGTCCCAAATATGTTCTCCTTGGTCACTAAGCAAATAGACTAACATTGGAACATTCTAACATTTTGATGACACTATAAATAGACCAAGTTAATTACACAAATTCAATCCACAACTCAAACATAAGAGCTTTGCACACTTAAATTTCATTTTTCAAATCACACCTCAATCTTTGGTTTCATTATCCCTTTGGTTACATAGTGCAAATTAAATCATTTTTTGATGGCTTTGATTTCATCCTTCTTCAATTGCTTTGGCCCCTCTTCAAACTCATCATCTCAAGTTTATGATTATGAAGATAAATTATCAACTAAATCTAAATCTTCGTCTTTGGAGAAACACAAGAGCAAGGTGAAATCAAAGGGAGCTCCAATTGGAGTATATCATTTCCCCGTTAACTCCTATCTCTCGCGTTTGTAGTCGTCACGTGCTATTAATCTGCATCAATCGATATTTATTTATTTTTTTGGTACTTGAATTTCTTTTAATTGATTTTTCTTGTTTTTTTATAAGAAAATATTTTGTTTAATTTCCATCTGTACTTGTATATAAATAGTATAATACTTAGTTATTTTGTATGGTACTGCTTTTCCTTACAACAAGTATACCCTTCACTCTAATTCCAATTTTATCTTTTTTTATAATATCATTAAAATATATAATTGAGAAAATAATAAGTTAAACTTCATTTATTTTTTGTGAATATAAGTTAAACTTCATTGTAATAGAATAAAAAACAGAGTAAGTTCTTTTTGTCTTATTTGTCTGTATTGTTTATTAATATGCTAAAAATCATATAACCGCATTGCTTCTAAATTCTAATACTCAATTTCATTTAGATTTTGGATTTTATTTTGAATTTAGAATGACTAAAAACACATAACACAGATCTAAAATGGATCACAAATTTTCTTAATAATAGCAATGAAATTTCACAATTCTAGTTTTTAAACCAAAATGCGGAATAACTACTTAGTCCCCCTCCATTGTATTTTATCTATTTCACTTATAATATTTGAAATTATGTTCGCGCATAATAGACGTTATACTAAATGTCTAGGACAATGTGTATAACGTTATAACTCGCTGATAACAAATAATAAAGAAAGCAACAATAAAGAACACAAATAATTGTTAATCTAATTTGATGTAATTTCACTCAATCTGTGGAATATCAATCTATGAAAAAAAAATCACTACTAGTAATTCCTAGCCTACTAATTTTATATGAATAACCCATATTCAAAGCTACTAAAACCACCTAATAATTTTCTGTTTAGGATCACCCCTAGATAAGAGAACATCTTCTCGTTTTCCTCTTTCCACTAGACCAAGTGGAATACTAGCTAGCTAGTTTGTTTAACCAAAGAATGTTAAAAGACCATTCAACAAAATAACAAACTCTAAATTTTAGTACTTAAGTTCTAGAGAGGATATATGAAACACATCGCAGTATACTAGATTTTCTAATTCTTTAAGAGGTTTAACTTGCATAACACCATAAGTAAAGATTCACAATCTTAATTATAACTCACTTAACAAACCAATTCTATGCCTTAAAATTTGAAAATTGACGCGCTAGAGTGGTGCACAAATAACAATAACAAGAACATACCCTAACACTTTAAAGATTATCTTCAATTCTTGTGTACACCTTCACCATTAGTTTTAAACTCCTTCAAGTTATCTATCTTTACAAAAAAAAAAAAAAATTGGATTAACTTTTCATTTTAAAATTAACATTTACTTTTTAACAAAATAGTTTTTAAAAATTCATATAACAAATTAACATTATTAAAAACTCACTTGGGTGTTGGCTTGGGTCTTAGAGTTTGTTCCTCACAAGGTTTCAGATTCAATTCTCATTAGTGTTAATTTTGGTGAGTTAGTTCATACAAAGTAAAAACTCTGATTTTAAATAGAGTACTTGCAAATAGGTGGTGAGATTGATTCCTTCGGATTAATCGGTCTTTAGGTCGGATATCGAGCTTTCAATAATTTGCTTTTTTAAATAATTTTTTTCTTTAATTAAACTCAATAATTTGATCCTGGGTTCGATCCCCGGCCGGTGCGTATGGAGAAGCATTTGTTGGAAGAGGTCAATCCCTTAAATGAATCTCAATTACCTCGAAGGAATTAATCTTTGCAGTTGCGCGCGGAAGATACATTTAGTTTAAAAAAAAAACCCTTAACTTAGCAATATAATTTTCAAATGAAGAAGTCATACTAGTTAGACCACGACTAGATTAGTTCCTTAATATACGTGAACACGTGTCTAAAGCACACCAAAATATATGGAAGAAATATTCAAAGTTCGTTGTGGTCCCCAAATATACGTTCTCCTTAGCCACTAAGCAAATAGACTAACATTGAAACATACTAACATTTTTTATGACACTATAAATGGACCAAGTTAATCACACAAATTCAATTCACAACTAACTCAATCAGAACATCTTTGCACACTTCAATTTCATTTTTTAAGTCATACCTCAATCTTTGGTTCCATTGCCCCTTTGGCTACATAGTGCAAATTAAATCATTTTTTGATATATGGCTTTGATTTCATCCTTCTTCAATTGCTTTGGCCCCTCTTCAAACTCATCATCTCAAGTTTTTGATTATGATGATAAATTATCAATTAAATCTAAATCTTCATCTTTAGAGAAACACAAGAACAAGGAGAAATCAAAGGGAGCTCCAATTGTAGTATACCATTTTCCTGTTAACTCATATCTCTCGCGTTTGTAGTCACACAATAATAATAATCTCTTAGAATTTAGGGTTTAAGGTTTGCATCAATAAACAATATTTATTTATTTTTTGGTATTTTCTTTTCTTTTCTTTTCTTTTTCTTGTTTTTATAATAAAATATTTGTTTGATTTGTATCTGTACTCATATATAAATGGAATAATAAATAGTTATTTTGTATGGTGCTTTTCCTTACAAGTTACTAATTACAACAAGTATATCCTTCACTGTAATTCCAATTTTATCTTTTTTTATATAATATTATTAAAATCTAAAATTGAGAAATAAGTTCAACTTCATTTTTTACTTTTTAGTAAGAAAGAATCAAAGGAACAAAGATGAAATATACAATCAATTGTGCACAAGCAATAGAATGATTTTTTTTATAAGCAAATTTAGATTATAAAGAGCACAAGGGTATTCAACCCTTACAATTCAAAAGGATAAATTATATACTTTGAATACATATGTTATTTTTCGGTTTAGAAAAAATCGATTTTTGCACTGTAGATTATGGGCAGAAGAACACCTTCGATGGTTCAACAAAATCAGTCAATCGATCGGTAATAAATTATCAATCAGTAGTGGCAACAACCACTTCGTCTAAAACACGAGAATCGTAAAATTATTTTTTGAGTAAGAAAGTTTGTTTTTTCAGATATTAAAAATTAATACATCAACAGACCCAAGCCCAACGGACGGCAGCGGCGGCGCACGCGTGTGACATATATTGCATAGATTGCATGGAGTGTCAAATTTACAAAAATGGGTACGCCCAAGGGGTACCCCAACTAGTGACATTTTCATATATAAACACTACTAAGGTGTGTGTCCTTATCAATGTGGGACTCAAATGAACTTTATCAAATTCACACACTTTAATTTCTATGACTTGTGTTTATTCTCATACAAAATTCTTCATTCAAGCTTATAAACTTGTTCCAACAACATATAATAGGATTATTACATCAATCAGAAAACGAACAGGAAGTAGAGCGACCAACTCGACTATTAAACCAAGACCAAGAATGAAAAATTACTTAATTTACCATTGTTTTCTAAAATTTTAAAGAAGTAAGGTGGGTTTATAGTTAAAAGTAGTTAGGCTTACTAACTTACTCCAACATATTTTTAGCTGGGATTACAGTGGCGGAACCAGGAAAAAAAACATCAGTGGACCACTCAAAAAATAAACTATATATAATATTTAAATTAAATACGATAAATTATATTACATATAAAAAATTTAAGTCATAAATTTATTATTACAAAAGTAAACTATATATACGACGTGAACCGACTATTTAAAAACCATCAATAATAGAATCTAAACTTATAGTTGCACTAATTTTCTTTTCAAATAGCATGATTAGAATGCAAATAGCATAAACATTATCAACTATAGTGCAAATAGTATTTATGTTAAAAGATTTATATTTATCCTTAGGATTATAGTTAGCAACTCTATATTTTTTTGAAACATAAGATTTTTAATAATATAGTTATCGGTATTATTTTTTTAGACACCAAATACTTAATAATGTACTATGGTAATTTGTTTTAGACAGTGGCCCGTAGCCAGGCTCAGCCTCTCCCTATTTCCGCCTCTGGTTGGGAATAAGTCAACAGCCCCTATATATTCGTTTGGCTTTCTTTACTTTTAGTTGCATGTTTGTTCCACACCATTGTACTGTACTAAAGAGACTTGATTTCATAATGGTCAAAATACAAAGACAAAGACCACGACTAGATCCTACCGTAAGTTTGGTTTCATGCACCAATAATAAACTCTGAAAATGACAAATGAAACTCTCAAAAGTTAAAATATAGACTTTTATTTTAATAATTTACTACTTTTAGCATCTTAAAATGTGCCCTTAAGGCACATGTTAACATGACCCTATAAATAATAAGAAAAACTTATTCGAAAATCATTATTCAAAATGCTAACAATTGCAAGAAAATATCAAGAGTATAATATAAACATGGACAGACCTATGTTATTGACAATGTGGGCATTGGCCCTCACTAACTTATGGAAAAATAAAATAATAACTAATGTGGGCTTTGGCCTCACTTCAAATCTTTGACTCCTAACCCCTCACATTTCGGCCTACAACGATCCTTCCAACTCACCTAAGGAATCTTACGCCTTTCCCCAAAGATCCGCCGTACAAAAAATCCCTTTGTAAACAAATAGTCCTTTTTCTTACTAATGTTGGTACGTATTTTGAGAAATGACAAATAAAATACAGAAATTGAAGGCAACACCCAATTATAAAAATTTGAGTCTCCCTGTATATATAAAGCAAAGATAATTAGTACATTAAAAAAAATAATGTACTTATTTTCAAAAATAAATACAATATTTTTTGAATGTACACAGTCATTTTTAAAAATACTTATTCGCTCATGATCAAATACTTATTCAAAAATATATAAGTACATTATATTTTGAATGTGTGTAATCATTTTTGAAAATACTTATTTGCTATACCCATTAATTTTAACAAATATTATAAATTCAGTCAACTAACTTATTCACTACATCCATTCTTTTTTGTCAAATAGAGCCATATCCAAACTAATTAGTGCATAATTGTTCATCTTATAGCTCAAAGAATAAAGGCTATATGATATTGCATGGTCAATTTGACAAACTACAAGACAAAATTGAAATTTCGAATCATAATTAACACAAATATTACAGAATATATACATGGAAGAATTTTCAAAGCTCTAAACTTTTTCCTTGCTCCCTAAGCAAATGGACTAACATTGCACCTTCCTAATTACCTTTTTTCAATTATTCTATATATTATATGATATGATGACACTATAAATAGACCAAGTTATCAATTACCTAAATTCAAATCACAATATTACAAACTAAATCATTAAGATTTTCACACTTTTGTCAAATAAAACCCTACTTTTTATGGCTTTCATTTCATCCTTCTTCAATTTTTTTGGCATTTCTTCAAACTCATCATCTCAAGTTTCTGATTATGACGATAAATTATCTACTAAATCGAAATCTTCATCTTCATCTTTAGAAAAACACAAGAACAGGGAAAAATCAAAGGGAGCTCCAATTGTAGTATATCATTTTCCTGTTAACTCCTATCTCTCACGTTTGTAGTCCTGTATTAATCTGCATCAGCCTTATCAAGGCTAGCCCAGTTGAAATTTATTTAAATTTATTTATTGGTACTTGATTTTTCTTGATTTTATAATAAAACTTGTATGATCTGTATGAATATTTACATATAAAAAGAATACTTAATTTTTGTGTATAGTAATTTTCTTTCAATTATAGACCTTCTTTGAAACTCAAGGTGGATGATTGAACAAGATAGAACGGTGTTTGAATTATGTTCATCTTTTTTCAAATCTTTTTCAGATATTTATTTTTTTAAGATAAAATTATTAATCAAATCATTTAATATTTATTTTACTAATATTAAAGACTTGAAGTTAAATGTTAAAGAACATTTATCTGTAGGATCGGATAGCTCAAGTGGTAAGAGCTGATGACATATGAATTATATAGGAGGATGTTCAAAGTTCAATCCTCAGCGGAAACAATCTATATTTCTGATATACCAAAAAAAATGTTAAAGAACATAATCAATGTAAAATAAAGAGTACGAAATAAGAATACACGGTGATTTTTTATAGTTGTTCATCACATTATTAACTAGTAGCTAGTCCAGTCCACCCCAACAAAGTGATTTTGCCTTTTAATTAATTAAACATGTAAAGGGAATTTCTGCCTTAAACAAAAGGACTTCTTTTTTTTAACAAAATGATTTCTTGCCTTGATCTCAAGGACTTCCACTTAGTAGGTGTAAATATGGATCAGTTGAGTTAAGGGTTAAGGAGTTAGTGGAGATTTAGAGTTCAAATTTTGGTAAAGAAGAAAAAAATTGACAATCTACTAACAATACACTAACAATTAACATTTGTCTATAAAAAAAACGTGGGTGCAAATATGTAAATATGAGAAGAATGTTGTCTTTTTGGTGAAGGTAAAAAGATGAGTGTTTTGTTCACTTATTATATTTGGGTTTAGACTATATTTTTTTTAGAGAAAGGTTTAGTATTGGATTTAAACATGGACATACCAAATTATAATTTTTTTTAACTAAGGACCAAATTGTAATTTATAAGTGGTAAAAAGTGTAATTAAAATACATAAAATTGGTCATGTCCGACCCACAAACCCGCATATTTAATATGTGTAACCTGCGGTTTTAACGATCCGAAACTCACACAAACTAAAATATAAACGGACCAAAAAAATTGGTCTTAAATCCGTGAGGGCTACAGGTTAAACGAATCGATTTGCAGACTCTAGCTCTAAATATCGTAAATATTTAGTATTATCTTGTATTGTTCTGTCCATTATTTATATTTTAAAGATCAAACAAACTCTAAGTAAAAGTTAAACAATTTATAAATAAAATGACTATATATTCAACACTTTAAAATTTTAAATAAAAATAGTGTCCAACATACATCTGTTTGGCTTCTCTCATGATCCATCCATTTAGTAATATTATTAATCTATTAGTCAAAGTGTTTGATATTTAACTAATTAATTAGTCGTTTCCTTGCTGAGGAAGCCAAACAAAAATTAAAGCTTGGTCAAAAAAAATTAAAGCTTGGTGAGCAAGGATGTATTATAAAATAAAAAAATACATTAAAATACTCACATGCTCTTTCATTTCTTTTCAATATATATATGTCCTAAAGTCCACAAAAAGATATCATATCATCACACACACACACACACAAAGATCATCATGACTATACTTTCAGCCATATTCTGCTGCTGCTTCAAAACCAACGAAGAAAAGAAGAGTAATAATAATGATTATGTGGTTGTAGAAGCAGGTTCTTTGTCAAAAAAACCCAAAGGGGATGATATTAAGAGATCTTCAGCTCCTATTATTGTTTCCTATTTCCCTGTTAACTCTCAACCTTCTCGTTTGTAGACTTCCATCTAAACTTGTCTTCTCAACTCCAATCTTTTCTTTTTAATTTGAGAAAAAAAATCTCCAATTAGTTTTTGAGTGAATTGTAATCAGAGCTTGTGATCTTGGCTAACATGCAGAAATGGAGGATATTGTATGATGCACAAGTTCTCGATTCTATTACAATGAATATAAATTTTGTAAAATTTACTATTAGATTAAAATTTTATATTATATAGATTATTAATCATACAAAAATTTAAAAAAAATAAAAATCATTTGATATATTATTTAGATCCATTGAAATTAATGGTTTATGAGATATTATTTAATATCGTTAATCTTAATTGATCTTAATAATATATCAAATGATTTTCAATTTTTTAAAATTTTATAAGAATGATCTATAAAATATAAAATTTTCAATCAAACGATAAATTTTTACAAAATTTATATTTATATTATAATATAATTGACAACTTATATATATACCATACACAATATTCTTCATTTGTGTGCACGGTATGATTAGTTCAATTTTAAGTGGATGTAAAAGTTTCATGTCTAATATCATGCTAGTAGCATAAAAGTCCATTTCTAATATATATGGCTTTTTTTTATTGAAAAGAAATTTATTAGCACATTAAGTGAGTTTTTTATATTATCATCATTTTATTGGTACAATTAGAACGGTTGATAGTTTAGGACTTCGGGTTCGGCAAATTTTAAGAGAACATTTATATTTTTAGTTTGTTAACATGTGCGAATACATGTTAGAGCACATCTTAATAAGACTCATTATTATATATAAACCGAACATATTTGTTAATCGGACCATACTGTAATTATGCCAAATTTTATAAAACCAAACTATTTTCATCGTGAACTGAACTGTTTTAACTTTTTTTGGTGTTTTCATTTTTCTTGTTTGCTTACAATTTTTTATTTTTTTAACAAAATTCCTATACAACTCAAACTAAGACACCACCAAAAAGACAAGTTGAAAACACCACAAAAAATACAACTCAAATAAAGAATTCCGACTGGGTCACCATCTTCTCTCTCAATGTGTATAGGCGGTATCTCAGATTCTTTCTCCAAATAACATTGCTTTTATCTAAATCTAAATGTTGATTAATACTACCTCTTATTCTAAATATAAGAAAATTTTAAATCAACTAAAGTAATTTATCTAATTCAATTTATTGTTTTGATCAAGTAACTTATTGACTAGAAATTCATCCTTAAAGGTAAATAAGTTGGCATATAAGAGTTCGAATTCAATCCCTATATATTACATATAAATATTTAACCAACTGAGTTAATCAAACTATTTAATTCAAATTTTAAATTGAATAGGAGTATATTTCTTTTATTGACTCAATATCTTTTTGTATTAAAGATGAGAAGTATAATTACCTACCCTAGGTTGTGTAAAAATTGTTTGTCTTACAATTGTCTTTCATTTTTTTTAAAAGATTAAATAATTTTTTTTAACCGAATATCATCTGCGCACAACTGTAAAGAATAATCCCTCGAGCTAGGTAGAATCACAAAGAGTGATGAAATTCTTCCTCAAAATTTTTTAACACTACAACATTAGATAAGAGGTCAATTATCATCACTTCCAAATGTTCTTTGGTAAATGTTAAAAACATTTACCAAAAAAAAAAAATGTTAAAAACATTTATTAAGATAAATAAACAGCATAAAATATGCCAATCTTATATATATAAAGGGAAGCTCTTATTTGCTTATGTGGCAACTTAACAAAACTTCTTATATTTTTCTTTTTTCTAAGCAGTTGATGCTTATGTGTCATATCTCATTACATGCTAAAATATACATTTGCACCCTAAACATGAAAAATATTGTCTTATTATTACTTTTAGTTGCATATTTTGTTCCACGCGCTTATGCTAAATAGACTTTGATTTGGCAATGGTCAATCATAAATTCATAATCATATGCATAATATATGCATTTATACTACTCCCCCAACCCAAGTTAAGTTACAGTGCATCAAATAATCACTGAAAAGGACAAACGAAACAACATTGTAATTTAGAATGCATTAGAAGTATTAACATGTGTCCAAAGCAGCCAAAAAATATATATGCATACTTGGAAGATTTTCAAACATGCTGTACCTAACATATTCTCCTTGGTCGCTAAGTAAATTAAATTGACTAACGTTATACATTTTCCGTCTTAAATTATAACAGACAAGAAAATATTAACATATTTATAAAGTTACATGTTAAAGAAACAAATATAGAAAAAATATAAAAAGAATTTAAAAAGTGAATATTTTTTTATAAAAAAACTACAGAATTTTTCTAATAGAAATGTAAAAGAAAATGATTTTTTTTTCTCTTACAATGAAATATACGGGGAAGAATAACTTTTTTTCTTTTATAAAATGAAATTATGTAAGGAAGAATTTTCAAAGTTCAACCATGTGGTCCCAAATTTGTTCTCTTGGTCACTAAGCAAATGGACTTTGACTAAAAGTGTACCTTCCTATGAAAGGAACTATTTTTTTTAATGATATTTATGATGACATATTGACACTATAAATAGACCAAGTTATTATCAATTACCTCAATTCTAACCACAATATCACAACTAAATCATTTCAGCTTTTGCACAAACAGAAACCTCATTTCAATTGCAACTCACACCTTAATCTAATTGGTTTCATTGCTTCATTGACTGCGTAGTACAAATTAAATCATTTTTTTGATGGCTTTAATTTCATCCTTCATCAATTGCTTTGGCCTCTCTTCAAATTCATCATCTCAAGTTTCTGATTATGAAGAAAAATCTACTACATCAAAATCTTTATCTTTAGAGAAATACAAGAACAAAGAAAAATCAAAGGGAGCTCCAATTGTAGTATATCATTTCCCTATTAACTCTTATCAATCACGTTTGTAGTCAAGGACAAAGTGAAAAAAAGGGACAATTTTTTTTATATCAGTATGATACTATACCTTTGGTCTTATATATATGAAAACGTTAATTTTTTAGATTCATTGTAAAGTTGATGTATTTAGACAATTATAGTCTAAATATATCAACTTTATAATATATTTATCTATATGAAAAAGTTAATTTTTTGTTATATGTATGACCAGAAGGAGTATTATATTTTAAGATTAAATGTATTTTTGCTCTGCTATTTGAGCAAATTTTGGTTTTTCCCATTATATTTTTTTGTTTGTTTGTTTGTGATTTCACCCTTTTAATTTGAAGATTCTTTGATTTTAGCATGTGGCATGTGACGGTACAAAATAATGATGTGGCACACTGAATTGATATTTTTTACCTTTATTTTTCATTACCTTAAATTCCACATGAATATTTTATTTATTAACACTTATTTAATTATATATCTAAAAATTATAATGAAATCAAATTAAAAACGAAAAATATACCATGAAATTAAAAACGAAAAAAAGCCACATATAATTAAAACTTGTAAAATACACTTCTTACTCTTAGCTTCTTCTTCTTCTTCTTCTAAATATGTTGATATTTATTATTTTAACACCGTTGCCTCCTATTATTTTTTCTAAAAGTTAACATAAACCAATTAAAGTATTTATGAAAATAAAACTTTCATCACTTTCTCATTAATTAACTATCATAATCCCACACTACCTGCTTCAAATATGCCTTAGTGAACTGCTTCTCCAGCTCACACCTTAATCTTGGTTTCATTAATATTGCTTCATTGACTACATAGTACAAATTAAATCATTTTTTTGATGGCTTTGATTTCGTCCTTCATCAATTGCTTTGGCCTCTCTTCAAATTTATCATCTCAAGTTTCTGATTATGAGGAAAAGTTATCTACTAAATCAAAATGTTCATCTTTAGAAAAACACCAAGACAAGGAAAAATCAAGGGAATCCAATTGTAATATATCATTTTCCCGTTAACTCTTATCTATCATGTTTGTAGTTAGGGACGGAGTTAGAAGATGAGCCAGTCTCCACAATTTTTTTCAATTTTTGTATGCTATTACATTTTTTTGTTTCTATTTTTTGTTTTTAAACTTGACATGATATTTGTGAAATGGATCTTTCTTTGACTTAATATATTAGAGTTTAAATACTCAAATTTCTACTATTGTAAGTCTTTTTTTCGGTATATCAACGGAGCCTAAGTTTAAAATAAAAAATTACACTTAATTAGATTAATTGGGGAAAGCGACACCCCTAATGGAAGATGAGTAAAAAACTCAATTCCAATAATGCCATCACTACTCATATTGGCAAGTATATCCACACATCTATTTACTTCTCTAAACACATGCATAATATTTAACTTCCCATGCACCATCTAAGATCTCTAACCTTTTTCATGAGGGCAAATACCATATAGTACTAGCACCTTTTCTATTATTTAGACTTTGTGCTATGACTTATGAATCCATACGCAACTCTAGTCTCGTCACTCCCCTTCGTTGAGCAAGGCGTAATTCTTTATAAATACTCTTTAATTCTGCCATATATGCAGTGTTGTCTCCAAACGCCTTAACAAATCTTTCTATCTAAATGCCCTTGTCATTTTGCAGCACCCAACCCCCACGTTCTATGCCCTTGTCATTATTCACGAAGAATTTTACAGATCTAGCCGTTGATTATCATCATTATTATTATTATATATTTAATGACCGAGTACATATATTTTTATATAAATGTGAAATTCATAGCTATGTCATCCAAGCATTGACATTTACTTTGTTTTTTATAAAACTTATTATACTTTGAAATTACTTAATGATATATCAAATAATTTTAAAAGCTTATTATACGTTACTTAATGATATATCAAATAATTTTGGAATTTCATAAAAATTTGTAGAGTTCATCTATTCAATAAAAACTTTTAATTAGATCATTAGATCTGGAAAATTCATCTTGAATAATGAGATATTAAGCGGTGTAACTCATCTCAAAATTACACCAGAAGTCAACAAATCTCTCTTCATTTATTTATTTATTAAAAGAATAAAAGAAAATGAATTCTTCTAAAAATAAAAAAACGACGCACTTCCTCTTGTCTGTAATCCTTCTTCCTCTGACCATACTTCCCTCTTCTTCTCACGGCCGCCCTCTCCATCCTTTCAATGAGCGGCGTGATCTGTTATAACTCTCTTTTCTCACTCTCGTAAAAACTCCAACTTTTCTAGTTACACTTCACTATCATTTCCCATTTTTAATCAACACTACACAGGTTCTGAATTGTTCTCAATTTTCTGTTTATAGATTCATAACACATTATTCATTCTTTTTTTCTTAAAATCGTATTTGATTGGAAGAGGAGGGAGTGGAAGAGGGGCGGCGGCACTGGTGGCCATAGTTGATCAACAATGAGAAGAAGGGAAAGATACGTATCTCTCTTTTCTTTTCTTATTTTAGTAAAAAATTACTTTTTGATTCCAACTTTAACCAAGTGTGGAGTTTTGAGGTTCGATCTCATTTTATGAGTGGTCTCCAATTCAACTTTTAATTTCTGAGTTAGCTATTCCGATCTCATTTTTTGAAATGTTTCTAATCTAACGAATAGATTAATCATTAATCTACTATAGCGGGTGGTAGATGTCTCGATCTCAATAAATAAAAAAACCTTTTAATGTGAGCCTTTAATTAATTTATTCTTTTGCCACAAAAAAGTGTGTCCTTCCCACAACCCAAAGGCAAAGAAGAACAAAAACAACTCAAACACTGTCTCATCAATCTCACCAAAGTCCAATTCAAACACTTCAACACACTCTTATTATAAACCCTCCAATATTCTCTCTCATTTTCTTCACTAACCAAACAACCCCACATGGCTCTTCTTCACAAACTCACATCTTTCTCTCTCACACCAAATCACCATTTTCTCATCAACCAACACCACCCCATTTCATCAATCAACTGCACAACATCCCCCACTTCACCCTTCACAGAAAAACACTCTTTAGAAAGATACCAAAGAGACCAATGGGTTTATCAGAACACTACAATGACCACATCTTGTAATCATAACCCTTTTGGTGATTCAATTGGTTCAATAAGAGAAGATGATATTGCTTTACAGCTTCCTGAGCTGAAAAAGCTTCTTCAGGTATTGAAAGAAAAGAGAGAAAGTGAAGGGAAATGTAGTGAAGGGAAGTGTGTTCCTGGAGATGTTTTTTTGGTTGGAACTGGACCTGGTGATCCTGAATTGTTGACTCTTAAAGCTGTTAGAGTTATTAAAAGTGCTGATTTGTTGTTGTATGATAGATTGGTTTCTAATGATGTTTTGGATTTGGTTTGTCCTCATGCTAAACTTCTTTATGTTGGAAAAACTGCTGGGTATCATAGTAGAACTCAGGTATAAAAAGTTTCTGTCTTTTTTGTGTTTTGATAAGTGGGATTGTTTTAATTTATTTGTTAGATATTTCTTTAAGCCAAAAATTTATGATTAACATGTCAATTTATGAGGCACATACACGATAATGACACTGGCACGTAGATATTGATAATAATTTTAGAAAATTTAAGTGATTGTATGTAATTACACGTGTTAGTGTTGGTGTTGTGTCAGTGTAGACACTTAGATATGCCTTCAATCTGAAGTGATTGTGATATATAGATGTCAATTGTTATACGTGTTAGTGTCGGTGTTGTGTCGGTGCATACACTTAGATACGCCTTCAATCTGAAGTGATTGTGCTATATAGATGTCAATTGTTATATGTGTTAGTGTCGGTGTTGTGTCAGTGCAGGCACTTAGATACACCTTCAATCTGAAGTGATTGTGCTATATAGATGTCAATTGCTAATTCCTTCTCAGGGTTTTGTTGTTTTTCCCCTTTTGGGTCGTGTTGTTTTAGTTACTAGATACCGATGAACTGTTTTTTACTTTTGTTTGATTTGGTGAACTTGTGACAGGAGGAAATACATGAACTTCTTTTGAGTTTTGCAGAAGCGGGGGCTACTGTTGTGAGACTTAAAGGAGGTGACCCATTGGTGAGTTTTCATTTGCGATTGTCTAGTGCAGAATATAATTGGTGCATAAATTTGAAAATTATTAGATTGTCATGGTTTGCTTCATGAACATACTTGAACGCGAATGTCTTATTGTGCTTATTGTTTTGTTTTTGTAGGTGTTTGGAAGAGGTGGTGAGGAAATGGATTTTTTGCAACAACAAGGTATCCATGTTAAAGTTATTCCAGGTATGTGGCTGCTGATGTGTTTGTCATACTGCATTTTGTGATAAGTTGGAATCATCAATGTGAATTGGAACTATTGCTCCATTGTTGTATGTGTGTGTGTGTGCATTTGAACTCTATAACTGGTATGGTAATAAATTTGCTGTTAGTATAAACTAGTATATTCTGGAAAATATGTATTACATTGTTAAATTGGCATAAGAAGATGATGGCTGGACTAGGTTCCATCATCCATGTACTCGATTATTCTCTTTGTTCCTATATACGTGTCCTTTAAAGTTGTATTGCACAAACCAATAAATAGATATGATTGATAAGATAAGGGTATGATTGATAATAAAGTGGTTAATGGAATAATGAAATTTGACAACAACAACAACAGAAAAATGAGAACAAATTTTTTGTAGAAAACTGACAGTTATGGAGGAACAGAGGAAGTCTTTTTGAAGAGTGTGCCAAGAGAAAGTGATTTTTTTTTCTACATTGAAAAACAATATATGCATGTGCATATATCAAAATGAACCGGAACTTGTTAAAAGTGATAGTAGAGTACTATAGTTATTGAAAAGGATTGCAAAAGAAATGCTTTAAACACTGCGCCTGCACATGTTATTGTTTTGTTTTAATAATCATTTTGTGAGACATATCTATGGATGAAATGTTTTCTTAAAGAAACGGTGAAGTTGAAATGGTGGTGCTTTTTGTAATTTAATTAATTCTCATTGCATCCAGGTATAACTGCTGCATCGGGAATAGCAGCAGAGCTAGGGATTCCATTAACTCACCGTGGTATTGCAAATAGTGTGAGATTCCTCACGGGGCATTCGAGGAAAGGAGGAAGCGATCCTCTATTTGTATCTGAAAATGCTGCTGATCCTGATTCTACCCTGGTGGTTTATATGGGCTTGTCAACCTTCCCTTCCCTTTCGCAGAAACTAATGCTTCATGGTTTGTCGCCTCAGACACCGGCTGTTGCCATTGAGCGAGGGACCACACTTCAGCAGCGCACGGTAGAATTGATCACATCTCTCTTTTAAATAGAATGATATGCAACTACGGTTGTAATAATAAGAGTTAATCTCTTATGAGTTCAAGATTTCACGATGCTAGGTTCGATGATTGATTAAACAGATATTATTTGCTCATGCAGGTGTTTGCAGAACTTAAGGACCTTCCTGAGAAAATTGCATCTACTGGGTTGGAGTCACCAACACTACTAATAATAGGAAAAGTTGTTGAATTATCGCCATTTTGGCCGATTCCTACAAAACAAGAGTCATGTTTAATGCAAGCATGATGAATGTTTTTGTGAAACATTGTCACTATGAAGCTTGTGAAGATGAAGGATCGTTTACCTTTGTATACAAAAGGGTTTAAGGTCTATGTAATTTGGGTGTATTCTCTGATGATTATGGAAATGAAGAACCTCTGCACTTGAATTGCGTTTTCTATTGGAGTTGTTAGGTTTGTGCAGACATATTTCGGAACAGTTTGATTCAACATGTTCCAGATTGGTAATAAAGTGAGATGCACATATTTTACTTGTTTTTTTTAACCGAGGAGCGAAATAATTCAAGGGTTGCTTAGGCCACAATTACCCGGATTTGCATACTTTCCATAGTGATTAGGTGAAAATTTTAGCATATTTAGGATCATATTCTTTGACCGAGAAATATGGAGAGTTTAGTTTGAAGATTTGACTTTATAGCTCAATTTTTCAATGTTTCTACTTTCTAGTTAGAATTGGAAGATGTAATAACTTGGTAGTTGAGCATATTTGTAATGATTTCAAATTGTGATTGCAGTTACAAATGTAATTACTGTTATTGTTATTGCCACCTAGATTGTGTACAACACGACTGTTGTGATTTGTTGATATCGGAGTTTATACTTGGAGTTTATACTTAGGTCACTGAAATTACTCTATATATGAGAGGGACTTTCCACACCCCCTAACATCACTTTGTGATCTAGGGTGATCGATCAGATTATTGGTCAGACGTCGAGCAACAACCTCAAGATGCGAGTTGGGTAAATACTCTGATGCTCTTGCCAGTGATAGAGCAAAGACTGAGGTAAAATGAGGATAGTTAGCATGCACCTGAGATTGTTGTGAAGTGTTTGTATATATAGGCGTCGTTTTGGAGCCGTTGGGATATTGATGACTGAAGCCGTTATGATTGGCGCTCATCAATGTAGAGTTAATAGTCATCGGAAGGTGTTACATATTGAATGAGTTGAGATGAGTCGGATAATTGCATCCCAGGCACTTTGCAGGTTCGGTTGAATCGACTTTTGTCTTTGTTTAGGTCTTGTACACATTGTAAATTACTAAACTCTAGTCCATAACACTTTACACATGGACTTCCTGTGTGAAAGTATACTTCAAAGTTCAAAAAATATATCTAGATTTTTATAAATGTAAGAAAAGAATAAACTTATCCCCTTTAATTCCACAACATTGAGTCCCTTATTTTCCTCACATGTTATCCCTTGTGTGAAAGATCATAATTTGTGCCAAATGTGGATATTGGCTACTCATATGTGTTTTAACAGCAGTTAAGTATTTCTGGGCCATTTGGGTCCCCCATGACACCAAATCACACACTAATTTGATACTCAATTCCACTTTAGGACATGCACAAGATTACAAGCTTAGTAACTACCAATAGTTAATTTGTTTCATTGGGACCAGCTAGTTATATGATCAAGAACATTATGCAAAAGTGCCAGCATATGAAGGACATAACATTTCACTAAGAGATGATCCTCAAACTGCTCACATACACAAATTGTAAAGTTGATACTGTAAAAAAATTAGGAGGTTGCCATTATTATAGTTGGCAATGATGGTAGATAACATTGACAACAAGAAAAAACCAAATCCTATATGGTTTCTTTCCAGACAGAACAACATGTGTTTTTGTGCCTAGAATCAAATTGGCAGTGAGAATATCTTAAATTAAATCAATTTGATGATAAACTATAGTCACATTCAAGCAAGGTAAAGAGGGAATTATTTCATGCCTCAAAAAGAGGGATCATGTAAGTGCAGTTGAAAACCAATGCAGTCATACAGTTAACAAGATCAATACCGTCTAATCTTGATTGGACGATTTATATTTGAACCAAAAAAAATTCATCTTTAATAAAAATAAAATTTTGAATCGTTCGATCTTGATCAGACGGTTTGAGGTGCTGACTGCACCCACTCATGAATGTGCCTAATCCAAAAGAGCATCATATGCGAGAAAAGTACTCATTCATAAACATTCGGTCTTTCGCTCATCAGAGTTTTAAATAAAGGTTCGCGACGATAATTGAGGATGCATCAACTTCATTTGACCACTATAGTTGCTAGCTGCCCACATACACCAAATGTATTAAGTAATTAGATTTTTTCATATAAGAGGTTAGAAAGTGTTTCATTTGTATTCATATACAAATACTATGTCCTAAAGTACACATTAAACTTTAACAAGAATAATCCTAGAACAAACACATGATGCCAAAATTACAATAATGTTAAGCTTTGGTAACTTGAATGGTACAAAGTAACTTTATATTTCTAATTTAATGACTTCAATCATGTAAATGCAGCACATTTTTAACCTTTCTGAGACCACCTTAATCAAATGACTATAATCCAAAATTTTGTAATTTATACAAATATCCACAAGTATTCATATAATGTAGTAACAAAAATTACACGGAAAAAAAGAAAAGAGAGAGCATGTATCCTATACAATCACTTTCTATAAAGAATAAAAAAAGCATCTGTTGTATGTATAAAAGAATGGTGCTAATATGAGGTATTAACACATAAACAGACACCAGACATGACACGTGGACGCCACTGACAATTTGAGAAATTAAAAGTGATCAAATGTGCTGGTGTCATGTCCGTCTCAGAGACTCGAATATCAGACATGCCTTCAATCAGAATTGCCGATGCCACATAGGTTGGTATGAACTCCCATAGTGTTCCTGGAACTTGAGGAAGTGGTAACTTTCATATATCAGGATTGATCATGTGAGTCTTGCACATGCACTCAGGGATAGGATACTTTGTAACATCTCTTCCATTTTTGTTAGTTCTAAGCTCTGGCTGCCCCAATGAGTCCTGGTGCAGTCTCTTGATAACCCTGTTGAATTCTTCTTCAGAGAGTGAAGAATTTTGAAAATAAGGTAGCATATGTCTCTTGTTTGGAGTTATATATTTCTTGTGTCCTGTAAATGCTCTATGACCCTGAAAAAACATTAAGTTACATAGACGTTAGACACAACAATGATACTGAGACATCGACATTGGTCAAAAATTTAAGAAAGCAAAGCGATTGAATGTAATGACATGTTTTAGTATCGAACCTGAATTGCGCGTCCCATATTTCCACCATGAGATGGCATGAAAACATCACTCTTCTCAGAGACTATGTAATCTATAGCAGCCATTAGAGAAGCTTTTTTTACAAATGGTTGTAGTTCTCCTGGCAAGGCAAGATCTTCCTTATTGTAAAAATGAGGGAACTCTTGAATTAATGGTAGCAAAGCTTCTTTTCCGCCTAATGGTTTCCCTCCAGCCCAATAAATTTTTGCATCATTTGGAGCTCCTAGAGCTTTTAGTAGCCTAGAAAAATCACATAAAAAATATCTCAAATAAAATCATGTTTTATACAAAGTGGAGGACATGAAACACAAATACAGATACCAAACATGACATCAAAATCTACACTCACATAACGATAATAATTTGAAAAAATAGAAGTGATGTGTATAGCCACAAGTATCAATTGTGATGTCAACGTGAGGCACCAACATACATCAAACACTAAAGCATGCCTTTAATCTGTAGTGTCGAGGCTACATAGGTGCTCCGTGTAAAATGACTAATAAAATTATACTGAAATAGCAGTAGATAGAAGATTTACCTTGTAACTTCTATAGCATTCAAAGGACACAGACCGGCCATTTTTCTTTGATGGTAACTCATGTTTGATCTTGCGGTTAAGAGTTCTGGTCTTTGTATCCTCTCATTGTTAATAATCTCATCATATTCAGGACTTAAACCAGGGAGACAACCAGTCCTCACCCATACATCTTTTTCCATTCTTAAATGTAAAGCAAGGTAAGGTCCTTTGCTTTTCATTCTCTCTGCAATCTTGTTACCAAGTTTCTGAATTGGTTCAGCAAACTTCAATGCATTAAAAGCAACCTGAAAATTTAGATGAAAACTCTCACAATCAGCAATTACTTGTTATACAAGTAAATATCTAAAGGGTCTATTTTAGTTATTTTCTTGGCTTTTCCTCCCAGTATATGCTTAGTATCACATTGTTTGATGATATAAAGTTTGATTGGTTTTCATCTTATAAGCCGATTTTATAAAGTTGAGTTAAAACCTTATTTTCTGCTATACCTTGCATCGAAGCTTCTGAAGATCAGAAGGAAGATCCTTCGAAAGCCTTGAATCCAAGCCGCGTAAAAGCAAAACACCTTCTCTATTGAGCTGCATAGTACAAAAAGGATCATATATAATGAGCAAAAGGGTATTCACAGAAGCTAAGGCCTATAACCTATTATTGATCAGTGTATTCGCAGAAGAACAGAAAAACAAAAAGCAGTGAACTCTTCTTAGAGTGTGTTTGGTTCTGTGAGACGAATATTGATTCTGAATGAACTGATTCTAACTAAACGTGAGTTGAATTTAAAGTGATTTATAGTTAAGTGCATTGTTATAAAAGCGAGTTGTACAACAGATGAAACCAAACATAGACGTTTACGTGAATCTCTCCAAACAAATCATTTTACATTCAATTCATTTTTAGTAAAAGTCAATTTAACAAAATCAATTCATTCAAAAATCACTTTTAGACAAGAACAAATTGAAAAAACAAAACACATTGAACTATTCTTACTCTTGTGAGATATCTTGTACGGATCCAACTAGGAGTGGCATGAAGTTGAGGCCTTCCTTCTACTGCCCTTGTCATTATGTGTGTTGATGGCAATGTTGAAACCACTCTCACATCATTTGCAAGAACTGTTTTGAAGTGTTCTAAATCAAATATGTCACCAAATTCACTGCAACCAAATCAGTGAAAAAAATTACAAATATGGTAAATGAAAAACATTAAAGTCATATTCATACAAATATAAAAGTTTTTTCTGATAAAAGAGATTTAAAATAATTAAAAAGTTAAATCATTACTAATCATTGAACATAACTATTGCTTAAACTGCACTGCAGTTCCAAATTCCAAAACTTGAATTAAAAGTAAAATAATTCATTGATCACCTAAATGAACTCTGAAAGATTCGACCTATGAAAACCATCGACACAGACACGAACTCGACATTGGTAACAAATTGAGAAAATGAAATAATTGAATGTAACCACGTGTCTCGCGAGACACAGAGACACGTTTAATGTGAAGTGTCGATTTTAAATAGGATTCAACATCGAAAACGAAAAATCATCATAGACTAAGGAAAAAACAAAAATATAAATATTTATATATCTATACCTTTCATCACCCCAAATAACATTGACTTGCAAAACAGGAACTACCAAAGCAGCACCAAGAATCCTTGCAATAACAACAGCATCAACAATTTGATTCCTTTGCTGATTCAATCCTCCAGAAACAACAACCATAAGATACTTTCTTCTATCCTTCAAAATCCCTTCATTTTCTCTTCTATAATCACTACTGAAACTCAAACATGGTTTATAGCCCAAACCATTTGGTTTCTTCCAAAACACACTCTTGTTCTCAAATCCACTAGACCCTTTTGCTCCAAGTTCAACATGAGAAACAAAAAACTGTTCTTTTTCTTGTTCTTGTTTCAAAAACTCATCTTTATGGTCATTTTTCAAAGTATTTCTTTCTTTCTGCAAGAGAAGACTAACACCAAGATTGGAAAATGAATGTTGATTTGATATTGAGAACTTGTGGTGAGTTGTTGAACATGGTTTTTGAGGAAATGGGGTGTTAGAGTTGAAACTAAACTTGAACATACCAAGGAAACCAACAAGAAAAAGTGTAAGAAACCAGATTGTTGATTTTCTGCTGAAAATGGTAGTTCTTGAAGACTTCTTTGGAGAATTGAGGAGAGATTGAAGGGAAGAAGATGATATGGAGTTTATGATTTGTGATGGAACTGATATGTATGATAACTTCTTTGCATTGTTCTTTGATTTTGCCATTGAATATCAGAGTTTGTTTTTCTTTCTTAGTTCTGTTTTTTTTCTTCTTTCTGCTGAAGTTCTTGAGCAGAACAGAGAGAGATTCTTATGTGTTTGGTGTGTGTGTTTTTTATAAGAAAAAGAGTACATATACATACACTCCATTTGAAAAAGTAGCATTAAATATAAAGTTTTATTTTTTTGTATTATATTATTTTTGGTAGTAGTTAGAAATTTCACTTTAAAGTGAATATAGTGGAGTATTCGAGGTTTGAACTCTGGCTTCTGTATATAAAATATGATTATCTGCTCATGAGTTAAGGTCGCGGGACATATAAGTTTTATTTATTATTGTTATTTTTAAAATATATTTTTAAGTGTCTTGAAATTGAAAGATATGAAGTTAAGGTTAAGCAAATCTATATGCAAAAAAAGTATTTTAAAATATTCATAGTTTGATACATTAAACACATTACATACTTATATTAATGTGTATAAAAATTATAAAAGAAACTTATAATTAGAAACCATAGTAGTCATATTGTTTGTTAAGTCTTTCATAATATATTTTTTTCTAGTGAGAGAAAAGGAATGGGGGAACATGTAAACAAATAGAAAGTGAAAGCAGAATTTTTTGAGGCTAGTAAGAATAAGTCTTGAGCTCGTTAAGTATAAGGTTAGAGATTCGATTTTTGATTCGCGTGTATGTAAATAATTCTGTTGGAAGAAGGGAATCCATATTGTGTGCTCTAATGGTTCTTCGATGAAGATTAGTCATTGTTAAAGACAGTGAGTTGAAAACTTCGTATTTATATCATACCAACCCAAAAAAAAAGTAATGAATTTTGAGCTTGTTTCTTCATTGGGCGAGTTGTGTTTTTAGGCCTTAACCTAAAGGGACTCTTTGTAATTTAGAGTTTGTCTGCAAAATAAATAAACTCTGACGAAAAATTGTTCCTCTTAAAAATTGAAATAAATAAAAAAATTATCGAAAATTTATTTATGTTTGATATTTGATGTTGTAAAATGACTATGATATTGTTTGTGGATCGGATCATTTGAGATTATCTAACGTTATAAACTTTGTAAGACTCTTTGAGAGAGTTTATAAAAATAACTTACAACAATTTTTGTAAGTTTTGTACTGTTTATTTTCATATTTTATCCTATAATTTAAGAAAACGGCATAACAATACTCAAGTGGTAAATTTTATTTTTAATTATGAGTGATTCATTTTTGTCAAAAAATAAATAAATTATGAGTGATTCATATTATATAAATTTTTAATTCAATAATAAATTTTATAAATTTTGTTTTCGTTATAACGTTATACTCCTATATTATTAGGCAGCATAACATTACTCAGGCCACAATTGATTGAAATTTTCAGAAAATTAAAAAAATGTGCCATTCAAAAAAAATGTAAAGAAAATTAAAGAATGCAACAAGCCAACAACCCACTAAGTTGACTGGAAAATGAGACATGGTGGAAGCTTGAGGTGTCATGATTCATAAGCATGTACTTATTTTTATATAATCCTCTTCTAAGATTATTAATTAATGATTAACAAAATTTTATGCATGGTCATATTTTAGTTTGAAAATATTAGTAATTAAGCCATTTTCACACACTACTTTCAAAATGCACATCATGTTAATTAAAAGAAAGGAAAAATATTTCATGACTTTTTCAATTCATATTATTTATTTTTCAAAAATCTAATAAAATGAAAATATTTTACCCAACTTCAAGTCTCTACATGCATAGAATGTGCATATGTAATGTACCAAAAAAAAAAACAGAATGTGCATATATATGATCCAATGTGACTTTTTTAAAAATACATTCATTTCTTCAAAAAAATAAAAATATATGCAATGGCTATGCTAGGCATACAGTTGACATGTAACTATCGCAATCAAAATTGTAAAATATTATGACACACACATCATGTTTAGTGCATGATCTTGTCAATTAATATAATATAAAGTTCCATATATTTGGTTATTTTATTTTATCACAAGTAAACCCAACTTTTTTTTATTGAAGGCCCGAATACTTGCTTTAATCATTTCGCTATCGATAGTTGGAATAGTGACATGAAGAATTGATATGTACATAAACACCATCAACTTATATGGTACAAGTTTGATTATTGTGAAGAAGTGGTTCTCAATTTATTTTTTTATTATACTAACATGAATTTAATAATTATCTCACCAATATAAACAATACAGGTTTCTTTTGGTGTTAATTAGTAATTTTCTAATTTAACAAATTAGATATACCTAGAGTCGACAAAATGAGTCAAAATATGATTTAATAATAAAAAAATGATTGTTACTTCTTAACTATATATATCAATTGATTAATAACAATTTACACCTCAATAATGATATATTATATTAACTTCGGTTTACCTTACTATATGATTATTGGGTGGTCTAGTTATATAGCTTACTAACTACTAATACTTTAACAAATCAATAAAATATTTTAACTACTTATAGGTGAAAGTGGGTGTACTACTCCTTTTTTTTTTAAGGAACTTGGACTACTCCTATTTAGTTTTTATATGTTCACAACTCTGAACTTGGATTCTGATTTTAGAAATATAGATTTGATGCATTAATTGTGTCGATGCAGTTATTCATCCAGACCATCTTATCTAAATTTGATGGATGAGATAATTTGTAATAAAAATAAATATTTATATTCAAAACTATTTGCTATTCAATCAACAGCCGATATATATTAGTACGATGAAAAACTGTGTGATTTATTTAATGCAAAAAATCATATCCTAGGTACTAAGGCTATGGAATATGGGGTCGTGTGAGATATCAACTTCAAAATAAAAATATTTTATTGACATTTAGTAAATACAATCAAAAGTATTTTACTATATTTAAATTCCTTAACTAGTGTATGGAGTGGACTAGTTAGCATTTTTCTTAGATTAATCCGTTATATATATTTTGTTGACACAATTTAAACTCTACCGGAATCCTTTAAGCCCAAGTGGCTAAAACATATAATAATTAATTGCTGTTATGTTTTTGTGTAAAAGTGGCACGATAGATTGTAACCCAAAAAAAAATAAAAAATTAAAGGACACGGTAGAAAAAATGCTTCTTTCTTGCTTACATAATAAGAAATTTTATGCCAGATCGAGAAGAGAGCCACATTCTTTAATTATCACTATTAAAAGTTATCTTCATTTTGAAGTTTGGAGATTTAATGTGTCAATTATTATTACTCCATCCATTGTTTTGGATAATGGTATAAAATTTTCACTGGATATATTTTATGTGTAAATGTCGAGAATAATCCTTCGAGGCAGGTATGTTTTGTCCAAGAATTTATGAGCACATAAAATAAATTCTTCTTTTTTAGTTGAATTTTTTCATATGCAAAAGTTAGAGATTGAATCCTTAACTGTTTGCTTAAATAGTTTAAAACTGTTATAACTTAGATAAATTCATTTTTGATCTCCTTCTGTTCTTAATTATAAAATTTCACTTATTTGAAAAATAATTGTTCTTAAATATAAGTTTTTTTAGTTAATATATAATTATGAATGAATAAGAAAAAAAATAGAAAAACAAGCCTGATAAAATATATCAAATGAATATCAATCAATATCAAATAAGATATATAGAAGACTTTTTTTCGAGCCATAATTTTTGTTCTTTTTGTTTATCTAATGTATCATAACCATAATAATTCTTTTTTTTTGAATTGGGGAGAGATGTCTGAGTGGACTAAAGCGTTGGATTGCTAATCCGTTATACGAACTATATAAGAGAAAAATAAAACTTTTTTTTTAAAAGTTTACTATCTCTTTTATCTTTTTCATAATCAATAAAAATTATTTTTATATATTTCAATATAACTTTTTTAAAGAAAATACAAAATCATTATATTTTACGTATGATTTTTGTTTTTTCTCTTATATATGTGACGGAGGGAGTATGCTCGAAGAATGGATTAAATATACAAGGTATTTTATTTTATTTTGATGGTGTATACAAAATGTAGTTAATAGGTCAAAATCATAAGAGTAACTCATTAAGGATTTAAATCAGTATGTATGTAATAAAGAGTTGAATGAGTCTTTTTCAACACATATAATTGCAAATTTGCAATATGACGACATTATGGGAGTGGTTGAAATTATTTCCATGAGATAACTTTTTAATTAGGTAGAAAAGGTTAGAGAGCTTTGGAAAATTTCATATTTACATAATTAAGAAAAGAGTATTGTAATTGGGTTGAACTATATAATGGCTGTGGACTGTGGTACATTGTAATAAGGTATAGTGTAAAATATAGTCAATTGCTATATAAATTTCTTTTAAAGCAAATATAAAATTATTTTATACTCCCTTCGTCCCTTTTTATAAGACCCTTTTTGACAAAATTGTACTATTCACTTATCTTATTTTGACTGTATTTTTTTAATAATACATAAATGTAAATATTAGCATATAAGATCTTGTTTGATTTGTTTTGATGAGTACTTTCAAAATATCAAATTTTTATAATTTTTACTATTAGACAATTAAAGATATTAGTAGTTAAAATTATACATTGGCGTACGTGCAGTGGTCAAAAAGGGTCTTATAATTAGGGACGGAAGTAGTACTAACAATTCATATTCAATTTTCTTATAGTTATTGAATATGCAACGCATTAGTGCATAATATTTCACTTTGAGTATATTTTAAGAAAATAATGTGTGTTGAATTGTTATCCACAAACCAAAATACCACAAAACTTCATCCTAGCTAGGCCACCACCGAAGATTGTAAAGGAAATCTAAAAATAATGCACTTCCCTCACATGGTATTCAAATTATAATATATACTTCAAAGAGGTGAAATAAAGCATTATTCCCTCCGTACCAAAATATAAGTTGTTTTGATCATATCACACAAATTAAGAAATGTAATCATTGTTGTATAGAAAAGAGAAATTATGAGTTAGTTTACAAAATTGTCCTTCATTAATAGTATGGAAAAATAAATTACAGAAGTAAAAGAAGGGAGAGTAATAAATAGTTAAAGGTATAATAAGAAAATTAACATTAAATGTTGCATCGATATTGTAAAACGACTTATATTTTGATACAAATTTTTTTTCCAAAACGACTTATATTGTGGTATGGAGGAAATATTATTCATAGAGATCCACACGAATTATATGTTGGGAACTCAGCCATGTGAATAGATTAGTCCGGTTCTGTTCTTGATCAGAATAATTCTCTTGTATAGATTTGGATCATTGAAATTCCCTAGGAAGTTAATTAGGCTACATTAAATAAAGTTCAATTGGCTAGATTTTGAATATGAGGAATCCAATGATGGGACATTATTAATGCGAAATTAGTATTGGAAAATTTAGTGTAGAATATTTGAAAATTAATGCCTTAAAAAGGATATGAGAACTTTGGGAACAATGGAGCTAGAAATATAACATGCATTAAGGGAACAAATCAGTTCCTATATAAGGAGGATTTAGCCTTTAGGGTATGAGACTCATTACATTACATTACTATACATTTAACACTCATTCAAAACTCTAGGCAACCACTCTTTTTTCAAACAAAATATATCTAGACTAGAATATTTGGCTCCATACTTTTGACCAAATAAATCATATTTTTTTTTACTAAATTTTGCTTATAATATCTGCAGACATAAATTTGGTGCCATAATATATGAATCAAAAATATATTTTACTGAGGTAACAAACAATTATTTATTTTATATTCATGGGTTTTATAACTATAAGTTATTCTATTTAGCCAGGATTTAAACCTTAATTTGCCATGTTGTAGAAGTCAAATCCTTTATGTTAGATCAAATCTTGTTGCCAACTTTATGTTTTTTTTAATTCATTCAAATTGTTTATCCTTTTTTTTATTGCAAATGATTATGTTACAAATAACAAGAAATAATAAGCTCAATGAGGTATCTCCGCAAGTTCAACTTAATTAGTAGATATATTAAATTTTATATATAAGAGTTAAAATTCGAACATCTAATATATCATTTAATCCTCTTTAAAGATAAAATTCTAACTATTAAACCACTTTATAAATAAAATAAAATAAGCAAAATGGGGTTTTATTCTATCCATATCTTTGGATATAATCACTATGAGCAATATGGACTAGGAAGTGTAGGCCGCTCTACTTACAGTTTGGCCCGGCCCACATGCAAAAAAACCTGATAGTTGTGAATTGGGCTGCTAGGTTTACACATTATTTGTAGGTCCGTCAATTCCAATTTCATTTCAAACTCCCTGTCATACCGAAATATTTTCATCCACCCAACATTCTCTTTTTTCCCTTAACACGACTTTTTTGTTCTTGAAATATGTTCGGGGTCGTATTTTTCAAATATTTTTTAGTTCAAATATTGATTTTTTATGGCAAAAAATGTTCGGAGAATACAATCCGAACTTTTTCGCAAGGGTAAAAAACAATTTTAGGGAAAATAAGAGAGTGCTAGAGGGTGGGGTGGGGGAGAATTTTTCCATTATACCTTTGTTCACTTCACCCACCATGTTATAGATTTACAAAATCTGATGATTACTGCCATTATTTATTAGTTATTACAATTAGTAATACTATATCTATTTTTATTTTTTGTTAGTTAGTTTAATAATTAGAATTTTACTTTTAACCAAATATTAGTTGGTTTAACAGTGATTGGCGTTAGATTTGATAGAGAGAATCGCGATTCGATCCTTGCAACTGTATTTGAACGATAAATGAAACTAGTTGATACCAGACCTCACCTTGAACTCTGAACTACTAAGGCTCCTTCTCTTAAGTACCAGAGGGTGAAAGTAAAAGAAAAAAAAAAGAAGAATATTATTAAATTATACAAATTGTAAATATATTTGATAAATGTCAAAATTGTTAAGTCAAACCTCGGTGTTTGAACTCAATTTAAAGGTAAAATAATATTTTTTTGTTGCAAATATTTGTTTTTATGTTACAATAAAAAATATTATTAAATTATACAAATTGTAAATATATTTGATAAATATCAAAATTGTTAAGTCAAACTTTATGATCGGTATTTGAACTCAATCCAATCCCTCCACTTTATATGCAAGTTTTCAAAAACTTGGTATTTCTTCTCGATACCAAAAAATGGAAGATAAATGCTTAGAATTTTTTTCCCAATGTTCAAACAAATTGTAAATACCAAGTCCCCTATCTATTGAGAAACTTTTATAAGTGGTAATTTGTTTCATTATAATAATAATTTATTTTTTTGGGTACAATAAAGTAATTTTAAAACTTTTATTAATATAAATTAGTGATTTTCTCATAGTTTTTTTTTGTGTGTTCTTTTGTGATTTTGTCGTCTGTGTGCAGCGTTGTGTTGGTCGTCGTCTTGTGCGACGTTATTTGATTTCCTGTATTCTTGCGGTGTTGGTTCGATTCCTATTTAAAGATTAGTTTTCGATCAATTACAAATTCAATCAATAATTTGAACATTAACATTGTAGATCTGAAAGCATAGCTATTTCGGTCAATAAAAATTTATCATACCATTTGCTGTAGGCATTTTACTGTTGTATGCTATTAAATTGGATACCCTGAGTTTATTCGCATATTCATCATTTACATTTTTAGCCATATTGAATATTTCGTTGTATTTGATTTGTTCTATCTATTTGAAAGAATAAATACTACTACCTCCGTTCCTTTTTACTTGTCGTTTTAGAAAAAAATATTTGTTTCTTTTTACTTGTCGTTTTAGCAATTTATGTTATATTTTGTCTATTATATCCTTCTTCTTATCTTATTTTATTGACTCAGTTTTGTATAATTGTTTTTGTTGAAACAATAAAATCTTTTTTATTGTATACAAATTTTGTTTGTTTTTAAATAAAGTTTGTTACAATTTTTTGAAAATAGATAATGTTTGTGAAAACGAAGGAATTTATTGGTAAATTAATAATATGATATATTTTAAAAAAGGCATACTAAGAAAATAAGATGCAAAAATATAGTGCCCGTTTGTTATAGCTTTTTTTTAAAAATAATCGCTTTTAAGAAAATAACATTTGTTTGTTATAGCTTTTCAAAATAATCAGAATCTGAAAATAATCTAAAAACTGCTAAAAATCTGAAGCTAATATTAGTAGCTTATTTTTATAGATTTTTTTTAGAGGAGAGAGAAAACTTGTGTCAAAAAATTTCGGACAAAAATATCCTTAAAATTATTCTAATATTCCAATAATATCCTGTTTAAAATTTATAAGGATTAGTTTGTTATTTTCAGAAGATAAGATTTAGAAATTTGTTTTATGTTTAACTATATATATAAAATCATATGACCATAATGAAAAAAAAGAACTTGAGTATTTTTCATATATTTATTTTATATGATATATTTTTTATTTTTTTTGACAAAGTTTATATGATAAATTATATTTGAAAATTTGTACTTTATGGTAATTTTGTGATGCAAAATCACTTTTCTATGATTGCATCCAAACAAATTAAAGATTATTTTTTTACAAAAAGTAATTTTTTTAATAGTAAACAAACACAAAATAGCTTTTGATTTTTGTAAAATCTATAAAAAATAATATCTAAATTATTTAATGTCAAAATCACTTATTTTTTAATCTATAACAAACGGGTCCATACTCCTCCTATTTTGGTTTTTTTTTCTAAAACGACAAGTAAAAAAAGAACGGAGGTAGTATTATTTTTTGTTGCAGTCAAAAGAAAAACAACATTTTGATTTTTTTTTTTTTTTGGCACATAACATTTGATTTTTTAAATGACCTAAATATTTCTTATAATTCTAGGGCAACACAAATCAAACTTCACAAATTTGCCGTCATATAATAATTCTCCTATTCTTCTAACCTAATTATAGTTTCATAAATTGGAGGATGACCTGACCTGAAGTAGTGTACAGTCATACCAGAAGAATTCTACAATGGAAAGACACAAAACCAAAAGAAGAAGGAGCGTTGCAACAGCAAGTTCCATTCAATCTTCCAAATCATCTTCTCTTCCAGATTTTTACTTACCCGAGGAGGAATGTTGGGAATCTATCTTCAAATTCATCGCCAATGATCATGATCTTCGTTATACCTACTTAAATTCTATCTCACTCGTCTCCAAACAGTTCCTCTCCATTACTGACCGTCTCCGATTCTCTCTAACTATCTGTGAGTCAACACTCCCTTTCCTTTCAAGCTTACTTCAAAGGTTCATAAATCTCATCTCTCTCAACCTCGGCATCTTCCACGGAGACAAGGATGCCCTTCTCCGCAAAATCTCTTGTCTTTCCTTGCACCTCAAGTCGATCGATATTTGTTTTGAAACCACCATTCCCACTAAAGGTTTGCAAGCTTTTTCCCAAACTCTGACTTCTCTTACTTGTTCCGATTTTGGTTATATCAAAGGAACTGAATTATTACTCATTGCCGAATGTTTTCCTTTGCTCGAAGACCTTAACCTTGAGAACCCCTTAGAGTTAGAAATTAATGATGAAAACTTACGAAATGGATTAAAATGTCTTTCATCAAAACTTTTCAAACTCCGAAAGGTTAATCTCACCGGTCATTATTATATCAATGATCAATTGCTTTATGACTCGTTCAACAATTGGAAATTTCTCGAAAAGGCTGTTTTATTCCGCTGTTATGAAATAACTAATGCTGGTATTGCTTATGCTATTTGTGAGAAACCAACTTTCAGGTCTCTATCCTTTTGCTGCAATTACAAACCGAAGGACAGCGCAATTTTGTTGGCTGCACTGGTTAACAAATGTCCTTCACTTAGTGAGATAAATTTGACATACGAGTTATGGAACAATGACTTAGAGAATTTTAATCCTTTAATGGATGTTGCTATAAGCCCTCAATTAAAGTCTCTCAATTTGACTACTCACTATTACTATAAGCTAAGTGATGAATGCATCAAAATATTTGCTTACTTATTCCCTAATTTGCAGCAACTTAATTTGAGCTATTGTAAAAACATATCTGACATAGCAATTTGTGAAGTTTTAAAGAGATGTTGTATGATTACACATTTAGACTTAACCTATTGTTCAAAATTGAAGTTACATGGGTTAAATTTTGAAGTTCCCAAACTAGAGGTGTTGAACTTGTCGATTACAAATATTGACGATGAAACACTCTATGTAATCTCGAATCGCTGCCGTGGACTTTTTCATCTTTTATTGGAAAATTGTCATGATATCACAGAGAAGGGAGTGAAGCAAGTAGTAAAAAACTGCATACAATTGAGAGAGATCAATTTGAAGGGTTGTAATAAAGTGCATGATAATTTTGTTGCCTCATTGGTTTCTTCAAGGCCATCATTGAGATTGATAACAACTCCATCTATTTTAATTTGATCGACAAAAACAACGTCTTCTTGCGACAAGGATGCCCTAGCCTTTTATTAGCAGTGTCAAACTACTTATTTGAATTTTAATCTAGATTAGAGATGCCTTGTTTGCTAGTATTTTAAAAGTGTTGATTCAATTATTTGTAGTTTTATTTTTAACTTTACAACATTTCAATATTTATTTTACGTTGAATTTTATTTTTCTTTTATTTATGTAACAATTATTAAATTATGACATTGTTATGCTTGTTTGTGCTTGATGTGTTCTTCTTTTGCAGAAGCTTTTGTAATCATTGACCACAATATAGATCATGCCAACAATAAAAAGTCATGTCAGATTATAACTCTGAGAGACTACACCCCCTTCTAAGTGCGAATCCTAGTAACTAAGAAAAGCATGCCAATTTAATGTGCCTACTGTTACATGTTCGTGCAAATTTAATCAAAAAAAGATTTACCATATAGAAAGAGTATGACAAATTAAATGTCTTCTTTATAATTCCCCCATGTAGCACCATTGTTTTTCCAAATCACATAGGCTCAACATAAGTTTTTAAGCAGAGACAATCCTTAACTTACAAACTGATTGGTATAATTGATAAATTAAGTAAGATTTAGAGGAGTTATTGGATTGAGATTTTAATGGATTTTGAGGGATTTTAATGAATTTTAAAAGTTGTGTTATTCAATCAAGATTTTTTTTCTTTTCTTAATGCCACAAAATCCGTTGTTATTCAATCAAGATTTTTAATCAAGATTTTTTTTTTGTATTATAATTTTCATAAAATCCTGTGTTAAGAATCTTGATTGTAAAATATCTTTAAAAAAAAAAAGTCTTTCAAAATCAATATAATCTCACGAAGTCTTTTAAAATCTTCAAGATTTTTTTTGTCAAAATAATCCCTCGAAATCTCAATCCAATAACCCCCTTAATTTTTAGAAGTTTAAACAATAACGGATGACCCAATTATGAGAGATCTTCACAACAAACAACAAATAGATATAGATAGAAACAAATATTTCAGATATGTATGTGAAATTTCTTTTTGCATTTATTTCGTTTCTCTTTGTTTATTTGCTTACTGGTCAAAAAGAAAAAATAACAAAAAAATATATAAAGGCAAAAACAAATATTTCAGATATGTATGTCAAATTAAATATATATATTTTTTTTTTACGCAATATATATATAGATATAGTAATGGACTAATGCTAGGGGAAAACAAATTTGCCGTCAAACAATTTCACAGATTGGACGACAATGGAAAGACGCAGAACAAAAAGAAGAGTCAAAACAAAGAAAATACGTGAATCAACACTCCCTTTCCTTTCACAGTTCTTTCAAAGGTACCACAATCTCATCTCCCTCAACCTTTCGGAATTTCATGGAGACATGGATGCCCTTCTATGTGAAATCTCTCGTTTTTCATTGAACCTCAAATCGCTCAATATCTCTTCGTATAAACACATCTTTCCCACTAATGGCTTACAAGCTTTTTCTCAAAACATTACAACTTTGACCTCTCTTACTTGTTCCGGCTATAGTTATATGGATGGAACAGAATTATTTCTCATTGCAGATTGTTTTCCTTTCCTTGAAGAACTTATCCTCGGCAGACCCAAACAGTTAAAAAATTATGAGAACTTACGGAATGGATTAAAGGCACTTTCATCAAATCTTCTCAAACTCAGAAAGGTTAATCTCACTAAGCATAATTACATCAATGATGAATTGCTTTACCACTTGTTCAACAACTGGAAGCTTCTCAAAGAGGCCATTATATTCAGCTGTGCTCAAATAACTAATGCTGGTATTGCTTCTGCTATTCGCGAGACACCAACTTTGAGGTCTCTATCCTTTTCCTGTAATTACGAACCGTTAGACAGCGCGTTTATGTTGGCTGCACTGGTTAACAAATGTCCTTCACTTAGTGAGATAAATATGAAATACGAGACACGAATCAATAACTAACAGAATTTTAATCCTGTTGTCATAAGCCCTCAATTAAAGTCTCTCTATTTGACTAATGATACTTGTGATCAGCTATTTGATGAATGCATCAACATATTTGTTTACTTATTCCCTAATTTGCAGCAGCTTAATTTGAGCTATTGTAAAAAGATATCTGACGTAGCAATTTGTGAAGTTTTAAAGAGATGTTGTAAGATTACACATTTAGAGTTAACCTATTGTTCAAAATTGAAGTTACATGGTTAAATTTTGAAGTTCCCAAACTAAAGGTGTTGAACTTGTCGTATACAAAAGTTGATGATGAAACACTCTATGTAATCTCGAAATGCTGCCGTGGACTTTTTCATCTTTTATTGGAAGATTGTTATGATATCACAGAGAAGGGAGTGAAACATGTAGTAGAAAACTGCACACAATTGAGAGAGATCAATTTGAAGGGTTGTGATAAAGTACACGTTAATGTTGTTGCCTCATTGGTTTCTTCAAGGTCGATATCAATCATCGTGAGATAATAAAACTCCATCTAGTTTTAATTTGATTGGCAAAAATAAACTCTGCTTGCCTTTAAGATGCCCTTTTGCTAGCAGTCTGAAACTACTTTGGTGATTTTTAGACTAAATCACGAGGATGTCTTGTTCGCTAGTATTTTAAATGTCGTGATTCAATATTTCGATTATTTGTTATTTTTATTTTTATTTTACAACATTTCAATATTTATTTACTTTAAATTTATTTTTCTTTCATTTATGGAACAATTATTAAGTATGACATTGTTATGCTTGTTTGTGCTTGCTGTTCTTCTTTTGCAGTTTCTCCGAGCTCAACCTTTTGTAATCATTGACCACAATATAAATGACAACCATAAAAACTAATGTATCAGTTTGGGAGATGCAAGCTTTTTTTGTAATTCATTTGATGTCTTTATTTCCTGTACGCTTCTTTTACAATGTATAGTAGGTGTCTTATTGTTTGGCTTTTGGGCATGCATGTTCATTTAGAGATATGATAATAGTATGAGCCATATGACAAATCTGAGTTTTTTCATATATAGTTTGATTAGCTTGAGTTTTTGAGTTAAAAAATTATTGTCTAAGAATATGATGAAGAAGAATTTGATTTTTTAAGTTAAATAAATCATTGTTGAAAAATACACTACTAGAAAATTTACAATTAGAGATGGTAACATACATTCCATCACTAATACAATAAAATTTCATCACAAACCTATTTAGTGGCGGATTAATTGGCGAACCAAAATATGTATAAATATTCAGCATCACAAATTTTTGGTGAGGGAATTTGTATTCATTCTCTCACAATACAAACTCTTCTTGCGTCAAGGATGCCCTTTTGCTAGCAGTGTGAAACTAGTTTGGTGATTTTTAAACTAGATCAGAGATTGGCACAATGAGTTGTTCTTTGGATTCTAATGGGCCGTTCGCTTTTGATTCGAGTTCGAGAGTTAGCGTCTAGTGACATCTCTTTGGGTCATGTTGAGGTCTCTCTGGTGGTTTGGAAGCTGAAGAGTATCTTTCTAAGAATGGAAAGAAGTAGATCTCTTTTAGGTAGCGTTTGTTTTGGTATTTCCATTGGTGTTCTCTTATATACGGTACATTTGTTTTGTAACTCCTATTTTACTTATCTATGCTCGTCATATGCAGATACTTGGTCGAATTATTAATAATATGTGTTCAAAAAAAAATAATCAGAGATGGCTTGTTAGGCTGAACAAAGTTTGTAAAGTAGAGGCAAGGCAATCTTCACCAAGATTCATTAGGCCATTTGCTATCAAGTTTTCGCAATCGGGTTACTCACCATTTATATTCACGCATCAAGTTCAGTAGTGATTCGGTGTGAGGGGGTGTATTAAGAGTCTCACATCAAATGTGAAATAAGGTCTAAACATAGGTTCATAAGGAGATGCCACTGGTTGATTTTCCAAAATGCAATCCATAGCAGCATGATATCGGTCCTCACACTTGCAATCCATAGCAACATGTTCATACGTCATACATTCCAGTTGATAATGTCTAAATCAATAAAAAAAAGGAGGCAGAAGAATATTGTAATCATTGATGCTTATAGAAGTTTTTGTTTCCTGAAATTCTCACTCTGTTTCAAGCCTTGGAATTTATTGTTTTGTTAAATGATTCATGACATTAAAGAAGAAAAATATCTTAATAATTTGAGGAATGAAAAAAATATTTGTCTGTTTTTTGAATTGCATGAATCCTATGCACATGAATGAGGGTAGTTTTTGCATGAGTTAGTATATATATAGACTCGCATAACAGACTACAATATGAGTTATTTCGTTTAATATTTCATAATCGACGATGAATTTTACCAATTTAATCAACAAATTAAAAGTTCTTGTTAAATGAATCAACTCTACAAATTTTTATGAAATTTTAAAATCATTTCATACATCAATAAAAAAATTAGTTTTCATAAATGATATATATAAAATGTTCTTGGTAAAGCAATTCAGCCTAATAAGAGAGAGTTGCTCATTTCCTAAAGAGAGAGTTGCTCCAACAATCATAAATGTTTTTTTTTACAAAGATTTATATTTTATATTTATATTTTATGTTATGGACTATTTTTCTAACTCTTTGAATTTAATTTATGATAATATTTAATATATCAATTTAAGAATTTTATTCGCACTATAAAAAAATCATGTCTTTACTAAATATTTTATCAAATATATTATAACTTAAAAGTACTAATTAACTTGAAAAAAATAATAAATATCAAACAATTTTTACTTTATTTTTAAAATTTTATTTTTCAACTTTAAGCTAAAAGTAACTTTATGTTAATAAAAAATCAGACCAAACAGAACCTTACTCATTTTAGCATACATCATTAATGACTTACTCATTTCCTAAAGAGAGAGTTGCTCCAACAATTTATTTTATTTATGATGACTTACTCATTTTAGTTTTGTTGTGGCAAATAAGAGTAACTTATTTGGTATCAATTCCTAATACATCTTAATATGCAAGTAACAAACCAACATGACATGGGGAAAATAACAAAGGGAAACATCTTAGGCATGCCAAATGAACAACAAATTTTGGTTATCCCTTAAGAAGAAATTTTTGAAGCCAAAAAGCAGAGTATTTTGGATATCTTTTCAAGTTGTTCATGAAATCCACATAAATGATCCCAAATCGAAACGTGTAGCCTGCATCCCATTCATAGCTGTCAGAAAATGACCAAGCATAGTAGCCCTTCAGATTTGCACCATCTCTGCAAGGAAAACAACATAATCAATTATCATAATCAATTATTTATCTGCTTTTTTTTTAACCCTCTGGTTGAGAGATTTGCACCCATCTGGTTTCTAGAGACAGGGTTTTCAGAGTTTTGGCCAAGAAATTGGTCCATTCAAAAATTGAACCCGAGTTCTTTTGAAATCTGTTCTTTAGTGAAGTTCATTAATCACTTGAATTTAATTACTTGATTAATTATTTATCTACTATACAAGCACTATTATTGCTTAATATACTAAAAAGAAATTAAGGATGTTTAATATAAAAATTTAAAGAATATTTAATCAGATAAATATTTGTTGAGATATTTTAAAATAATATTATGTTCGTCACAAAACTATTGTTCTTTTAGCTTTTTAATTTTGTTCCAAAACTTCATTTTCAAAAATCAATGTAAAAGTAATGTTAATTTATCATTTACTATAATAATTAAAATATTAATTAAATATATTTTCTCTTTTTTAATAAAGTAAGGGTAAAAGAGACTTAATTTATCAATCTTTATTATTTCTTAATTCACGTGTAAAATATGTTTAATTAATGTTTTAATTTTTAACTATTGTAAAGATACGAAAAATAGACGATAATTTTGAGACAGAGGAAATACTAGTAAAATAGAAATGGATAACTACTTGTGAGTTGTGACCAAAAAAAAAATGATAATCGTGTAAACTAATGCATATTTATTAAACTCGTGAGTATATACTTTGTCAAAGTAAAAAAGAAAAGTTTAAGGCATACTTTATTCCTTCAAGGATGTATCTTAGATGACCATCATGGTATCTAATTCTAATACCATCTTTACGAGCTACATTGATAGGAATTGAGTCATTCCTTGATTGAGCAACACCTGAAATATATTCAAAAAAAAAATATCAATCTATCATGTAAAAACAATTAAATTTTCCTCCTTATTATGATAACATATTGCTTTTACTAGACCAAAACCTTATTAGTATATATCTCTTATATTTACTAACTAATACAACAATTAAACATAAATAATTACTATATAATTACCATTTTCAGTAATGTACACAGGTGGATTCTTGTATACATTTTTTATGTGTGTCACAAGACCATGAATTCCCTTTGGATATATATAGAGCCAGTTTAGATCAGTCTGCATAAGCATAAAGTTTTGCTTGGTTACTTTAAGTAGAAGAAAGTCCAAAGCCAAATAACCAAAGCAAAGAAACATAGAAGAAAAAAATAGAATTCATGGTTAGCGGCGCAATGTGTAATTATCTTGATATATATATATATATATATATATATAAAAGAATGTTCATTTGGATAAAAAAAAAAAATCATACCGCAGGACCAATAGATACACCATTCCTCATTGCTGTGATCAAGAGAAAAATACAATGCTTGTTTTGTTAGTTCAATGTTAAAATTTAATAATTGATTATTTTACTGAAAATATTTTGTAAATACTTACGAGAAACATTTGCATTCATATCAGTGTAATAAGTCTTGTTGATAGTTGTTGGTGGAATGCTTTGTGCATAATATGTGGAGTAATAATTTACACCAAGAAAATCATAGGAATCTTTGATTATTTCAGATTCTTCTTTTGTGAATTTGGGGAGTCTATTACCCAATAAAGATATCATAACTTGGGGATAGTGACCATATGTAATTGGATGAGCAAACCTGAAAAGTTAATAATGTTCAATCATATTGTGTTAATTTATATATATATATATATATATATATATATATATATATATATATATATATATATATATATATATATATATATATAAAACGTATTATTTAGTTTTTTATGAGTTTAACTATTTTGATATAGATATTTCTTACCATCCAAAAAAGAAATCAAGTGCTCGACTTGCAGCTTTGCGGTCGGCAACACTATTATTGGAATATGGTTCAAAGAAGTGAGTCACTAAGGTCACTCCAATTTTTCCTTTTTGATGAGCCTATATGACACCAAACATAAATTTTTCAATTGTATAATAAACAAAACAATAATTATATAGAGGATATAGTTGCTAACTAATGCACTGGGTGTACCGTTTAGTTAGTGTTCATTTTGGTGAGCTATATATGTTATTTTTGAATGTGTAAAAAGTTATTTTATCCCTATTATTTTTGTTTTTTATTTCATTTTTTAACATGCTTAACAAGTGCAAAAAAAAAAATTATCCCATCCCTATAAATATATGCACTACTTGCATTGTGCATGGAACTCTATCAATAATTATGTTAATTTTTAAAACCTTTTTAATATCTCTTTAACTCTATTCCTAGACTTCTCTCTACTTAAAACATATGTCTTTGAGCTCTTATTAGTTGAACTACAAAAATTTTTTGACAAATGCATGAAAATAATTATTGACTTCAAAGTTATTGGTGTTTTCAAAGAGTGGACCATCTTACTATAATTTATTGAAATATTAACTACATGTCGGACCGATTTAAGGCCATAAATAGAATTAAATTCAAAGACCATTTGGTTGTAGAGACCGATAAAATTGAGTACCACCTCTATTCCAAAAATAGGGTATAAAATTGACCCACAACCTACATGTTGTTTTGAGTTTTTGTTGTATTTTTTTTTTACATCAAAAATATAAATTGTTTCCGCCAAAGATTAAATCCTGGATCTCTCCCTATTTAACACACATGTCTCTCAACTTTTACTACTTGAGTTATCTGAGTTTTTATTGTATAAAATCATTTTCAAATTTTCCACTTCATTAAGTATTCCTTTCCCAACATATTCCTATTTTTTTTTATAATCAATTACTTTTATACATGATAGATAAACCCAAATATTAACCAATTTTACCTTTCCTGCCCACTCTCATCGAATATTAGAAAGAATAAGAATGAATTTTGTTATCACCACTCGATATGTTTAAATTTAGGAAAACTTTTTAATGTACTGCTAATATTTTACAAATAGACATGCACATTACTATTTACTATTTTCTTTAAGTTTATGTATGTATATATATATATATATATATATATATATATATATATGATATTTTTATGCCAATTACCTGATATTTTCTCTTGTACAATCTGGCAGCAGCAGCATGAGCAAGTATTAAGTTATGAGCAACAATATAAGTCTCTGTAGCTGAGTCACCAGCGGTACAATTTCCAACATATTTAGAACATCTACCAGGTGCAAAAGTGCCACCCATATATCCATTAATGGTGTATGAAAAAGGTTCATTAAGTGTCACCCAATGCTTAACCCTATCTCCAAATGTCTTGAAGCAAAAGTCAGCATAATCTTCAAAATCCTTTCTGTTTTTATCCATTAAATTTAGAATATATTTTAAATTAAAATGATATTTAGAGAGACTTTTGAACCGATATTTTCTGTCGGTTAAATTAAGATTTCTGAACTAATATTGAATTTTCTATCAGAGTATTTACTATTTATTATATATTTTATTCAATTGAAGCTATGAAGGCTATATAATTTGCTTATTATGGTTGGTTTAATCTTTCGCTAGATACTAGTTACAAGCTTATGCTTATGGCTTTTTAGTTTTCACAACACTACATTAAACCCTTAGCTACATAAACTCTTAAGTTAATACATTTATTGTTATTTTTTATTATAAGAGATAAATATATTTTTTAGATTAATTAACAAAATTAATACACTTTTTGACAAGATTAATACATATAATCTATAATATAAATCAGTTATATTAAATTTTTAATAAATTTAATATAACTATAATTAATAAATTTTTAATAAATTAACAAAATTAATACATATAATCTATAATATAAATCAGTTATATTAAATTTTAAATAAATTTAAAAATAAATTTCTCTTATAATAAATAACGGAAATAGTAGTATATAAATTGATGGGTGATTTGGCAATAATGTTTTTTGTTTAGGGTTTAGGCAATAGTGTTACTTACACTACTTTATGACTTAGAAATCCCATATATTCGTCTTCAAGACTTTGTGGAAGATCCCAATGAAACAGAGTTACAAAGGGTACTAAGCCTGCCAAAATAGTTAGTTTATACAAGGGAGAGTTGGTTATTTTTTTTTAAAAAAAGACAGAATATAGGAGAATTAATGTGAATAAATTAACAAAAAAAATTAAAATAGGATCATTTAATTAGAAATAATTATTTGCTATTCAAAAATATTAATTAGTAATAATACAAGAGTTTTTACCATTTGCTAGGATCTCATTAATAACATTGTTATAGAATTTAACTCCCAATGGATTGACTGCCCCCTTGCCCTCTGCATATGAATCAATTGCACACTTAAATTAAAATCACATAAATCATACTACTATTGTTCATTTTTGTAAGAAATATTTTTTAAAATTTTTATTGAATAACTGATGTATTATGTCTATAACATAGATAAGATATAAAATAATTCACTAAATATAAAAAATAAAATGTCTTTTAGAAAGAAATTTGGATAACAATTATATAGTAAAATGACATTCGTCGCTTAATGACAAGAGAGGATTTTTGGGTACAAATTAATTACTTAAAATTAAAAATAGTCCACTAATCTTTGTTAGTATCTTACTTGGGAATATTCTTGACCATGAGATGGAGAATCTATACGAGTCCAACCCAATTTCCTTTACCAATTTGATGTCACTCTACAAAATAATTGAAGTTGATGTTGAATTACTTACTTCAATGTACATGTGATTAATAAAAAATATGAGAAATGAAAAAAGAAAGATATCAATGATTTTATTAAATTGTTCATCTTAACTACATGGTGTAAGTGTATTTCAATTGTTATATAAAGTTATAAAAGAAATTGGCATTGTCTTATCAAAAACAAAATTGATATAAGTTATTAGCTAGGTTCGGTCTAGTGATAAAAGGTTTGGGTAGTATACATGAATATCTAGGTTTGATTTTCATTGTCTTTATTTGTAAGTCAATTTAATATTAAAGATAAAATTGAAAAAAGAACAATTAGGGCCTGTTTGAAACACTTTTGTTTTTTAGTTTTTAAAATGTGTTTTAAAAATTAGATTTTAAAAACTGTTTTCAAAAAGAAAGAAAAAAAAATTTGTTTGGTTAGTGAATTTTCAAAAACAGTTTCCAAAACAAAAAAAGAGAAAACTCATTTGGTAATCTAATTTTCAAAAACAATTTTTAAAACAGGAAAATTATAAAATTTATTTGATAATTAAATTTATAAAATATATTTTTGCAACCTATATCTATATTAACTATATAGATATAAACTATTGGATTTACAATAAAAATGTGATTGTGACGAATTACACGCTATACTAATTTATTTATTTTGACAAATTAAGCACTATAATATTGAAAAATGAAAATATGCCAAAGCAAACTTCTAACAACAAGTCAACAACCACCAAAGTCATTTCAAAGTCTCATGCAAGAAAATATAAACTAAGCAAACTCTAAAGTCTCATACAATAAAATATAAAGTGTGATCTGTTCAATTAATTGTTATGGTATTCCCACATCCTTTCTTTAATTTGATTCCTATCTCTTGCCATTTCAGCTGCACCTTCATCAGATAACCTTGTTAAATTGTTAGCATTGGAGTTCATCCCTTCTATGTTAGGCCCTTCATTCACCCTCTCAAGTTCTATCGGATCCATTTCTTCCCATATTCTAAATAACTCGTCAGGCAAATTCCACTTGCGTATGTAATTATGAATAGCACAACAAGCAGTTACTATGAGTCATTGCCTAGAAGGTTTATATGGAGGCATCAACTTCAAAATTGGAAATCTATTTTTTAGCACCCCAAAACAACGCTCAATTGTCATCCTTAGAGATGAATGTCTATAGTTAAATAACTCTTCCGGGCTCCTCGGTTGTCTACCTTGACCTCTATATTCTTGTGCATGATATCTTTCGCCCCTATAAGGAGGGAGAAAACCTCCGGTACATGGATAACCAGAATCAACAAGATAAAATGAACCTTCAATAAACAAAATATATGTTAGCGTTATAAATATCATCGAGAAAAACATTATTTTGTGTTGATATAACTACTTACCTCTAGGTAGCCAAGGAAATCCCGCATTTGGATTAGTAATTGCATCCAAAAAAACTCTTGAATCGTGTGCACTTCCTTCCCAGCCCGAATATACATATGTAAATATCATGTTGAAATCACAAGCACACATTACATTTTGTGTGATAGTTGCTTTTCTACCTCTACATGAAATTTGTTTCTCTGCAGGAACCCATGCACTTATATGTGTACCATCAATTGCACCTATGCAATTCTACAAGGCATAACCCAAAATATATGGATAAGTAATCAAGAATCAAGGAATAAAGATACAACTACAATAGCAATAAAAGTAATTACATTACAAGCATACCTTGAACCAAGGATAGTATTTGGGATTATTCTTGATCTTTTCAGGCAACTCTGTGGACTCTTGCTTTATCAGTTCTTTTCCCAATCGACACACTGCCCTTAATACTTCCTTGAAATTGCGTGAGATTGTTTCCGTGGAATGTTGAAAGCGATTTGAAGCAACTCTATGACGAACATTATGGCCAATTATGAATAAAAATGTAGCAACTTTCTCTTCAACTAGCACATCCCTTGAGTCACTTAAGTAGTTTCTTCCCTTCAGTTCATTACAAAAATTAAGAAAACATTCCTTCTTCATTCGAAATAAATCAAAACAACTTGTTCCTGATCCATTTAATACTTCAGCAACAAACTCACGACCAGACAATGAAGATGTCAAAACCTTTGATTTATTAAAGTATTTTTGGTGATAATCATAAAGCATACTACTAATGAGAAAGTCCGCAAACTCATCATCACTTGCATCAGACGAAGAATCCTCATCTATATCAGTATCAATTCTGTTTAAAACCTGTCATATATATATTCAAAAGCACTTTTAGTCACCATAACATCAATGAAAGCCTTACTAACAAAATCAGACCAAAGCTTTGCATCACTAATGTCAACACTAGTTGCCAAGTTTGATTCTAAAAAAAAAAATTGAACATAATGCATGAAAATGGTGTCCATAAACATAACAGAAATTCCATTGATATAAATCATGCAAACAAGAACATTCTAATGAAATCTTAGTAGTTGCATAGAGCCATTGATAGTGCCTACATGTTTATACCGCTACAGATAACTCCTTGTTTAACTTCTCTGAACTAACATATTATTCAATCATGATAACTAGAATGCAGCAGCCCGATCACATTAAATCCAGCTGATAAAACTTAATTAAGCACTTATTCGATAAACATGTATCATGAAATAGCTAATTCTAAAATCAAATATGGAATGAAAAAAACTCTGTCTAAGCTGAAAACAACTTAAAAAAATAAGCTACATGCAGAAAACAACTTATGTAACTCTTACAAACATGTCTACAGCTCTACAAGTACATACTAGTCTTACTAAACCCTTCAAAAACACATTCTTAATTGGATTACTAGTACTACCAATAAACCCTGATTGCAAATTGCAATAATATATTCAACTGAATCAGAAACTTATACGTGATAGTGATGATCAAGTGATCAACAGAAACAGACCAAAAAAAATGATGATTCAAATTAGAAATAGAAACATATCATCCATCATATATGAAATGATGACATGAGAAAACATATTAGATAAAAGTTATTGATATTAACAACAATAACAAACAAACACATAAAGCTTTGATTTATTAATTGCCTATATTTATATACCTTCCGGCTTCAACCACATAAAGAAAACATACAAGCTATAGAGAAAACAAAATTGATCAAATCCTTCTATTTAGTAAGCAAAGCAAGAGAAAATTGCAACTATACCCAAATTTAATGAAACCATATCCAGCTCAATTTAATTTAGGCAAAGTAAGGCTAAAAAATGGCATAAGCATAGTGCTAACAAAGTAAGGCTAAAAAATGGCATGCTTCTAATTTAGGCAAAGAACATTATTATTAAATCCACCAAGCATTAGTCCTTGACAACATATCCAGCTCAGTTTAACTTCTTGCACACTAATAACTTGGATCTTAGTCATATCAAACTATTTCCATTTCTCTTTATATTTATATATAATAACAACAACTATGATTGACATGAATACTCATTTCTTTAATTGAATCACTACCTTATTGGTTAATGGTCCCTTCTTCCTAGTACTACATTTCAGCCACATTGGCTTCTTTCTCTGTAAACTAAGCAACTAGTTTCAGTTCCAACTCGTTAATGTTAACTCCAAAGCATATAAAAGACAAGAAATATGTGGTCCCTAAATTTAAGACCGGATTCAATCACTCACTCACTTAACAGTACCTAATGAATAAGCTATTATCACAACTAAGCACTAATAAGTTATAAGCACTTATGTAGTAAGCTATTAGCATACGATCAACACAAATTGCAATTGAACAATAACTACATCCATTTCTTTAAGCTATAAAACATATTAGTGACTTTGTAAGCACAATTCTAAATCCTAATAATCATTAAAAGTATCATAAACATTGAAGATGCAAGAAAAGGAAAAAAATCATAAAGATTATAGATCAATCATGACTAATCAACAAGGATTTCCCATTTTCAACTCACCACTCAATTTCCCTGCCTCAATTTCTAATGAAAATTACATCAATATAGCTTTGAACAACCAGCTATTCTGATTTTGAACAAACAATATAGCTTTAAAGTAGAATCCATTTTCTTTGCTCTTAATTAAGCAAAACATGTTCATCATGTGAAAATCTTATGCAACTACAATTCATTTAGACAAAGCATACAATAGCATACAAATTCAACTATAATAGAAACAACCCATTTTACAAAAACTGAAAAAGAACAAAAATGTACAAAATTAAATAATGAATCACTAAGAAACAGAAGGAAAATTAACAGAAATCACAATTTTGCAATCAACCCTAAACCCCAAATCACACAATCTCATAACTTGCAGAAAAACCCCAACCGAGCTAACCACGACAAATTGAAGAAGAAATCAGCCATGGACGAGAGTGAGTGTAAGAGTAGAGCGAGCTAACCATGGGGTTGATGGAGAGCGAAATCGGTCATGGAAGAGGCGAGAGTGAAGACGAGAACGCGAGAGGGAAGAGTAACGTGTTTATTTTTTTTAATCAAACAAAAACAAAAGAGAAGTTCCACTTAATTACATGAATGCCACTCCGTGTTTTTTGAAAAGTGAATTTTGAAAAGAAAAACATCTTTTAGGTGTTTTTGTATTTTAGTTTTATAAAAGAGAAAAAGAAAAACAGTTTTTAAAACTATTTTGTAAAATTATACATTCAAACAAGTTTTTAATTATTCAATTTTTAAAAACTAAAAAACAGTTTTTAAAAATTGATTCAAACATGCCCTTAGTCTCTAATGTACGTTTTGTTTTATAATTTTGTTTTACATAAACAAACTCAACCCATTTTATTTATAATATCAAACTCGATACAAGAATATATATGACCGTGACAATGGGAACTACCATATAACTAACGGTGACACCCTTGCTAGCAAGTGAGCAACAATGTTTGATTGTCTCCAAATAAAAGTTATTTTATAATTTTGTAAAACTCTTTTAATTAGTTATTTCTTATAAACAAAATATGATAGCATTTTACATGTTTTCATTATATACAAATTTTACTATGATAAGTTCAATATAATAAAAGCAATTGTATTTATTAAATTGTCTGTTGTCCGAGTGTTGAGCTGCTCGGGTCCTCTAAATATGTGTTTTATCATTTTTTATCTTAGATGAAATGATAAACATCATCAAAATTCATACTTATATTTGTAAAGTTTCATATTTAAATCCAGATAAGAGTCCAATCTAACAATATTATCAATATTAATTAATTGAACTAGAATTTGTAGACGAAAATTCATTATGTATAGTAAGAAGAGATATTGTTTTGTTTCATAATGTAGTAGTAAGAAATATTACCAATATCAATATCAAATAATATCTCTTCTTACAACAATATCTCTTCTTACTACATATAATTTCTGTAGAGTAAGATTCTTGAAGTGTAGAGACATTGTTGTGTTTCATTATATCTCTTACTACATTATGAAATTCATTATGTAGTCATATGGCAGTTGCATGTGGTGAACAACAGCAACAAATCAAAATTAAGAGATATTAACAAAATATATGGTGAACACAATTAATTCTATCGATCAATTGGTCACTTTTCTTTTACATCCTATAAGTACAAAGATTTTATTGTCGTTTAACGGTGACTAATCTTCGTCAACAAATTTGTGTGGCATACAAGTTGTATTCTCTTTCCTCTACTGAATGTTCCATATGCAGTAATGAGACATCAAACTCCTACAACGTAATTAAGAGATTCAAAATCTTTACCACTTTAATCAATTTATTATCACTAAAAATTGGTCTATTTTTAAATTTATCATCAGGAGAAATAGAATCGAAAAAAATTAAATATGGACTGACTAGCATTACTAATATGTCCGTATTTAATTTAATTAAAAAAAATTATAATATTGCTTCAACATGCAAGACCAAAAAATAAATATTCCTTGAACATGCTACTAGTACATATCAAACATTTGTTTGTTACATAACATTAGAAAATTTGACAGCTATTATAAAAAAATACAGCTAAAGCAATCTATTTTATATATTAAAATAGAGTCCCCAATTATTTTGTTGACACATCAGCACTTTATATACCACACTCCTATATTTGCCACCTCATATAATATACTGAGTTGGCAACTCTAAAATGCTTTCTTCTTTGCTCTTCATCGTGACTTTCAAAAACAAGACAAATGTATCATTTGTATGTTACAAATGCAAGGTCAGTTACAAAACATTAACACCTCATAATGCAATAAATAAATGTTTATTCTTGCTATTGATTGATTGATAAGTTACCATTTGAGAGAACTTTTCATCTCCATGTATTTATCGTCCAAGTTAAATATTATGAGATACAGAAATTGTGTGACAACAATATCTCATGCATGATGCATCTGATATAGGATTTTGTGTCTCAATTTTTACAAATATTTGTTTCTAACATTTGTCTCTCTTTTTAATTTTTCTATGGTACTTTCTTCCCATTTGTAAACAATTTCATTTTTTTAAACTAATATGCATTTGCTTGAAGCGGGGAATGAAGCTTGGTATTTTCAAATCTTAATTGCTTTATTCTCCATGTATATTAGTTCAACTAGCTAAATATCCACTATCGATTGAAGGGTACAATTGATCACGTATTAACCAAAAGTCCACAATTAATATAACAATTTTGTTCATTGCAATTCTTGCATCCACAGGGCTACAATTCTTTGCTAATAAGGTGGATGAGCCATGATAGAATGAAGTGGGCGATGATGACGGCTAATGTGCAGGCATAAAAGAGGTCAATTCTCACCTGAAAATGTTAGTAAATCAAATTATTCCATATTCATTTTATTGAATTTTTTCAATTTTTCATAGAATTATTTACTATTTATATATTCCTATATTAATAACATAATTTGTTTATTGTAAAGATATTATTATTGCATCTCAAAAGTTTCAATACAATTGTATATAAGTTGATCTATTTATAAGTGTAAGAAGTATATTTTAGGTATTACATTCTAGAATTTTCATTAAATTCCAATACATAATAAGTGGACACTACTAAAGTACTCTAGAAAATTCTAGATATGAGCATAATTAGTTATCAAATAATAACTATTATTTAAATTACTAATGCATTCTATAAATTAAAAATGTATATCATATTTCAACTAATTAACATAACTATAAGAGATGTGATATTGTTTGGGATGATATTCTTTGCACACATTTCCTTATACAAGAGCATATGTATGATCCAATTTAAGTTATTTAATGTGTTTCAAATAAAAAAAAGTATAGTTGAATGAAATTCTTTCCAATAGATTACCTAACAAAAAACAAAATACTGTATAAATTATTTACAATTACTTATAACCACATGTAAATTATAAGTTATAAGTTAAATCGCGTGTTTTTGTAAAAAAAAAAGTTAAATCGCGTGTTTAGTTGGTTTCTTATGCATATTAATTGACTGAAAAGTGCGCAGGATAGGACAGAAACAAACCACGGCTTGGCAAAATAGAATGAAAAACATCATAGACATTGCAAGAGGCCATTAAATATTACTAGCACAAATCAAACAGAAGAAGGTGGTGCGATCGACTGTCGGCACGGTCTAGAGAAAGGTTGTGACATCATCAAAAGCCAATGAAATGTTTCAAACAAGGCCCCCCATCATGGAGTAGTGAACAAATTCATTAACAACTTCAACTCAAGTGGAGTACCAATAAAAGTTATTTATTTCTTTTTTGTTGTTCATAATTCTTCAAATTATCAATTGGTTGACACATTTCAATTTCTTATAATATTGTTTTTTCCAATCTTTGTAGAGAGAAATTGTAGCTTGATTAGTAATTATCATTGTACTGTGACTCTAAAATTTAGAGTTGGGTTAAACGATCATTTCTACAAAATTGACTTCTAAAGTGAAGATTGTCTCTATTTATACATTCTTATATAGGTCATCTCATTTTTAATAAATTATGATATCATATTCTTAGATGTATTCAAGTATACAGAGTATTACATGAATTTGTAATTGAATTACCGCTTCAAGTGAACTTTGTTTAAAAATTAATTCTTATTAATATGAAAAAACTTTTCTCAGTTAAAAGCTAAATCTATAATTTGAAATTCCCTAAAACTTTTGAATACTAATAATCTCTTAAGAAAACTATATCCCCTTTAATAATATTAACATATCATTTATTTAAATATTTATCATTTAATTATTTTATACCTGCGCAACGCGCGGGTCTCAATTTAGTTATATTAGAATTTAGAAGTATAAACATCTCTAGGTCTCTTGTAAAATCCATGGCTCTGAGATTGCTTTCTGTTTGAGAACATACTTTCAATGGAGATATAGATTAGTTAACCAACAATTAAGTTCTAATTAAATTTTATTTTATGGTATGCTACTATGCTGTATAGGTAAGAAGTTCAACTAATAATACTTATATGTATACATTATTCCTACCAACTCACCCCAACATTTTTTAGTTACACAATTTCATCTATAAAAGCCTCACATATAACACATGCATAACAAATTACAAAGCATTTCAAAATCATTAGCATTACAAAGAGCTCCAACTACTGCAATATATCTTCCTCAAGTTTCTCTCATCAGCTTGATTAAACCATGGCTTACATTGGTTTATCTACAACCATTTTTTTATTTGTGGTTCTAGCTATATTGTCATCAAACAGTAACACCATGGTTGTCGGGGCACGTAATCTTCTAGAATCAAACATACCTCAACTCCCAAAACTTGATCTTCCTAAGATTCCTGAATTACCTAAGCCTGAAATCCCTACGATACCTGTATTGCCAAAACCAGAATTACCTAGTGTACCAGAATTTCCAAAGCCTGAGCTACCTAAGTTTAATATCTCTGAATTGCCAAAACTTGAGCTTCCTAAACTTCCTGAGTTACCTAAAGTCCCTGAATTGTCTAAACCAGAACTACCTAAAGTACCTGAGTTACCTAAGTTTCCTGAATTGCCCAAACCCGAGCTACCTAAATTTTCTGAATTGCCAAAATCTGACCTACCAAAAAATCCTGAATTACCAAAACCCGAACTACCTATATTTAATGTCCCTGAATTACCAAAACCCGAACTACCTAAAATTCCTGAAATGCCAATCCCCGAACTACCTAAATTCTCTGAAATTCCTAAAGTTGTTCCAGCTCCTACTCCATAAGTTGGAATTGATCCTTTCATTGCATTGTCTCATTTATAGTTTTCTACTATATGGTGCCCAGCTCGTGTTGTATGATGGTTGTGATGTGATTTATACATAAATTTCCAATTCAGTATTTTATGATGTAGACTACAGCCGTAGGTGAGTGATTGTTATGGCTTAGTTTGAGTTTGTTTAAATCGAGTGTAATACTACTTATTGATGCTGTTTAATATGATCATGCTGCACTTTTAGTTAAATTTCCAGGATTTTCAAATTCTAAAGTTGTTTGAGCTGATATTTTATTGTTTTATAAATTTTAATAGATGATAAAGTACTGTACCTAAACATATCCCAATCAAATGTGAACTAAAATCCTAATTTAAGTTTATGTTTATTCTAGTCATAATATCAATTCAAAATTTAAAGCAGAAGGTTCCAGTACAATCCAGAAAACCAACATAACCACTATCTTACTGGCAATGCAACAATCGTGCAAAATGTAACGAATATCGTAGCCCAAAATAAACTTTAGTCCAGAAAAACTTACCATTGCATAGCATGATTCACAAAATAAAAGGTAAACAATCAAATACATAATAAACATAATATATGTCAAGTTTCCACACATATTTTACTTGTCCAAGTGAGATTTAAAAAGAAAATGTCATGGTGCACACATAGTATAATATAATATAGAACCCATAAAACTTCACCCATAGTTAAAAACCAGCCCATCCAGCAGGTTGAGAATTTGACTTGATCTCAAAACCCTTTGCCTCACCCAAAACATGAGCTTTACTCCCTTCACCAGGTCTTGGCATCTGAGAGCTACCACTAACGGCATGAGCAGCATTAAATGTATCTGTGCCAAAACCCCAAGAATCAAAATCAGAAGCTGGTTGAGTAGCCTGCTTGTTCTGCTGACCGTTTCTTGACCTAACAGATTTTGAAGCATTGTCTGCTGAAAGGGATTTCACAGATCCGGTTTCCTCTGGGAAAGCTTGCCATGATGACTTTGGTTCTGAACTAGGAGTTTTCCATTCACTTCTATTCTGCTGAAGTTCGAAAGCAGTTTAGTTAGAATGTTAACATATATAACCATAATCATGCGTCACAAACACAAACTAAAAAAATAGTAATGCGAATTAATTGGGAAGAAAAAACTACAAAATGCTTATTACCAAAGATGCAGGTGATGCAACTCCAGGAGAGGCTCTCAAAATCTCTCTATTTGGAGATGGAGTTCTTGCTGCAAGTGCTTGCTTGAGGTCCTGCAATTCTTGCCTTTGTGAACGGCAGATAGCAGTAAGCTTTTCATACTTAGCAGTTATTTCAGATTTCTCTAAGTTAACTTCCTTCAGCTGCTCTTTGAGTTTCTCCACCTCAAACTCTAATGCGCCTTCCCTTGTGGGTTTGTTACCATGCCTGGAGCTTAGCTTAGTTGTATCAAATTCTGCAACAAAAGTGTTAAAAGTCTGGTCTTGGAAGTTATCATTCTTCTTCTCCAGATTTGGCACATGTCTCTGACTTGCAAGATTTGTATCAGGGAAAAAATTAATTTCAAAGTCCTTGGAAGATGCAGCATCAGGCTTGTGTAACTTTCCATGTAAACTGCTTTTTACAGTCTGAGTTTGTGTGTTAGCCACTCTGTTAGTACCAACATTTTTGGGTAACTGATCATTGTCCGGGTGAACTCTGTCTTGTTTCGATGAAATATGGTGGCTAGATCGTTCTTCATCATACATAGGTTTGCCCTTTTCCTCTGGCACAAGAGAATCCTTTGCATGCATTGTGGACCAGAATGCACCAAGCTGACCCCCACTTTCCCCTCCCCTAGGAGCATGAGATGGCTGAGGGGTAGTTTTGGGTTCTCCAACTGATGGAGGAGGAGGTGCATTTCTGCGAGGCATTGGACTTGACTTGTTTATGGACAATGACGCACCTGCAAAATTTAAAATTTAATGATTTAAGCATTCAGGGAACATGTAAATAGACTAATCTTGTTATTCAAGACATGCATTACCTTCATGATTGATGGAGGAGGGTGATTCCGGTGGCCTGTCAGGTAATGACTTTTGTAAATCAAGAGGTAGCTGCTCATTAACACGAAACCAAACCTGCCACCATGGTAGTATACCCAATATCAATGATTGTTTGCTCTAATTCTAATGCCTAAGAATGCTATGGATGGATGATCTATGACCAACCTAAATTGGAGATGAATGGCCAATCAAGCAAAGCGCTTGCCTGCGTGATATCTGGTCTGTCATCTGGTCTAGCTTGAAGCATGTTTCTGATCAAGTCTGTGAGGTTTGAGCTGAATTTAGGTAAATCAGGAATGCGGTAGTTCCCATTTAAGACTTGGAGCTTTGATTCCCCATCAAATGCACTTTTGAAGTAGCATATGCGAAAAAGGAGACAGCCAAGTGCCTAACATATTCAATGAAAAATATGATTTGTCAGTTAGCAAAGAAAGATCCGACAGAAGTAGTTGCATTGACGAGATGAGTTTTTGGCATATGACTTACCCATATGTCCACTTTCTCATTAATTACTTCTTTCAGGAACAGATCCCACATCTAAATGCACACAAAACAAAAATTTGTGATCATTTGTAATTGAATCACACATAACTACAATTTTATTCACGAGCAGAAAAAAGTCTAGACATTAAAGGCGTAGTCCTAGGACTCAAATGCACAAAGTGTCTGAATTTATGGCTTTCCACCGGCTCTACCCCAGCGAGATTGAACCTAAGCACTTCAATAACATTGCACAGGCTAGGACCTTCGAACATAACTCTTAGTTCCAACCTTAGTTTATATAGAAAAACCAAATCTCAAAATACCTCAGGAGCTCTGTAGGCGGGGGTTGTGTACTTTCTGATATTATCTTCCTCAATTCCCATTTCTTCTGGCTTCTCAAAACGTTTGTGATTAGTAGAAATGCTTCCAAAATCACACAACTTCCATAAACCATCTGAACTTAACAAAAGATTCTCTGCTTTCAAGTCTCTAAAAAACAAAAAGAAGAAATATTAATATATCAATGATTCTAAAAGCACCCTCTAAACTTTCGTAAATGTTATCAAACTTTATGAACAATGTCACCAAAAAATAAAGTGAAATCAGATATATCAAATGGCACAACTTAAATAAACATGTCTGAAGGTTTTGAAGAATAAAAAAGAGAGAGAAATTAAAAATTTTGACAATCATATAATTTAGTACTAGTATTGTTACCGGTGAGCAATAGGTGGGGACTGGCAGTGCATGGCAAAGACTGCATTACATACATCCCTGAAGATTAAAAGAATCTGCCTCTCATCAAAATAACCAGCTCCTCGACTCTCCAGAACACTAACCAAAGACTTCTCACAAAATTCCATTACAAGGAATGCCTCTTTTGTCCTACCCATATCATAGATGGCATGAGCATCAAGTGTGACCACATTGGGATGTCCTTTCAGCAACTTCATCACAGATATCTCCCTCTTCACCAATCCAAGTGATTCTTCATCATTGCATATTATGTGCTTCAAAGCATACTGTTTCGACATATGCACAGCATCACGGGCCAGGTAGACACATGAAAACCCTCCTTCAGCAATGACCTTGAGGACATTTACTTTAAGATTCCCAACATCTATAGAGCGGCCTTCAAGACCACTTTGCTCTTTGTGCATGAACGGCTTAAATTTCCACATCTTTTAGAAAAAATATAGTAGGTTTCTGCATACGTAAATTAAAATATAAGCCATAACCTCATAAAAATTTGCACATTCTCTAATTAAGGAATAGCATATTAGCATTGCTGTTGTGCACATAACATCATATTATTTTTACAATAATCATATGACAATGTGGTTTACATGGAAAATGGATTCTCTGCAAGTAGAAGTCACTGCAATTACAATCTAAGCCATTGCACTAAATTATCAAACAATGAATGACTAAAATAACAAAAACAAAACTCCAGGAAAAAAAACACTTCCATAACAGTATCAATACTAATATCCAAGTTCTTTATTGTACATAAAACAATATAGTTTATTATGATACACTCTCAATGTAAAAAATTTAACACATTTTGTTTGTTTTCACTACCAGTATCCAGCCCACTGGGCCAACTAATCCAGTTCAGGAGGCATCAAGTGGTTTCTGTCACCTCCCAAATGCAGTTGCGGGTAATCGGAAATTTCAACACTTTCAACAAACCAAAATCAATCATATTCATATGTATGACTTCAGCAGTAATTATGATTGAAGTGAAACATTTTTAATGATCTGATGATTATGATTGATTAACAATGTAAAAAAATTTACACTAACAATCAATTAAATCCAAAACAACATAGATTAACAAAAATAATCAAGTTTCAATAGATCATCACCATAATCAAGGGATTAATACACCATCCAAAAAATAGATTTACTTAACAGTTTTTTTTTTGACAATAAATAACCATCAAACAAGATCCAATAATACCGACACAGTAACGTAGAAACAATCATTCATTAATTTCCAATCATCAACCATATATTCAAATCCAAAAGATCCAATAACAACAAAAACACTAATCAACACCACATAAAATAAAATAAAAAATCTTACCTAGATAATCCTAATCCGAAATTCAGCTCAAATCAATAGAACACGACCTCGATCAATCGATCTGCAACACAAAAAAATCACAAAACTCAAATCAACAAAAAAATCAATAAAAAAAATTCGAAAATCAAGAAATTAAGTATCGAATTTTGTGGTTCTACCTGTGAACACTAGATTGAGAGAGATCGGGAAGTTGAATGAAGAGTTGAAATGGAAGCTAAAATTGCGCCATTAACGAAAATGATTGAGCTTTGGTTCTACAGTTTCAGATTTGCGAAGTGAAAAAATGAATGAAAAGCGTGAAAGGGTTATATATATGAAGATGAAGATGGTGTAAGAAGGTGAAAGAGCGAAAGAGAAGGTGAGTGAGATGGGAGATGATCTTGACCGTTAAATTGGGTGAATTTGGAAGAGAGAATGATTGAGATGATCTGAATCGTGTGATTAGATAGATAAATGTGATCGTCGAGAAGTCCTAGCTCAACTGACAGATAATGCCGAAATTATTAGGCCGAACGTTCATTTGGGTTCGAACCTCGATCACTTCACTTATGTGCGTGAGTTGATTGATGACTTTGTCATCTTATTTATGTACTAAAAAAAAAGATAAATGGGATCTACTCCCCCCTCTATACTAAAATAAGTATTCTACTTATCAAAATTGTTAATCCTAAAATAGATGTCATTTACTATTTATAATATTGATTTTTACTATCTTATCCTTTAAAACAATCATTTGATGAGAGAAAAAAATAATCAAAGATTTACTTTTTGGTATTTTAATGTCTACTACCAATAAAAAAAAATGTTTTTGTAAAAGTCACATTCTCTCTATTTCATTTACACATTTTTTTAAAATGTGTGAAATGATAAATTAAAATATTTAAAATGAAACAGATAAAATATATGAAAACGATTGATGATATTGATATTAAAATTATTCATATTAAAAATGTAAAATCCACCTATTAACATTTTTTACTCGTAAAAAAAAACGTAGTAATATTTTTTGAACATTAAAAATATATAAATATTATTATAGGATTTTTCTTGTTTCCAGACTTTAAAATTTTGTTAAAATTTGTGTAAGAAAAACAAATTTTGTTAAAATTTAGAGTTTAGACTACTCCACATTTAAGGGCAATTTCGAAATTTCATGAATTTGTAAGGGTACAATTGAGTTTTTGTATATTCTCCCCTAACCCTAACTTTCACCAAAGTAACAAATACAGTTCAAAGCTTCACCATCGGATCCAAACTTCCAAACACTTCAGCGCCGCCGTTCAATCTCCGACTCCGCACCGCCACGCACCACCGTTCACTCCGTTCCAGATTTTTGAAACTTGAAGAACACGAACAATGTCGAAATTCTTCGCTCAGGTTTTTAGCCTCTTACCATCGTCGATTAATTAATTAGGTTTTTCACCATTGGATTGAAAAAATTATTCAATTTTTTATTCATTGGCATCAGTTTTTGGCGTACCGCTTGTATACGACATCTCTGTTTTGTAGTTCTGTTTTTTCCGACCTCGGAATGTTTTGTGCAGAGATCGGTTATTAATATTAATATTTTGCTGTTAAAATATAAATAAATTTATTATTCATTTAATTATAATTTTTGTTGTTTATGATTGTTAGGCTGGTAGTTCCGATGACGATGATAGCGAGTATGATGACGAGGTTGATGATGTACCGGTTGAACCTGACACCGAACCTTCTAGAAGTAGGTACATTGTTGGTAATGCTAGTGACAGTGATGATGAAGATGGTCAAAAGCGTGTTGTTAGGTCGGCAAAAGATAAGCGATTTGAAGAGATGGCTTTAACGGTTGAACAGATGAAGAATGCGATGAAGATTAATGATTGGGTTAGTTTGCAAGAGAGTTTTGACAAGATTAATAAACAGCTTGAGAAAGTCATGCGTGTTGCTGAGACTGATAAGGTTCCGAAGCTTTATATTAAGGCGCTTGTTTTGTTGGAAGATTTCTTGGCTCAGGCTTTGGCGAATAAAGATGCTAAGAAGAAGATGAGTAGTAGTAATGCGAAGGCGTTGAATTCTATGAAGCAGAAGTTGAAGAAGAATAATAAGCAGTATGAGGAGATGATTACTAAATGTAGAGAGAGTCCTGAGACTGAGGAGGAAAAGGATGAGGATGAGGAGAGCGATGAAGAAGATGAAAGTGATGGTGAGATTATTGAGCCTGATCAGCTGAGGAAACGGGAACTGAAATCAGATTCGGAAGCTGAATATGAAGAGCGAAATGATGATGCTGGTGATGGTCCTTGGGATCAACAGCTTAGCAGAAAAGACAGGCTTTTGGATAGACAGCTCATGAAAGATCCTAGGGAGATCACATGGGATATTGTTAACAAGAAGTTTAAAGAGATATTGGCAGCTAGGGGTAAGAAGGGAACTGGGAGGTTTGAACAGGTTGAGCAACTCACCTTCTTAACAAAAGTGGCTAAAACACCGGCACAAAAGCTTGAAATTCTCTTTAGTGTGGTTTCTGCTCAGTTTGACGTTAATCCGGGGCTCAGTGGTCATATGCCCATTGCTGTGTGGAAAAAATGTGTTCAGAATATGCTGCTCATCCTTGATATTCTCGTTCAATTTCCAAACATAAAGGTGGATGATTCCGTGGAGCAAGATGAGAATGAAACTCAGAAAGGGGATGACTATAATGGACCAATTAGGGTTTGGGGTAACTTAGTTGCCTTCTTAGAAAAAATAGATACTGAGTTTTTTAAGAGCTTGCAGTGCATAGATCCTCATACACGTGAGTACGTTGAGAGACTCAGAGATGAGCCCTTGTTTTTGGTTCTTGCTCAAAATGTTCAGGAATATCTGGAAAGGAGTGGAGATTTCAAATCATCTTCTAAGGTGGCCTTGAGGAGGGTCGAACTCATTTACTACAAACCACAAGAGGTTTATGATGCCATGAGAAAATTGGCTGACCTGACAGAAGATGGAGATAATGAAGGTGTGGCGAGTGAGGAGTCAAAAGGGTTTGAGGAAACAAAAATTCCTATTGCATTTGTTGTCACTCCAGAGCTTGTGTCTCGGAAACCCACCTTCCCGGAGAATAGTAGGGTTCTAATGGATGTATTAGTTTCACATATATACAAATATGGCGATGAGCGTACTAAAGCACGTGCAATGCTTTGTGATATATATCACCATGCTCTCCTTAATGAGTTCACAGTAGCTCGTGATCTGCTGCTTATGAGTCATTTGCAAGATAATGTTCAGCACATGGACATTTCAACACAGATACTTTTTAACAGGGCTATGTCACAGTTAGGTCTTTGTGCTTTCCGGGTTGGATTGGTTTCTGAAGCACACGGCTGTCTATGTGAACTTTATTCAGGTGGAAGGGTGAAAGAGTTGCTTGCTCAAGGTGTGTCACAAAGTCGATATCACGAGAAGACTCCAGAACAGGTACTGACTGATCTCCCTTCCCAAATGGTTGTTTAATGACTTAACGAAGGAAATGCATATATTCTTGTGAGTATGTATGTATGTGCTTACTACTTACCATATATTGTGACTAAATGAAAAGTGTGTACGTGCTTAGTGCTTGCCATATATTAATTATGACTAAAGGAAATGCATCTCAAGATACCAAGATTCCTTGTCAGTCTGTCACTCACCCTAGCCATCATGACTGCTGCCAAGTATTAAGTACTACATGTCATTTGCTTGGTGGACATCTTTTCTTTATATCTTAGATGCATTGTTTGGTGGCCCTCGGTTTTTCACACGATACCTCCATTCCTAATGTAAGACCCTTTTGTATAATTTTGTTGACCCTTTTTATAAGAGTATAAGACCCTTTCCAATTTAAAAAATTTATTAATTTTTTTTTTCACAAGTATCTCGAGTTAAACGGAGAGAATTAAAATACCAACTATATTGTTTTCTTAGTAAGTGAAGGATAATTTTGGATAGAGAATGTACGTTGGTGACAAATTGAGATTTCTTTCGGAGAAGAGACAGATTGCGATTTCTTTTGTCAGCTCTCTACAATTATCAAATTGATATGCTTAGATGCTTATTTGTTTTTGTTTAATAGTCCTAAATTATTAATTTAAATCTTACGTAAAGAAATCAATGTAGGTAAGATAAATTCAGTTTTGAAGCATAATAAAATTCCTTATGCATTCTAAATGTTGCTAGTTGTAAGAAGTTATCAGTTTAGGATATGTTATTTCTGAATGTGAGAAATTTTGTTACTTACAAATATATGTTCGAAGTGGGGTGGTTAAAAAACCCATAAAAACCGACCTGAACCAAACCAATTTCAAACTGAACCAGTTTGTAACTTTGAGAACCAAACCATTTTTACCAAAACAGTTTGTAAACTGAACCATTTATTTTAAAATGAAACCAACCCACAAGATAACTGAACCATAATAGATTCGAAAATCTAAAATAAAGATCAGCAAAAGAATATTAAATCAAACAAATCTGAAATTTGAGAACAGAAAATCACTAATAAAAAAACCTTGGAACTCAAATTAGAACTGGAATTTTTTTGAGAAGAATGGACCCCCCACCACTGTCGTGAATGGAAGGTCCATCATGTAGCAGTGTCATCGCAAATAGAATCTGCACTGCATGGCAACACCGTTGAGCTTTAACATCTCCACTGCGTAGCAGCACCGTCGTGAGGAGAAGCTGGTGAGAAGCATCTCCATGGTGAGTGGAATTTCTGCAGTGAAAATCCTCTGAACCAAACTGAACTGCTTGAAATGTTATATCGGGAAGGCAAATCGGTCAATTTGGCTGCACATGATGGATCTCAATGCCCTCTTCATCCCTAACCCATATTTCAACTTCACATCTCAATGTTTTTCTATTATTATTGTAAACTTGTCTCTAAAATCTAAATCTAGATCCCTAATCATTTGTGAATTGTGTAATTTAATCAATAATATTATCACCGCGTAAACAGAGGAACAAGTCATTTTCTACCTTCCTTTCACTTTCTGTTTATGCTTCTAATAGTTTAACTTTTGAAATCTCAGCAGATAATTATAAGTTAGAATATTCATAAAATAGTTTGGAAAGACAGTTCGTTTCAGCAATGTAAAACTGGTAAAATTGAACTGAAATTCCAGTTTGGTTTAAGGCTGTACAAAAAATAGTTCGGTCCGGTTTGACGAACTGATTTCCAGTTCAGATGGGTTCAGCAGTAGTTTCTCTCTTGAACTGAACTATACCCACCCCTAGGTTTGAATGTACTGGGCAAGTATTGTAGGATTGTTCTTTCTTTGATCTCATTTGTGGCTTGTGGGTCTATCAATTTTAAAATAAGTCTGGCTTTTGGATTATGAAAGAAACTTCCCTTACCCTGCATATTGAATCAACTCGTTGTCAATTAGATAAATGGCTTTTTGCCATGTTGTATTTGTCCTTGTGTTAAAGTTTAAAATATTTAGTTTATTATTGCTGATACCAATCTATGCATTGGCCTTATAGCCTAGCCTACATTGCTAAAGTAGCATAATTTATTTCAGATTAACTTATAGTCTTCTCATTTTTTGATACATAGATATTTTCATTGTTTATTATTCTCTTGTATTTGTTTTGGAATTGTGATATAACAGATTTTACTGTTTTTAATATTCCTTCAGGAAAGGTTGGAAAGAAGACGGCAGATGCCATATCATATGCACATAAATCTTGAGCTCCTAGAAGCTGTGCATCTTATATCTGCTATGCTGCTTGAGGTTCCCAATATGGCAGCCAATGTTCATGATGCAAAACATAGGGTCATCAGCAAGAACTTCCGCCGCTTGCTTGAGGTCAGCGATAGACAAACGTTGACTGGTCCTCCAGAGAGTGTCAGAGATCACATTATGGCTGCCACGAGGGTTCTTATCAAAGGAGACTTCAACAAGGCTTTTGAAATTATTACCTCCCTTGATGTATGGAAATTTGTGAAAAATCGGGACACTGTATTGGAAATGCTGAAGGACAAAATCAAGGAGGAGGCACTTAGGACATATCTCCTTACCTTCTCTTCATCCTATGAGTCTCTGAGTCTGGATCAAGTCACAAAATTTTTCGACCTCTCCATTTCCCGAACTCATAGCATTGTGAGTAGGATGATGATCAATGAGGAGCTTCATGCAAGCTGGGACCAGCCAACTGGGTGCATTGTTTTCCAAAATGTTGAGCACTCTAGGCTGCAATCATTGGCATTCCATTTGACTGAGAAATTATCTATCCTTGCAGAGAGTAATGAAAGAGCCACAGAGGCAAGGATAGGCGGTGGATTGGATCTGCCTCCAAGACGAAGGGATGGCCAGGACTATGCTGCTGCTGCCGCCGGTGGTGGTGGAACAGGGCCTTTGGGTGGTAGGTGGCAAGACTTGTCCCATTCTCAGCCACGACAAGGGAGTGGACGAACCGGATATGGTAATGCTGGTGGAAGGCCATTGGCATATGGTCAAGCAGCTAGGAGTGGCTATTCAAGGGATCGAGTGGGGCGTGCTGGTTATCAGAGTTCAGGGAGGAGTAATCAAGGGGGTTCCGGACTGAGGGGATCCCAGGGAGATTTATCTACCCGCATGGTTAGCCTTAAGGGAGTTCGTGCTTAAACAAGTTACTATCGATGGCAAGATATAATAAGTTTTACATATCAAAATTTTCCTATTCATGGCTGTTTTGACTAGTACCAAAAACATTTATGGTTTTCATTTTTGTCCTGTTTTATTTTCTTGATGCACTTCATCTGAAGTTGCAAACTTGCAATGTGATATTTGTTGGCTTTTATTTTATGTAACATGACAATACATGCGGTTCAATTTAGCATGAATCCATATTGGGACTATTGGAGAATAATAGTCAGTTTTCGTTTATATTCCCATTTCTCTTTCTTTGAAAATCATAATATGTCGAGAATTCATATTTCATCCCTGATTGCAAATAAAGGAGTATTTTTTTTTTCCTTTTTCTAGCATCTCTCTCTAACGTGCTATTCTATAAAAATCCATAATCATATATTTTTGAACTAAAACAAGTAGCTTGATAGTTGAACAAACATGACGTGCATCCTCTTTTAAGTTTATCATTGAAAGTATACACTTCTAGATCAGCACAAAGTATACACTTATCTTCAAACTAAAAAATAGAATTAAATAATTATGTTATAATAATTGTTTGGATTAATACCTAAAAATGTAGGTTGTTGAGAAGAAGAAGAAAAAAAAAGAAATTATGGATAACACAAATTCAAGGACTAAAAGGCCTATTCCCTCAACTTTTACAATACATATATAGTACTATTTTAGAAATTTGCTTTTTAGGCCCCTCAAACTACTTCTAGGCCCCCCAAAAACCCAAAAATACCCTCAATTTGGGGCAATAAAATTTTCAGTTTCTATAATCAGTAAAATACGTTTTTTCGGATCGTATAATCCGAAAAAAATGTTTTTTCGGATTGTATCCTCCGAACTCGCCCAGGCAAATATTAAGAATAATGCACATTTGATTACTACTAGCCCAGTTTGGAAGTTATCTTTCAAAAAAAATTCGGAAGATATCTACCAATCTGGTTTCAGAAGTTATCTTCCAATTTCTGCGTACACAGAATTTCTAAAAAAAACCAAAAACTAATCGGTTTAAAGTTATGATTACCTATTTAATGCCTTCAAATGAGTGTGTGATCCTCCAAATGAGCGAATAAATGATGATTTTGAGCTTAAAAACGCGAAATCCCTAAATAAATCGCATTTTTCTTTAGAGAAGAGTGGTTGAATGTTTTAGTGTGAGTGATGGACAGGTCTGCTGCAAGTCTGCTTTTAAACCAAAATTTCGGATCGTATCTTCCGAAAAATGTGATATTTCAGCTCGTAACTACCAAAATTTCTGTTTCCAATCGTATCTACCGAAATGCCTCCCGCCAATTTAAAACTCTCATAAATTAAAATTTCGGTTTATAGGATCCAAAATTTTTGAAATTTCGGTTTGTATCTTCCGAAATTTTTTTGCCTTGATGTGTTTCGGAAGATATCTTCCGAAAGGTAGTTTAGGTACTTTGGGGGGCGTGGGAGTAATTAATGGGGCGGATAAAGCAATCTTCACTATTTTATATGATTGTAACTAGTGTTAAATTTGTAGTAATTTGAGACGGCCCAGATAAACGAGACAATACCCAAAATCTCACATTGTGCAGGCTTGTGCCATGCATTTTTAGTATTAATTAAGCATGCATTTTTGGACGAACAGTGCAAACATAGAATCTAATTGCCGTCCTAAGCAAAAAATGACAAATCATATAAAAAAATAAATTGTCATTTTCTGTTATTATTTATTCTCTTTATCTTTTCAGTTCCTAATGACCAAGTCTCGTCTTCTAAGGATTGATGAGGTTAGAGTCATCGACCCTTTAAATTGAAGTCGTGTCTGTTTTTTATGTCTCACATCAAATGTGCTTGTGTCCGACACTTACACGACTTTAATTAGCTTATTTATGGATGCATAAGACCAAGGATCATTTCAAATTGAAACCATGTTGTTTAACTTCAAGGGTCATGTTCTTCTTCTCCTGGCTTTTTGCATTGCTATGTTTGAGTCGGTAGCTTCTCTTAATCAAAGCAGTTTCCCTGCTGGTTTTGTTTTTGGAACAGCATCTTCAGCTTACCAGGTTTTATTTATTATGTTATTTCCATCTATCATCGCAACCATTCACTAACGCATACAGAGACACGTGACATGACACTGACACGTCACTGGCACATAAATAGAAGTAGTTGAATTTAACCACACCTTTAATATGAAGTGATTGTGTATAGTATGAAGGTGCTGCATTTGAGGGTGGCAGGGGTCCAAGCATATGGGACACCTACATTCATATGTTCCCAGGTTAGTAGTGATTTTTCCCTCCTTATACTTCAAACTATATGATAAATTTGTCCCTAAAGTTTTCACTTTTCAAGGCTAATTATAAGGGGTTAAATTCTTTCCAATTTCATATTCATAATATGTTACATTATGCAATCGTTCCAATTAAATATCTCAAAATTTAAATCAAGATTAGACGACTCATATTCCAACTTCACTAAATGAGATTTTGAACTGCAAACATGAAATACTTACCCTCCAATCTTGAAATTAAATTTGCTAAGTAACTCGAGTATAAGCTATTTTGATCCCATGACCTAATCGAAATCTCAATTTTTGGTCTCCAGATCGAATAGCAGACCACAGTAACGGCGATGTGGCTACTGATTCATACCATCGTTACAAGGTATACTTTTATTTTCTTAATTCAAATTTATATTTCTAGTTAATATCAACAAATTTTTCAATTTGACAGGAAGACATAGGCATGATGAAGGACATTGGATTTCAAGCTTATAGATTTTCTATTTCTTGGTCTCGTATATTGCCTAGTGAGAAAAAGTCTAAGCTTTGGTTTTGTTTTTTTATGTATTATATTTCATTTTAGAAGTTTACAAAATTCTAATGTTTATCTATAATCTTATTAAGCTAAGTATTATGTTGACTTTAAATTTAGGTGGAAACTTGAAGGGAGGAGTTAATCAAGAAGGCATCACATACTATAACAATCTCATAAATGAACTTCTATCTAATGGTAAGAAGAAATCAACTTTTTCTTTGCTTTCAAACAAATGACAAACATATTATTGTACAATATGCCTACAGGACTACAACCCTACATAACTTTATTTCATTGGGATCTTCCTCAAGCTCTTGAAGATGAATATGGTGGTTTCTTGAGTCCTAAAATTGTGTAATCATCTAATCTTATTGTCTTATTGAATGCATTGAACCCCCTTCTTTTTCTATCATTGATAATGCATGTTTTGAAATTACAGTGAGTTTGACAAAATCATGATGACATTACGATTTTGCTGAAGCTCAACTGTTAGCCTTTGCTAAACTAAAATCAGCACATCGTGATTCTGCCAAACTCACAGCCAATTTGAACATATACTCTATATAGCACTGACAATTCAAATTGAATGCATGCTTGGTGCCGGACACCAAAATGACGTCGACACGTAATTGCATTCAATATATAATTCTATTTTATCAAACTATTATCAATGTTGAAATATTATCTTAATGTTGTGTGTGATATCCGTGTTTGTATTAGTGCTTAATAGTAATACCATGTACTTCATAGCTGAAAAAGTTAATATATTTTGATTTTCCACAGGCAAGATTTTGCATATTATGCAGAACTATGCTTCAATGAATTTGGTGACAGGGTTAAACATTGGATTACTTTAAATGAACCATTGATGTATAGTCTCCAAGGTTATGCTAATGGCCAGTTTCCACCAGCAAGATGTTCTAAATGGATTTCACCAAATTGTACTATTGGTGATTCTAGTACTGAGCCTTACATAGTTACACATTACCAGATTCTTGCTCATGCTACGGCAGCGAAAATCTACAAGGAGAAATACCAGGTTACTGCATAGTTAATAGTCATTTTACAAAAAATTTAGAGGTATTTACACTATTAAAAAAGATAAATTAGCGAGAGAGTTTTAGAGAGAAAATTCATTTTTATCGTCATTAATTTTACTTTTTCTTTTAGTGCTAAATTCTTACCACTTAGCAGACGATACATCGACAATTCAACATATTAATTATTTTGAGAAATGCAAATAAATGTGAAATCACTACAAAACTAAATGACAATGACTTATTATTTTCTAATAGATTTCACAAAAAGGTCAAATTGGGATATCACTAAATGCTCCATGGTTTGTGCCACTATCCCAATCAAAACCAGACATAGAAGCAGCATCCCGGGCTCTTGCTTTTATCTATGATTGGTAAGTGTTTGTATCACACATGTTAAGAGTTTCACATTGGTTACGCGATAGCCTGAATATATGTTAATAAGTACTGAGGACAACCCTTATGAGTTAGGGTGGGGTTGACTTAGGCCAACTCTCCACGATTTGCTGGGCCATCTGCTATCAGGCCCATCCACCATTTATAAAACCGTTATATTGCAGCTGCAATTGCGGTTACAAACTAGAATTTAGAACTGTTCAAATGATTCTAAAATTTTTAATTTTGGGTAATGCAAGGTTTATGCGACCATTATACTCGGGCACATATCCTGCTGTGATGGTTAACAAAGTTGGGAAACGTTTGCCAAAGTTTTCAACAAGAGAATACTTAATGGTTAAAGGATCCTTTGATTTTATAGGGTTGAACTATTACACTGCATATTATGTAGCAAATGTTCCTTGTCAACCAAGAAATCAAACTATCTTGACTGATTCTTGCACTACTTATACTCGTAAGCTTTTCTAAATTGAAACCTTTATTATGTTAAGTTTGATTAGCATATATACTTGTTGACTCATGATCCATATTTTTGAATCAGCAATAAGAAACAGGGTTCCCATTGGTCCTAAGGTACTTGACTTTGAGATATGTATATTAATCGCTTTTTTATATTCTTTAGAGCTTGATTATTCAAAGTTTCAAAGTGATTTTTATAAGTTTTACAATTATCAAGATGACTTAATTAGACTTTTAGTCTCTCAGATATCACAATGGTGCAGTTTTTATACCGATTGAGATACTATTTGACTCAATTGGTGAAGATCTAGATTCTTTGCAGTAGAGATTTCCATGCAATTTCATGCTCTACTAGGTTTCAGTCATTAATTTTAGATCGGGCGGTTCTGATTATATATATTCAATTTTAAACTACAAAACAATCTCTACCGTAAATTTCAAATTGGACGGCTCTAATCAGTTACTGCGACCTGAAGTAACTGCAAAGAAATCTTGTTCCCAATTTTGATATCCGGAGAACTAATATTGTACAATTGTAATATCGAGAGAAACAAATGCAATTAAATCTTGAGAAGTGTATATATAACTTTGCAGGCTGCCTCAGATTGGCTCTACATATATCCAAGAGGAATTCAAGATTTATTGGAATACACTAAGAAGAAGTTTAATGATCCAATTATTTACATAACAGAAAATGGTTTGGTTCAACCTTAAACTTTTCCCATCTTTCTTTCCCTTGTATTTTCTTTTGAATACACTTAGTGTTATATTTATAGGTGTTGATGAGGTTAATAATGGTACAAAGTTGCTTGATGATAAATTGAGAATCTACTATATTGATCAACACCTTTTGTATATTCAGAAGGCCATAAGGTAAGTTTTAAACATGAAAATATAGAATAAAAATTATGATATTGAATATGATATTTTTATAACATTTAGAAGGCACAAAATCAATGTTTTTTTTCTCTTAATTTAATTTAAAGAGATATAATATTTACACTTTGGAATTTGGTATAGGAATGGTGTAAAGGTGAAGGGGTATTTCGCATGGTCGTTTTTGGACAATTTTGAGTGGACTAATGGATACACCGTACGCTTTGGAATAATATATGTGGATTTTCAGAATGGATTGAAAAGATATCATAAAAGATCATCTTTGTGGTTCAAAACTTTTCTTCATCAATGAATGCTGATCCTTTATAACATTAGTAACATATATGATTCAAGGAAAACATATAGGAATCAAGTGCTCCATTTCTTGATCAAATTAAAGTTGTATTTGGTTTTAGGTCATTAAGAAGTTATACTTTGATGGTTCATGCATGACATTGGTCTATAATAAAATTTTAATGTTATCTCTTGTGTGTTTCCTTCATTCATTTACCTTGAAACAGTGAGTTTCAAATATCACTATTACAGTTTTCAAAAAAAATGTGATTTCAAGGGATAATATTAAAGTCATGATCATTTCGAAAAAAGAATGTTTAAAGCATACGTATTTTATTTTAGGGTCTTGTTAACTAGTGTCATTGGAGCACTAGTTAAGGTTGCTAAAAAAGGCAATACTTATTTTTTCTTTTGCTTTATCAGAAAAAGAAAAGGAAATACTTATATTGAAACTTGTGTTTTATTCTTTTGAAAAAATAGAATACACGGATTTCAAAAAAAAAATATATTTTATTTCCTTAACCATTGTCCTAAGAGCAATGTTTATCATTTTCCTTTTTTTTATTAAGACACTCTTTAATAATAAACCACCAATTTGATCTATGATTTTTTAAGACAGTCTTTCTTTAATAGGTAACTTTGTGAATATCTCAAAAAGATTATTGATTTTATTAATTATTTCAAGTCGGTTATATATTTAGTCACTTAGTGTCAATTAAATCTCCATATTTTAATAACTTACTATCAATTTGGTTTGTAACTTTATCGGCTTACTATCAATTAATTTCGAACACACTTTTATGATATTTTGGTGTACTTAAATTTCTATATAGAATTTAAATGTTTTAGTTCATAAGTCATAGCTCCACTGGTAGAAAATGTTAAAATTGTTAGGTTGGATGTCTAAACCAGAATTCGATTCCTGATCACTGTACTTTGTGAGTGTGAGTTTATGATGGTTTTATCATTTCATCTATATACTAAAAAAAGAATTTTATGTTTTAAACAAATATAAATGATGGTGAACTATTTATTCGTTATACTTAAATTTAACAATGAGCTAGTTTGATGGTGATGCATGATTAGTACTTCCTCCGTTTCAAAATAAGTGTCATAATTGACTAATTTATATATGACAATATATATTTTTGATCACAAATAACTTTAATTATGTATTATAAAAAATTCTAAATTTTTTATATTTTGAAAATGTTCATCGAGACAAATTGAACAATATCATATATGCTAATGTATATTTTTATGTATTAATCAAAATATAAAGTCAAAGTATGTTATATAAATAGTCCGCACGTAACTCAAACGACATTTATTTTGAAACGGATGAATTATTGTTTTGGATAATGTTAACATGTGCCCTTAAAGCACATATTAAGAAACTTAATATAGAATTTTTGTTTTGAACAAATAGAAATTTTATTTTAAAAATTGTGCAGTCGACATTTTACAAATCAACATATTATTTTTTCCAATGCAAAACATCTACTTTTGAATTCTTTAACATGTACGGGCACATGTTAACAATAACAGTGGAAGAAATGCTCCATTATGTAAACTCTATAGACTAATGGTCTGTTTGGCAAAAATAGCGGATAGCTGATAAACTAGCTTATAACTGATAGCTGATGGTTGATAGCTTATAGCTTATGACTGATGGTTGATATCTAATAACTTATGGTCTTTTTTGTAACTTGGGCTAAAAAATGTTTATAAAAAAATTCAAAATATTTGCTTTATTTATTTATTTTATATATTTTATAAAAATGATTTAATTATAAATGGTCTAATCAGTTAAACTCTCATGCAATCATCTGAACCTTAAACCAGTAAGTATGTCGGTTCATTGACCAATCTATATCTAATTATCTTTTGGGGATGGTGTCGAGATCTTAGAATAATTTAACCCAAATGAAAGTTCATGAGACAAGGATCAAGGAGCCAATGCTCAACTCCATAGACGAGCTAATAGTGGTAAAAATCATACGCGTAAAAATCATGCACTAGATAAAATAGGCTATCACATATGAGACAAATTATAATTGATAAAAATTTAAAAAACAAGTTTCTAACCCATAACAATTTAATAAAAAACTATCTTATATAGGATAAGTTCTAACTTATATAAATTACAAAATACTATCATATACAAAATAAATTATAAATGTTTCAAATTAATTATCAAATGTGATACAAATTTCTAAAAAAAAACTATCTAATACGGGATAAGTTCTAGATAATAGATCTAGATATTTGAAGGATAACATTTATAGAGAAATTACTTCATTCGGCCTTAATTATAAGCAATTTTCTATTTTTTAGATTTATTTAATAACTAATGTATCTGATATATAATTAAGATTTGATACATTAGTTATCCAATGAACCTAAAATGTAAAAAATTCCTTATAATTAAGGCCGGAGAGAGTATATATATATTGGATTATTTGAAGAATAATTTTTTGTTTTTGTATTTACCCTATGGTTGTTAGGAGAAAGAGGGTTTTTATAGTCTAGAGTTCGAGGTATTTTGACATCAAACTTGAATATTGTGGTATTGTGAAGAATCGAATTGTAATTCTCACTATTAAGTTTAGAATTAATCACCAATAAACAAACTAAACGTTTATTTAAAGAATAAATTCTATACAAAGTAAACATATAGAATATATATTAATGTCCACTTGTAACCGGAAAAAAAATGTTTTTAACTTGTAAAGGATAACATGGGCATGACAAGGATAATATATCGCTTCAAAAAAGAAAAATAAAAGAGGATAATATATGGATTTTAAATCGTCCCATATCATCGATTGTCATCCATCTTATCTTGATTCTTTAACATTAAGCTAAGTGAACTCAATCTGATTTTAGTACTTAAATTAATTTGATCTATTAATATATATATATATAACTGTGAATTATATTTTAGATTTTGGAATTATATAAAAATATTTGTATTTAATTAGTCATTGATATATATAATGATAATAATTAATAGTTGAAATAATAAAATATCTTGTAAAAATATAAAATATTAAATCAAATAACTCATTTCAAAGTTATCTTAGAATCAATATATTAGATTAACTCTAAAAAGAATTAATTAATTGCTTTGATTCAAAAGGTATCCTTCAGATGATAAAATCCAAAAAGAATTTGCTAAAGAAAAATCTATAAACCATAAAGATATGGGAAGACTTTAACTCTATGTGATTGGGACAACAATCCATATTGAACATAATTTATGAAGTTCCGATACTCCAAAATTGATCAAGTATCGTGTCAGATACCGTATCCGATACCGATACGCGTCAGATACTTCCTGATACTTCCTTTTACGTATCGGGGAAGTATCCAATGATTAAATTTTATTTTTTAAATAAATAAAAATTGACACTTATGTGATACTTGTCAGATACTTTCCGATACATATCAGAGAAGTATCGAGTGTTTATATTTTATCCATTCTTTGAAAAGAAATAAAATGGATCCAAAAGGGCTAATGATTTGGTTAATGTGGATACAAATTTCAACTTTTGTCAAAGAAAGATGAATAATATATAAAAGGAGCGACAAAATTATAGGACATTAGTGGAGATGCGCATGACTCGCTTTTTGGATAGTATTTAAGATATATAATTTATTTGTTTTGATAATTTTAATAATGTAAATGTTTCTTTATTATCAATTATAGTTATTTTTATATATTTTTCATTTATATATTTAATTTTTTATTGAAGTATCCTAGCTGTATCGTATCTTAAATTTTAAATTTTTCTCGTATCACCGTATCCGTATCATATCAAGTATCGGGGCTTCATAGAACATAACTTTCACGATTGGGATAGCATATTCAATATATAATTTTTTAATATGAAAAGTATGGTTTAAACTTTTAAGGTAAATGTTAAACATTGCTTCCAGACACTTGTTAATGATACTAATATAAAAAATTTATCTTAAAATTGGTGCATTAATGTTGTGGAAAAATAAATAGTTGTCTTTTTAATATTAAAAATTTATTTTATTTCCTTTTATAATATACTACTTCCGTCCCAAAATATAAGACCTCGTTGACTACTGCATGTTTGCCAATACATGATTTTGATTGCAAATATCTTTAATTGTGTATTAGTAAAAGTTATAGAAATTTGATATTTTGAAAATATGCATCGAAACAAATCAAACAAGATCTTATATGATAATATTTATATTTATATATACTCTTAAAAAAATACGATCAAAACAAAGCATATGAATAGTGCATTGAGTTAAATTGAATCTTATAAAATAATACGGAGATAGTACTTAACAAATATTTTGAAGACATTATTTAGCATAACCCAACTTCAACTTTTAAAAAGAAATCAAAATAGCTCCCACAAAATCATAACTTTAATGAGAAGATATACAGAAGATTTCTATAAAATATAAGAAAAGATCAAGGAGAATAACTTAAATAAAGTTTAGAAATTTTAGCTCAACTCACAAAAAATGTTGATATTACTAGGTCAGATGTTTATGACCGGAGTTCGAACCTCAATCACTCAATTCTGTGTGAGTGATTTTCTAATAATTTTGTCATTTCATCTGTGTAAAAAAAATCTTATGTAAAAAAAAAGTTCAATTAAAAAGGATAAAACATACGAAGGTTGTTAAAAAAATACATATGAATGTTAAAAGAGAATAGATTTCAACCAAGTTACTGGATTCAAATAATTAATGAATTTCATCAATTAGATGTATAGAAAATTAGATCGATATAATACAATTTGCGAACATGATTACAATGGCAAATAAAATCCTCTATTTATTTTTATTTTTGAAGAAGGCAAAGAAAAATAAATTAAATCATGTACAAGACGTGCTTAAGAGAATAGAGTTCGTACAAAAGAAAGAAGACTAAGGTACAAAATCATGTTGCGTTGAAATCCATACAAACTTTCGGATTTAACAACAAAGATTTAGACAAAAACAAAAACTTTTTTGTTGCCTTAAACCTTCTATTTATTGTGTATTAACTTTTAAGATTAAGTTTGTTCGTCGTTTTGTGCGGCATTTGTTGATTTTTCATCTTAATACAAAGTCTGTTGATTCAAATTGACATATTCACATCAACTCATTACATATCTGATGAAGACTTGAACGTCAATGTTGCAAATACGGAAGTATATATGAACATTCCAATTACTTTTATGTAGGCACTTTCATGTTGCCATTGTTTGTTATTAACCTATGTACTGCAAGATTGTTTGTGGATTCACCATTTTCAGTTATTAGCAATATTGAATTTCTAATGATTTATGTATTTTTTAATTTGAATGAATGAATTTCTTTTTTATCAAAAAAAAAGTTAAGTTTTGTACAATTTTTATTAATTTATTTTTACCTTTTTAGTCTAAATTACCCAATTCAGATTTGAGTGAAATGTCAAATATCCTCTTGAAATTTCACAAATCTACAAATATTCCCTTGAAATTTTAAAATAGGCAAATAACCTCTGAAATTATAAAACGTCAATCAAATTGCCTCTATTTCGTTTACTCTGTCTATTTTGATGACATGATCGTTAACTGCATACGTGACATATGTCAATGTGGCATCACATCACATGAGGGAGAGGTAATTGATCAAAATACACGTCACAGGAGCAGTAATTGACCAAAATTTGCAAATTTAAAAGCTAAATTTAACGGTATCCTAGTCAATTAGCCCCCATAATTTTACAAATTTTAGTTAATTATCTTCTCTCATATGACATTGCGCCACATATGCAGTTAATTATCATGTCATCAAAATGGACGGAGTACACGTAGCAGGGGTAATTTAATTGACGTTTTACAATTTTAGAGAAGTACTTACCTATTTCCAAATTTCGGAGAAGTATTTAACAAATTTTTAAATTTAAAAATTAGAATTTAGTATTTCACTGTTCATATTCGCTCCAAATATGGGATAGACAAATTTGCATTATTGGTAGATTGGTAGCTGTAACATCTAAAAAAGATAGGACCAAAATGGTTGGACCAGTGGATGTACGATTTTATGGTTTATTGATTGGTGCTCGTATGGTTCTTCTTACTTGTTGCTGCTGATCCACATTTGGTTATACGGAGTATCACCATTCACCAAATAATCTCTCCACTTTTTTAAAACCAAAGATTAAAAAGATAGTAATAATTAAAACATTATATTATGTTGGCACTTTAAAGAATTAAAATTTTTGTGTTGTCCGTTGCCCTCAATTTATTCAATCTCAAAAATAATTTTAAAATAATATATTGTACAATTAAAAATATTTTGTTATGTCTTTTATGTTTTAGCAGATCAAACAGGCTTTAAGAGTCTTAACATTGTTTCTATGTCCAAACCAAAAATCAATGTCAGGACTTAAGTTAAGCTATATATAAGAGACACATATAATTTCATTTTTTGTTTCCTTCAATCGAATTAGTCGATTTAATGGTTGAATGTTGATGATGAAAACAAAACAAAAAAAAATTTTATTATTTTTTTTTAATCTCTTTTGAAGTTAATAGATGCACTAATTATTATTTTATAAAGCATAATGGTAGTTAAGATGATTTGCTTTGAAATTTTAAATGTCTATTGTTTTTTTTATAGGAAAATGTTAGGAGTTAGTAAATTATAATGTTAATTTTTTTCTTTTTTGTTAGGACTTGAACCTTGGACCTCATGCTCCTTAACCCTTAGTTCAACTGATTAAGTTAGTTGTGCTACACATCCAGCGGCGACTCCCGGACCCTGGGTCAAGGGGTGCAAAAATTTTAAAAATCGACCGTGAGATAAATAAAGTCTAATATTTTACTTTTATTCATAACTGAAATGAATTAAATGGGTTGAAAAATTGAAAGAAAAATATGTTCCAGAGACATATCGATCAAATTAGAAGTAGAGCAACTTTTTAAAGTATATATTATTAGTAAAGAGAGACAAACATTAAATTTACTCCCTCCGTAATAAATGACTTAACGTTGATTTAGTGTACTATTTACATAAGCCACTTTGATTATATTCTTTTACTAATATCTAGATGCAATTAACATATGAAATGTTATTTGATTTGTCTCGAAGATTATTTTAAAAATATAAATTTTATAGTAATCTTTTGTAACAGATAACCTAAGATATTAATAATTAAAGTTGCACATTGACACACATAAAAATGGTTAAATAAAACATTTGTTTTGAGAGTGAGTGTATGCAATTTTGTGCTCCTACATATAGCAATCAAACACTTATGTGGTGTCATGAAATTAAAGGAGTTCAATTCAACAACTTCATGTTTGAAAAGTCTTAACTCTAAATAAAATATTTCTTAAATCACAGATATATAATATAATATTGATACTAATAAAATAAATAAAAGACTAGATGAAATAGAACAACAGCAGCCAGCGAATAGCAATGCAAACTGAGTGCAAAATCAAATATTCAGGGGGTGCAAAATAAAAAAAATTGAGATTATTGATATCATTTTCAAAAGGTGAGGGTGTGCATGTGCACCCCCTAAAACATATGTGGCATCGCCACTGTACACATCCCTCTGTCTATTGTAATTGTAATTGTAATTATATACATATATATGTTGGTCCACAATAACTAAGATACGAGTTATCACCAAACACTCCCTCCATCCTTATTTATAAGACTAGTTTGACAAAAGAAAGTTGATTTTAGTATTAAATTGTTTGATAAATTATACTTCATTGATTTTTGATGTTTACTCTTAATAATAAAGGGAAAGAGAGTAATAAGTTGAAAGAGAATAAGTGGATTGGTGGAGTAGTATTTCAAAAAATAATTTAATGCTATTCAAAAATATATATAAAGTAAATAAGAGTAAATTTGATAAAAGATAATTAATGTTATTGAAAATTACAAATGAGTCTTATATAAAAGGATAAATATTTTGTTAAACTAGTCTTATAAATAGAGACAAAGGGAGTAATAAATTTCGAAAGAATTCAAGTTCGATTATTGAATAAAAATATTTTAGTTGAATTTTATTTTCTCACGGTCAAATTTTAAACTATCAAAACTCTTTTTCTTAAAAACTAAATTATTAATAACAAAAATAAAATAAAATCATGGTCCACTCTTGCATTTAAATAGTAGATGTGATCGACTACTGCTCATATTTGGACATCAAAATCTACAGCTAGCCATGGAAGCTATAGACTGTTCCTTCCCTCCTCTGTTTTTTTCTTTCTCAGGCTACCTTTTTGGCTGGTGTGTCATTGGAACTGTATCACATACGGAGTAATGTGCATTCAGTCTTCTTATAGTTGACCAAGCGACACTATAATGGTTTATCATCTATTTTATTCACCTCCGTTCTTATTTATAAGAGACAAATTTTAAAAATTATACAAATCAAATAGAGTAGTTTTTCTAATTTATTATTCTAAAAAAATATTTTAAATTCTAAAATTATTCTTCATTGAAATTGATATAGCCACCAATAAATGCACATTAGAACTATAAACTTGTATTGGAAGATTATTGCATTATTTATTCAATCGATATAAATAGAATTACATATATAATAAACTTTAATTAATTTTAAAAAATGTTTTTTATAAAAAGAACTAAAATAAAATTTCATTTTGTCTCTTATATATATGAACGAAGGTAATATATATTATCGAATCAACTTCCATAAAATAAATTTTAAGCAACAATAATCCTAAAAAAAATATTTATGATTAGATTTATTATACAAATCTACTTGAAAAACTTTTAAGCGACAACACATTTATATTGGATAAATTAAATTAATACGCCATTTTTTATTCAGGTCTATTAAAATAAATTTTAAGTGACAAACCTCCATATTTTAAAAAATAGATCGGCATAAATATTTATTTATATATAGACAAATTTTCATGAACATTATCATATTATTTTAATATAATAGTTAGTCTATAATAGTTATTCTATTGGGACTTTTCGTAAAAACAAGGCTACATAATTAGACGGGAGACGATTTTCTCAAAAATGCTATGATTATTTATATTGATGATGACATTGCTAAAATGTTCACTAACATGTACCTTTGGGGCACATGTTAACATTTTCTTTATACTTATACTAGTGTGTTCTTAAATTTCATATATATATATATATAGTGTCAATTTTTTTTTTCTTTCATATATATGTAAGAGTACATTTGATAGTTCATTTTTTCTATGTATTAAATTATACCCCCTACTTTAAATTTGGTCCCCTATTTTAAATTTCTGGCTCCGCCCCAACTACTTGACAATATACATTTGAAGCTTAAAACATTTGATGTATGTTCATCAATCTGTTTAATAAATAACACTATTTCAATAAAACAATAATGTTTTAATTTTATCTCATAATATTTTTTTAAACTAAAATATCAATCACGCACAAATACATAGACAAATCTTATTCAAGAGATAATTAAGATTTATTTAAATGGTCAATTTCTTCCAATAAGTTTTTTTTTTTTTGAAGATATATATATATATATATATTGATAAAAAATTATGGAAATAAGTACAAGAGGTACTCGATCCTTGAGGAGGAAAGTACATGTAGTACTTAAACCAAACCAAAGTACCAACTAACAAGAAAAACTAAAAATGATCATACCCCAAATCACCTATACCAACAAATCTCTATCTAAGAAGACAATCCGCCGGGTTAGCACACCATTCATAGAATAAACAAAGCGAGTTACCCTTTTTCGCCAACAACCAATTCTAAGAGACATACTTAATTTTGTCAAAGATCTCTTCCGTCTCTAAAATTTTTGCTCTAAAAATTCTATCATTTCTTCCAATAAGTATTTTTTTTATAAGCACATTATAATACTTTTTAAATAAGAATAAAACTAAAATAATAACATTTTTCATCTGCTCCATTTCATTCTACTTCCTTTCATTCTACTCTATTCCATTGCAATTTATTCTTCTCCACTTATTTTAGAATATCCAAATCGAATGAAATCATAAATCCGTTATATACTAATCATTAATAATTGAGATCGATATCCAATATTAGTATAATTTTTTAACAAAAGCTATTTGCAAAATAAGCCAATTAAATAATCATGGCCCACTCTTGCATTATTTTCTTGAACAGAAGTCCAGTACTCTTGCATTTAAATAGATGTGACTACCTTCTCATATTTTCTCATATTAGCCATGGGAGCTATAGGTCCTTCCTTCCTCTGTCTTTTGTCTCTGGTTACCCTTTTGGCTTCTGGTGTCACTGGAACTGCTAATGTGCATCCAACTCACTATGCTTCAACATTCAATAGGACCCTTTTTCCTTCTGATTTTCTATTTGGAATTGGTTCTTCTGCTTACCAGGTTCACATCACCTCATATATAATTAGCAAAAAATGCATTGCATTAATAGATTAATAACATCCTTTTCAATTTATGTTCCTTGTCTATATATAGTTCAATATATAGACCAGCTTATTTACCATGTTTGTTTTTTGTTTCTTTTTTGGTGACATATGTCTCTACGGTTTAAGTTTTGGAGGTATTCACCCTCAATCATTCAATAATATTTTAACTGATACAAACTTTTATAAATTACACCGTTGAATTAAAAGTTAATATCATATAAATTATTTGTGTAAAATTTCAAATAAATCCAAAATCATTTGATATGTTATTGACACACATCAAAATTAACGGTTTGTGTGATTTTTTAAACGCCGTTAATTTTTATGTATCTCAATATAACATATCAAATGATTTTGGATTTGTCTTAAATTTTATATAAATGATTTATATGATATAAATTTTCAATCTAACGATGTATTTTATAAAATTTATATCAATTAAAACATTATTGATTGGTTGAAAATAAATATCTCCAAATTTTAAAGGATAGATTAGAAAAAACCTTCATTTTTTTTCACTTCAACTAATAATTAAAATAAGAATATAAGTACAAGACAAACAAAAACCTAGAAAAATTAGATCTTTGCACAAGACAAACTAAAACCGATAAAAAAAAAACTATAAAACAAAAGCGCGGCATATAAATACAATATTGTTTATCATTTTAATAAACAAAGTATTTCTACTTTGTCGTACATTTTCTATATCTAATTAACTCTATTGTTTTCTACATGAGTTTTTCAACTCTTTGCTAACAATTTAAATTAACACAAATATAGAAACTAATAACTAAAATTGTTTCTAGAAAGTAAAAAGACCTCAACTTTCCTACATTATTTGGTCAAAAAATGTTTAATATTCACAAAAATGCAATGACAAAGAGGCAATCAAATTGTGAAAATTCACAAGACAAAAATCAAAATCACAACAAATACATTGATGCAGAGTTGCAAAATCCTTAACCCATTTTAAGTAATTCAAAATATTTTAGAGGACTACTCCACAATATAAATAAAGAATAAAATAAAAATTAAATTAAACTAAATTCAAATTTGTTCCCGTGAGTTTAATTCAATTTGCAGAAAAATCACATTTTATATATAAAAATTGAGGTTGAATTTGTAATCACTATACAGTGACATATCCAGAAATTTTGGACAGTGGGGGCGTTACATGTGAAACATTATCACCATAATTTATTTATTTTTGACAATATTATCACCATAAATTGTAAATGCATCTAAATTACAAACATGTATTTAGTGTGTGAGATGTTAATAATTTAATCATCAATAAAATAAATATTGATGACTAAATTAACTATATAAAAGTAGACTCGATGATCAAAATAACTAATAAAAAAATATTTTTGAATGTGTTTGCAATTTTGATACATTTTAGAGACAAATAAAACAACTTCTAGAGATCGAAACAATTGTTTATCATTTTTAACTTACTAAGTGTGGTTTGTATTTTATAGTGTTTTTGAGTTTTTTAGATAGATAGAATGATACTAGTCATTGAAAATTCACACATAAATGAAGAAGTTGGGTTCAAACTTTAATCACGACATCCGACCTAACAATTTTAACATTTTTACAAATTTATTTAGTGTTTGTTCTAATAAAATTCTTTTAATTTTATAACTGTAGACCAACTTTACAACAATAGAACCAAAACAAATTTATTAATGCATAATGTTGCACCATGTATGTAGAGTGAGAAGTTTATAACATATTTTTTATTGTGCAGACAATAACATATAGTAGCTTATAATAGCACTAAAAAAAAATCTCAAAAATTTAGTGAAGGCATGTGCCCCCAATGTGATCAACATGATCCGTCCCTAACTATACTACATGACAAAAAAAACCTAAACACAAATTCTAACCTAATTATAATATCAAAATTTATTCAAGATATTACTCCCTTCGTACCAAAATAAGTGTCATATTTGCCAAAATTGTTTGTCCTAAAATAAGTGTCAAATACTATTTATAAGATTAATTTTTACTATTTTATCCCTTAAAGCAATCATTTGGTAAGAGAAAAAGTATACTAAAAAATCAACTTTTTAATATTTCAATGTCTACTATCAATAAAAATAGAGGATATTTTAGTAAAAGTCACATTATTTCTCTTTCTTTTACACACTTTTCTTAAAGTGTGTGATTTGGTCAACTGCGATATTTAAAATGGGACGGAGAGAGTATCATCTCATGTTATCAGGTTGGAACTTCAATTGTGGCCACTTAAAATCTCTTTTGTAGTTAGATGTTGAATGTTGATACCAATTTTAATTGCTATCTGTCTTTTCTTGGATTGTGATTATTTTGTCACTATGTGTACTGTTTCCTGTTGGAGAAAAAGTACTACTAGAAAACGTTTTACATATTTCTATTGTTTAATTTAGTAAAATATTGATCAGGTAGAAGGAGCTTCAAATATAGATGGGAGAGGACCAAGTATATGGGACACTTTCACTAAACAACATTCAGGTTGCCATATTTAGTTACTTTTCTATTGGCCAAGTGGTTAATCTCTGCAATCAATGTCAATCAATTTCCGTTTTTCTCCTGTAATAGTATTTTTTAATTTATTTCTGTGTGATTTTTTTAAGGCATAAATGTTATTTTAGTCTCTTTATGTATACGAAATTTTGGTTTTAATCTCTGTATGTGATTTTATTTCAAAATAGTTTTCGTATCGACCAAATTTTTTGCTTCTGATCCCTAAGGGAAAAATCTGCAGGAAAATTCATAAGAAAATCCGTAGGAAACTTTGAGAATTTTCCCGCGGATTTTAATTTTGGGGACTAAAAACAAAAAGTTCGGTCGATACAGAGATTATTTTGAAATAAAATCACAGGAACTAAAAGCAAAATTTGATGTACATACAAAGACCAAAAAAATGTTTAAACCTTTTTTTAATGTGAGCGGGTTTTAATTTAAGCCTATCATGTCAGTAAAAATAAAGATTTCAAGTTTAAGTGTCCATTTAAGAGATAATATTTTTTTATTAAGTAGTCACCACTCAAGAAATAAATGATTGAATCTTCATATTACGAAACCATAATCAAATTATTTTATAATAGATAAAACAAAACTCATTCAAACGCTTTTCTATTTTACATTCAAACCCTCATTCAAATTATCAAATGTAGAAACTATTTTACATTGCCTTAGAGATTGTCCAGATGCTGCTTGTATTTGGGATGCTATTGGTTTTCGTAATGATAATTTCTATTGTCAGATGAATCTTGATCTTTGGCTAAATGGCAATGTGAAAGGATCAGGTGCTCATTTATTTATAGCAGGGCTGTGGTGGAACTGGAGAGCGAGGAATATAGTTTGTGTTGGTAAAGAAAGCATTAGTTTGTATAAAATTGTGTTGGAAGTGCACAAACTTGCTGATATTATTCATTCTTGCTTTCCTAATTCAAATCAGACAAATAATCCCATGAGATGGATTTCCTGGCACCCTTCTCGGCAGGAGGGATATATTTTAAATGTGGATGGTAGTTGTTTGGGCGCCTCAGGTAGAACTGGTTTTGGAGGTTTAATCCGTAGAGGTGATGGTAGCTGGATTGTTGGTTTTAGTGGCTACTTAGGCCTAAAGGACAATACTTTTGCAGAACTTATGGCTATTTACAATGGCTTGAAGATTGCGAGAGACTTGGGTTTTTCGAGCATCTTGTGTTATTCAGATTCTCAAACAATTTTGGATCTTATTTTGAAGGGACATAACACCTATCATTATTACGCTGCTGTTATTACTAACATCCAGGATATGCTGAAGTTGAATTGGGACGTCACTTTTTGTCATTCTCTCCGAGAAGGAAACTCTAGTGCGGATTTTCTTGCTAAGTTGGGTTCAACGAATGATACCAAGATAGAAATTTGGGAATCCCCTCCTGAGACCTTAAAGAGCATTCTTTTGTCTGATGCTTTAAGGGTGCTTCACCCTAGAGCTTAATTTTCTTTTTGTCTTTCTTCTTTTAGTCAATGTACCAAAAAAAAACCCTTTTCTATTTTTATTATAGTTTGTCTAGTTTATTATCTACCTAATTAAATTTCACTCTCTCTTGATTGAGCAGATAAGATTTGGGACCATAGCAGTGGTAGTACAGCGGCAGATTTTTATAATCGATACAAGGTACATTTGCTGATAATTTTCAAAAATTATTATTTTTCTTATTATCTGTAGGAAAATAAGTACTCTAGTATCTACGAATTTGGATGTGAAGCCCTAGTAACTGCTGATAGCTGACCAATGTAAAGTAAAAGAATGAAATTAAATTTGTATTAAATTTAATTTATACTGCATAAATCTAAATTGTTGGATTACAAATAGACGACCGAGATCGACTACCGCAAAATTTTTGGATAAAAAATATTTGATTTTAAAATAGGGAGACCAAAATCACAAATCTTACAAAATAGAGGACTAAAAATGCAATTAAGCCTAAAAATTATTCAATATTCTAAACTTTGTCCTTAATTTGTTCATAAATATTCTCTTTCTTTCACCGTATTATTGTGAGACTGATGATGGAGAAATAATTACATGTACATTAAACTAGAGAATATTCAACATCAACTTCAATTATTTTGTAGAGTGACATCAAGGTGGTAAAGGAAATTGGGTTGGACTCATATAGATTCTCCATCTCATGGTCAAGAATATTCCCAAGTAAGATAATAAAGATCTAGTTGAATATTTTTAACTTCAAGTTAAATTTTACTCATGGTTTGTACTTTGTACAACAAAAATCAATACAATAAATTTAAAAGATAAATTTTGCTTATATTATGTTACGAAAAGAGTAGTATGTTTTATGTGATTTTGAGTGTGCTACTATTTCATATGCAGAGGGCAGGGGGGAAGTCAATCCCTTGGGAGTTAAATTCTATAACAATCTCATTAATGAGATCCTAGCAAATGGTAAAAACCACTTATACTACTTAATTTATCCATTTTTCCTATAAATAATTTTTTTTTTTTAAATACCAACTCTGCCTTGACCTCATTATTTGGCAGGCTTAGTACCGTTTGTAACTCTATTTCATTGGGATCTTCCACAAAGTCTTGAAGATGAATATATGGGATTTCTAAGTCATAAAGTAGTGTAAGTAACACTATTGTCAAATCACCCATCAATATCATACTACCTCTGATCCTAAATATAAAATAACTTTTGCTTTTTAGGTTCATGGAATGATTGATGTATTTGGTTCATAATATAGACTAAATACATCAATCACTCCATAAACCTAAAAAGTAAAAAATTTCTTATATTTAGGACCGAGGAGAGTATTAACTTAAGAGTTTATGTACTATATATGCAAAAAAAAATTAAGAGTTTACCTCTTCTCTTCTACTTATAAATTACTCAGATGTACCAAAAAAAATACAAGATGTACCAAAAAAATTACTCAAGATAATTTTTTACAAATTAAAAATATGAAGTTCAGTTTGAATAAAAACACTACAAGAAATATACAGAATTCCTAAGAATATAATTTAGATTATTGTAAAACAAGATATAATATGAAGAGTTGTTATTGAGACACATAAAGACTAACAGCATTTAAAAAATAAACACATTGTTAATTTTGATATATTTTAATAATATATCAAATGATTTTTTTTTATTTGTCTAAAATTTTACAAATAATCTATATGATATAAATTTTCAACCCAACGATTAACTTTATATCAGTTCAATTTTTTTTCAAAAAGTAAGTATTTAAAGTTATTCCAATTTAATGGATAAAACAGGAAGGATTTTGAAGACTATGCTAACTTTTGCTTCGAGGCATTTGGAGATAGGGTTAAACATTGGGTGACACTTAATGAACCTTTTTCCTTCTCCATTAATGGATACATGGGGGCAGTTTTGCACCTGGTAGATGTTCTAAATATGTTGGAAATTGTACTGCTGGTGACTCAACTACAGAGACTTATATTGTTGCTCATAACTTAATACTTGCTCATGCTGCTGCAGTTAAATTATACAAGCGAAAATATCAGGTAATTGGCATAAAAAATATCATGTGTGGCTAAACACAAAAAAAAAATCATGTGTGGCTATCTATTGCATAAACTTGAAGAAATAGTCATGTTATGTTTATATATTTTTATTATTTTGACCGCACAAATTTCAATGTACTTTTATCATATTTGTGTTTATTGCCCACTAGTTATCATTTTCCTTATTTGTAAAATGTTAGCAATTAATGCATATCAAAACATTTTCTAAAATTGAAATATATTGCATAAACTTGAAGAAATATGTAGTTGTTTCATATATATAATTTTGTTGAACTAGCCTATATATAATTGCCATGTTTATCATACTAAATGATAAATTTATGTTTGATGTCATATAGGCTCATCAAAATGGAAAAATTGGTGTGACCTTAGTCACTCATTTCTTTGAACCACATTCCAATAGTGTTGCCGATCGCGAAGCTGCAAGTCGAGCTCTTGATTTCTTTTTTGGATGGTATGTATTTATAAATTGAGATGTGCAATAATCTATTTGACAAAAAAAATATGGAGATGAAGTGCAATATAACTTATAAAAATTAAATTTAACAGGAATCATAAAAAATATAATTTATTAAAGTCATATTATAACTATTTCACAATTATGTTTGGACGAATTTAAACCCTGATATAAAGTTAAACTCTTATCAGTGAACTAATACACGAATAATTGATTTTTGATAATATATTTAGATGATTAGTTTTATTTAATTAGTACACAATATGATTGAACATTATTATTAATTTTCAGGTTTGCTCATCCAATCACATATGGTCACTACCCCCAAACTATGATATCTTTATTGGGTAATAGACTTCCCAAATTCACAAAATACGAATCTGCAATAATCAAAGGTTCCTATGATTTTCTTGGTGTAAACTATTACTCCACATATTATGCAAAAAGTATTCCACCAACAACTATCAACAAGACCTATTACACTGATATGAATGCAATTGTCTCGCGTAAGTATTTACATAAATTTTCAAATAAAATAACCAATTAATGTAAAGTTTTTTTCCTACTGCATTTTAACATTGAACTAACAACACAAACATTGAATTTTTCTCTTGATCACAGCATTGAGGAATGGTGTATCTATTGGTCCCGCGGTATGTTTTTCTTTTCGGCGGGTTCTCGATTTCTTTGTTTTAGTTTGGTTCATAACGTTTAGTACACCAATTTTATCACATCATATAGAAAGGTTTTGAATTGCAATTGCAATTTTAGTTATGATGTGATCCTTCTTAATAATAGGGTTAATAAGTTTTTATCCTGAATGAGTTTTGCTTTATCCTATTCAATTTTTTTTTATTACCCCATATTATACGAAGATTTCATCATTTATTTTATCTATTGATTATTTGCTGAAGTGAAATGCAAAAAGTTAATTTTTTGTTGATATAACAATGAACTTTTATTGAAATAATTAATTTTTGTCTGCCACATCAACAATAAATTAAACAGATGTAATAGAAAAAATTATGCTATGTGCAGACTGATCTGAACTGGCTCTATGTCTATCCAAAGGGAATTCATGGTCTTGCTACACACATAAAAAATGTATACAAGAATCCACCAGTATACATTACTGAAAATGGTAACTACATAGTTCATTCTCATATTTCTTGTTTCTATTTCTATGATATATTATTAATTTATTTTTTGAGTATATTTCAGGTATTGCTCAATCTAGGAATGACTCAATTCCAATCAATGTAGCTCGTAAAGATGGTATTAGGATTAGATACCATGATAGTCATCTGAAATACATCCTTCAAGCAATAAAGTATGAGTTAAACTTTTCTTTTTATTTTAAAAATTAAAAATGAAATTAAAAATTTAATGAATATGAATTGAATTTATACTATTATCTTATTTTTATTGTGACAGATAGTTATTCATTTCTCTATTATATTATTTTATAAAATATCTCAGTATATATTTATGTGAATAATTTTTTTTTAATTCTTATATTGAAATATAAAACTCTGTGTGTTTTATTCAGATTATACAATACATATTTATAATGAGATACAATGAATAGTTTGAGAGCCTAGGAGTCATCTAAACTAGCAAGCCTATGAGTCATCTAAACTAGCAAGCCTAGGAATCATCTAAACATTAAACACATGTTTCTATTTAATTCTAACACTCCTCCTTAAGCTGGAGCATATATGTCATATGCACCAAGCTTGTTACAAATAGATTCAACCCGAGGTCCTCTAAGAGACTTAGTAAATATGTCAGCCAATTGATCATTTGAACCAACAAAACTAGTTTCAATTTCTCCTGAAAGAACCTTATCTCGTACAAAGTGACAGTCGATCTCTATGTGTTTAGTCCTTTCATGAAAAACCGGGTTGGAGGCAATATGTAGTGCAGCTTGGTTGTCACCGATTAATTTCATTGTTTTGACATCTCCTAATTTGAGTTGTTGGAGTAACTGTCTTAGCCATGTAAGTTCACAAGTTGTTGCTGCCATAGCACGATATTCTGCTTCTGCACTCGACCTTGCAACTATGTTTTGTTTCTTGCTTCGCCATGAGATCAAATTTCCTCCAATGAGGACACAATACCCTGAAGTGGATCTTCTATCTGATGGTGAATCTGCCCAATCTGCATCAGAATAGCCCACAACTTGAGTGCCACCTTTTTTTTTTTTTAATTCTTATATTAAACATCCTTAATTTTTTTTTTATATTAAGTAATTGATTATGGAAATTTTTATTTATTATAGTGAAGGTGCAAATGTGAAGGGCTACTATGCTTGGTCATTTTCTGACAGCTATGAATGGGATGCTGGCTACACAGTTCGATTTGGAATCATTTATGTTGATTACCTAAACAACTTGAAAAGATATCCTAAGTATTCTGCTTTTTGGCTTCAAAAGTTTCTTCTCAAGGGATAACTTAAAATTGTTGTTCATTATATTTAGCATGCCTAAGATGTTTCTCTTCATTATATATCCCATGTCATGTTGGTATGTTACTTGCATTAAGATGTAATAAGATAAATGGTGATCCAAATAAGTTATTCTTATTGGCATGCTAAATTGATTAAGTCATCTTAACACTCTCTTTCTTTCTCCGGCAGCTTAAGATGATTAGTGGTCAAATAATTGATATCAAGGATATATTTATAGTATGATTATAGGCTAAATGCATCAAGCGATGTTTTAAGTTTTGATTTTGCATTAGAGATATATTCTTTAAATTTTTTATGCAATAGATAAATTTTTAAGTATTTATTTTCAGTTAAAAATTTAAAAGACTTATCTGATGCAAAAAAATCACTTAGACTTATCTATTACAAAAAAGTTGTTTGGATGACAAAAGAAAAGTGAGAGAAAAGAAAGTGAAAAAAAAGATTGTTAAAGAAAAGAAAGTATGGAGAAAGTGATATGATTTTTTGATTGTTTGGTATGAGTGAAAGTGGAGAAAAAGTGAAAGGCAAGATAGATATGTATTTGTAAAATAACATAAGTAACCTTACATTAATTGAAAAATAATATATTTATATTGCTAAAACTAATATATTTATATTACCTCAAAAAAAATATATTCCAAACTAACAGCCCGATAAAAATTAAGAAAATATATAAATACAAAGATGGAATATTCATCCCTATTTCGTTGATAAGTTTGAAAAAAAAAAATAATAGAGACCCTCAATATTTTGAGGCTCAAGGCAATGAGGCATGGGCTGATACTGGTTGCCTTGACGAAAATTTCTCTTCCCCTCTTATACTTCTCTATTATCCCCCTAAAATCTAAAATTAGCCTCCAATTTCATATTAAAAAATCAGGTTCAGATTAAAAAATATAAATTTTGTGGGAGTTTTTTCAAATTCGGGTTAAAAAATCCGAACTTTGTAGCTACATCGTAACTAATTTGAGAGGACATCCAATGTATGCTAGCTAGTTGTCGAGAACTTTTAGTCAAACTTGTATTTACCATCGCTATCGTACTTCATTTTCTCCGTGAAGAAACCTAAGAAACGTGAATATAATTGTTACTACCCATTTTCTCCACCCTTTCCTTTCGCGTTCCATTCCATTCCAAACCAGTGTTGTGTTTTCTCTCCGACATGCAAATCAATCGGGAGCAAGGTATTATTTCTCATTTCTCATTTGATTTTTCATTTTCATTTTTCCCCCATTCCACTTTCTAGGTTTTCTCGATTGTATCTACGCTGCACTTTCTAGGTTCACACGATTAAGCATGATTATTTTTACCCTGTCGACGCCATTAAAGTAAATCTACAAGGATGTAAATGAGCTTGATTCTCTTTTATTTCACGCAAAACTTTATTAAATTTTCATCAAAAAGATTAGAGTAGTTTTACTAGGAGACAAACATACAACTTGCTCACGCGATTGAGAGGATATATCCAAGATGTATGCTAGTTGTCAAGAATTTGGGTCAAACTTATTTACCATTGTATCATGCTTCATTTTCTCTGTGACGAAACCTAAAAAACGTGAATGTAATTGTTACTACCCATTCTCTCCACTCTTCCCTTTCGCGTTCCATTTCGAACCAAACCAGTGTTGTGTTTTGTCTATGACATGCAAATCAACTGGGAGCGAGGTATTATATCTCATTTCTCGTTTGATTTTTAATTTTTAATTTTCCCTGATTCCACTTTCTAGGTTTTCTCGATTGTATCTACACTGAACTTTCTAGGTTTTCTCGATTGCAATTATTCGAATACAACTTTGCTCAATTTCAAATACTCACTTTAGAATTGCATATTTACTTGTATTGTAGAAAATTGTCCCATTTGTATTAACCTTTAATGATTATATTAGGTATTAATCCAATGTCTAATTCAACTAATGATCAGAGGATGACTCAGCTGGCAACAAAGAGAGTAAAGCTCGGCAAGAGTGAAAATGAAGACAGACTTAGTGCCTTACCTGAATCTGTTATTCTTCACATATTGTCATTTTTGAATACCGAATATGCTGTTAGAACTTGCATTTTGTCCACAAGATGGAAAGATCTCTGGAAACGTGTTCTTGCTCTTATAATGCATTCCTTTGATTTTACAAATTTGAGGATATTTAATAAATTTGTGTCTAAAGTTTTATCTCTTCGCGATTCTTCTATCGCATTGCAATCTCTTGATTTTTCCCATGATGGTTATATTGACATTCGCTTACTCAAAAGGATTGTCAATTATGTTAGTTCACACAATGTCCAAAGACTAGGACTCGAGATTCATTGTGACATTGAGCAAATTAGGCATCATAGCATCTTTTCATGTCAGACTTTAACATTTCTTAAGCTTTCTGTTTACCCTAGAGGACATGTTGAGAAAAAAACCTTGTTTCCAAAATCTATCAGTTTGCCGGCATTAACCACCTTGCATCTAGAAGAATTTGCCTTTTGTGCGGCTAGCTATAATAATGCACCTGCTGAGCCATTTTCAGCCTTTAATCGGTTGAATACATTGGTCCTTCTCCAATGTGGTGTGAGGGATACACTAACCCTATGCATATCAAGTGCCACACTTGTCAATTTTAGAATGCATAGTGACCCTCACGATTATTACGAAATTGAGTTTTGTACTCCAAGTCTTCGTACTTTTGCTTTTATTGGTAACCCGTATCAGAAACTTTATGGGAGCAGTCTAGCATATGTTAAATATGTAGATATTGATGCAGCAACTCTGTCAACGTTACCGGAGGTACCTCAGTTTCTACTCAACTGGCTGTCAGAGCTTGCCTATACAGAATCATTGACAGTCACCGCAAGAACTCTTCAGGTAACATAGATCTGCAGGTTATTGCGGTTTTGTTGCTACTTAATTTTTTTACAAATTCAATTGACTTATATAAGACTGATCCATTCTCAACCCTTAATTGTTGCTTAGGTTCTCAACTACAATGCTAATTTATTGAAGATGAAGCTCCCATCCTTAGGTAACTTGAAGTTTTTGAAAGTGAAAAAGAAACCATTTCCCGATCTCTTTCGCAAGTTACTGATTGAGCTCACCTTACAAAAAATTAAGTCACGGAAAGAAGCTTCTATGTTACGAAAATCATTTAAAGCAGGATCCGTAACCATCTGCACCATACCTAATGGAACAGTGGAGTTCTTGATTCAAAATTCGACATCTGCGCAAGTTAACATTGTAGATCGTTGATGATGAAAAAAGCATTGTTAAGTGGTTTGGTTTTTGTTTCCTTCTGTTGTCAATATCCTACTGTCATTGGTTATAACTAATTTTCATTGGTAGTGGAACAAATCGTTCATATATTATACTGTCATGAGTCCATATTCAACTTAAGTGGATGCTTTATTGCAAAAGTTAGTTTAATTTGTTTGTTGATATTGCCTAATATTGTGTGTGTGGCTTCTTTAATGACATGTTGTCTAAATTAGAGTTTTATTACAATCTATCTAATTTTTCTAAATTTTTTTCTTTTTCTAAGTGCTGATAATTTTAATATTGCCTATAAAACTCGGAATTTCTGCTATTAATTACTTTTAAGATGCATTTGAGTTCTCTCTTCGTGCTTGGAATGGAATATCTAGTTGAGTTTTTTTTCTTCTAATCTTTTTGGATGCAAATGTTGATATTCCTTGTAACTTTGATTAGAAGATACTAAGTGATTCATGTACTAATGAGATGCATCTATAGAAGCAAATTATGATGTGATAGGTAACTGAAGTTAACAATCAAATGAAGTGGTGATTCTATTAGCAAGGGTTGAAAAGCTCTGCTATGAGATTAACATTAATTATTCTGCAATTTTATTTTATTTTGACTAAATTATTCTGCAAATTTAAGCATGTGGAAGTGCCGCATATTGTGTATGCTATTGATGATCTTTCTTGATTGTTTAATAAAATGCAGTCTTATTGACTTTGATAATTTTTTTAGAGTTCAGACTTGGACCTACTTAACTCTATAAAACTGGTTTATAAGGTGAAAATTGCCGTCACTACAGTTATAAACATATATTCTAAGACTATCTTGTAATCAATGTGAGACTTTTTAACACATCTATCGCATAACAATATTGAGCTTGTTGCACAAATATAAAGGTGGATGACCTGATAGCGAGCAAAGTTGCTAAACATGAAAAAGCGTGTTCAGATAATCAACATGTTTTTATACCATTTGCATTTGACACTTTTGGTTTTCTAGCACCTGAGGCAGTGAATCTATTAAATAGAGTTCAAAAGGTCATGCATAGCAACATTGTTTCTCCTAGGTCTATAGATGTAGTTTTTAAAAGATTGAGCTTTGCAATTCAAAAAGGGGTAGCGGCGCAGCTTATTGCCCGATTACCTTTGATTCATATGTAATTAAACTATATATATATATATATATATATATATATATATATATATACACATCAATAATTATTAAATATATGTCATTTTTTTTGCGGTCAAAAAAAAAATATATGTCATTTTTAGTTCTTATTTTTTTTATTATATTTTTAGTTCAATAAAATTTTCTTGCACGTAGTTTTAGTTTATAGTAAAATTGAATATGAATTCTATAACCTTCCTCTTACTATTTCATTAAAGAAATCATCAAGCTGCACTATTTTTGCGTTTTATAACCTGCAATTCTCTCCAACAGCACTTTCAATTCTTCAATCACAAATTAATCACAATATTTGCTTAGCTTGTTGGAAATCAATGATAGAATCCCTAGGTGCCCATCATGATAATGCATATGAATATTAGTTGTGTGCCTATGTTATGTTGATAATTTCAGAAAACTCAATCAAGAGGAACCATCAGAAGAAAACTGCATAAAGAAATTTGAGAAGGCAGATTAGAATTAGTTTCTTCATGTCACACTAAATAATATCAGTAGAGACAGCAGAATAAAATATGTTTTGATTCTGTTTTGAATTAGAGCATGTATGTTCCTACTTTTAAGCATTGCATTTTTCTATAAACATAGAACTTATATCAGATAAAATAGTAAGGATTTGAAGCCAACACGCAATGACACAAATTAATATTTATAAAGAAGTTTTCTTCGCAACAAACACTAGGAATCACCATTGATTCACCTTGAAGAAACACTAAATTAAATTGAGTCTCTTGGCCACGGAAAAAGATTTGGAACTATGGATAGAATTACGTTTGAAGACTGATTCTTGTAACTCTTTGAAGCATCTCTTTGTAAAGTTAACATTCTTCAAAGCAAATATTTATTCGTTTTTCGATGATAGGTTTGAAAAAAAATTATAGACCACCTCATTTGAGGCCCAAGGCTATGGGCTGGTACTGGTTGTCTTGGCTCTGGACCGGCCCAATGTACATTTTAGAATCGAATCGTGTGTAATACAAATATGTACACTGAAAATTTTGTTAGAAGATTTAAGTGATCCATTAGGTGGGGGTTAGAGATAATGGTCCCTTTGTTGGATATTATTCATGCAGCTCTAGACATTTAAATTGTAAGAAAGGAGTAGTTATAGCTTGAACCATCAGAAGTGATCCATAACATCTTGAAGTTTGAGATTACGAACACATTTTGAGATCAAGAACAATAACATGTAATTCAACATGAAGTGTAGAACAAGCTAGTTGATTTTTCTTTTACGTTGCCGGACAAAACCTTTTTTGTTTGGTTCAATACCTACATGTTGAAGTTGGTGAAAATCTTTTTTATCATGTTATATATATAGAATAGTAGTAGAAAAACTATATATTTGAATTTATTGAAGATCAATACAGGCTAATGAACATCTTGCTTGCACGCGATTGAGCATGATTATTTTTCTCATGTCGACGCCATCACTATAATTAAATTTAAATAGGATGTAAATGAGTTTAGTTCTCTTTTATTTCACGCAAAAAATTCTTAACTATTTATTGAAACAATTTGATTAGTTTTACTAGATGACAAACAAACATCTTGCTGACACGATTGAGAGGACATCCAATGTATGCTAGCTAGCTGTTAAGAATTTTTAGTCAAACTTGTATTTACCATCGTAATTGTACTTCATTTTCTCCGTGACGAGACCTAAGAAACGTGAATGTAATTGTTACTACCCATTTTCTCCACCCTTTCCTTTCGCGTTCCATTCCATTCCTAGCCAGTGTTGTGTTTTCTCTTCGACATGCAAATCAACTGGGAGCAAGGTATTATTTCTCATTTCTCATTTGATTTTTCATTTTCAATTTTCCCCTATTCCACTTTCTAGGTTTTCTCGATTGTATCTACACTGCACTTTCTAGGTTTTCTCTATTGTATGTACACTGCACTTTCTAGGTTCACACGAGTAAGCATGATTATTTTTACCATGTCGACGCCATCAAAGTAAATCTACAAGGATGTAAATGAGCTTGATTCTCTTTTATTTCACGCAAAACTTTATTAAATATTCATCAAAAAGATTAGATTAGTTTTACTAGGAGACAAACAAACAACTTGCTCATGCGATAGAGAGGATATATCCAAGATGTGTATGCTAGTTGTCAAGAATTTGGGTCAAACTTATTTACCATTGTGTCATGCTTCATTTTCTTTGTGACAAAACCTAAAGAACGTGAATGTAATTGTTACTACCCATTCTCTCCACCCTTCCCTTTCGCGTTCCATTTGATTTCAAACCTACAAACCAGTGTTGTGTTTTCTCTCTGACATGCAAATTAACTGGGAGCGAGGTATTATTTCTCGTTTGATTTTTCATTTTTCATTTTCCCTAATTCCACTTTCTAGGTTTTCTCGATTGTATCTACACTGAACTTTCTAGGTTTTCTCGATTGCAATTATTCGAATACAACTTTGCTCAATTTCAAATAGTCACTTTAGAATTGCATATTTACTTGTATTGTAGAAAATTGTCCCATTTGTATTAACCTTTTATGATTATATTAGGTATTAATCCAATGTCTAATTCAACTGATGATCAGAGGATGACTCAGCTGGCAACGAAGAGAGTAAAGCCCGGCAAGAGTGAAAATGAAGACAGACTTAGTGCCTTACCTGAATCTGTTATTCTTCACATATTGTCATTTTTGAATACTGAATATGCCGTTAGAACTTGCATTTTGTCCACAAGATGGAAAGATCTCTGGAAACGTCTTCTTGCTCTTATAATGCATTCCTTAGATTTTACAAATTTGAGGATATTTAATAAATTTGTGTCTAAAGTTTTATCTCTTCGCGATTCTTCTATAGCATTGCAATCTCTTGATTTTTCCCATGATGGTTATATTGACATTCGCTTACTCAAAAGGATTGTCAATTATGTTAGTTCACACAATGTTCAACGTCTAGGACTCGAGATTCATTGTGACATTGAGCAAATTAGCAATCATAGCATCTTTTCATGTCAGACTTTAACATTTCTTAAGCTTTGTGTTTACCCTAGAGGACGTGTTGAGAGAAAAACCTTGTTTCCAAAATCTATCAGTTTGCCGGCATTAACCACCTTGCATCTAGAGCATTTTGCCTTTTCTCCTAGCTATGATAATGCACCTGCTGAGCCATTTTCAGCCTTTAATCGGTTGAATACATTGGTCCTTCTCCAATGTGGTGTGAGGGATACACGAACCCTCTGCATATCAAGTGCCACACTTGTCAATTTTATAATGCATAGTTACTCCAATGATTATTACGAAATTGTGTTTTGTACTCCAAGTCTTCGTACTTTTTCTTTTAATGGTAACCCGTATCAGAAAATTTATGGGAGCAGTCTTGCATATGTTAAATATGTAGATATTAATGCAGAAACTCTGTCAACGTTAACGGAGATACCTGAGTTTCTACTCAACTGGCTGTCAGAGCTTGCCTATACAGAATCATTGACAGTCACCGCAAGTACTCTTCAGGTAACATAGATTTGCAGGTTTTTGCGGTTTTGTTGCTACTTAATTTTTTTACAAATTCAATTGACTTATATAAGACTGATCCATTCTCAACCCTTAATTGTTTCTTAGGTTCTCAACTTCAATGCTAATTTATTGAAGATGAAGCCCCCATCCTTAGGTAACTTGAAGTTTTTGAAAGTGAAAAAGAAACCATTTCCTGATCTCTTTCACAAGTTACTGATTGAGCTCACGTTACAAAAAATTAAGTCACGGAAAGAAGCTTCTATGTTGCGAAAATCATTTAAAGCAGGATCGGTAACCATCAGCACCATACCTAATGGAATAGTGGAGTTCTTAATTCAAAATTCGCCATCTGCGCAAGTTAACATTGTAGATTGTTGATGATGAAATAAGCATTGTTAAATGTTAAGTGGTTTGGTTTTTGTTTCCTTCTGTTTTCAATATCCTACTGTCATTGGTTATAACTAATTTTCATTGGTAAAGGAACAAATCGTTCATATATACTGTCATGAGTCCAGATTCAACTTAAGTGGATGATTTATTGCAAAAATTAGTTTAATTTGCTTGTTGATGTTGCCTAATATTGTGTGTGTGTGTGACTTTTTTAATTACATGTTGTTCTAAATTAGTGTTTTATTACAATCTATCTAGTTTTTTCTAAAAAAATTTCTTTTTCTAAGTGCTGATAATTTTAATATTGCCTATAAAACTCGGAATTCCTGCTATTAATTACTTTTAAGATGCATTTGACCTATAGGAATGGAATATCTAGTTGAGTTTTTTTTTTTTCTAATCTTTTTGGATGCAAATGTTGATATTCCTTGTAACTTTGATTAGAAGATACTAAGTGATTCATTTACTAATGAGATGCATGATGCATATATAGAAGCAAATTATGATGTGATAGGTAACTGAAGTTAACAATCAAATGAAGTGGTGATTCTATTAGCAAGGGTTGAAAAGCTCTGCTATTAGATTAACATTAATTATTCTGCAATTTTTTTTTACTAAATTATTCTGCAAATTTAAGCATGTGGAAGTGTCGCATATTGTTTGTGTATCTTCCTTGATTGTTTAATAAAATGCAGTCGTATTGACTTTGATAATTATATTTAGAATTGAGAGTTGGACCTACTTAAACCCTATAAAACCGGTTTGTAAGGTGAGAATTGCCCTCACTACAGTTATAAACATATATTCAGACTATCTTGGAATTGATGTGAGATTTCTTAACACACTCCTCACGCCCAACATTATTGAGCTTGTTGCGCGAATATAAATGGTGGATGACCAGATAGCGAGCAAAACTTGCTTGTAAGCTGAGTGATTGCCTCTACTTTATTAACTCATGTCTAGTCATTTCACATCAGATGTGAGATCGACTTCTTGATACACTTCCAACATTATTGGGTTTGGGGCGTGGATATAAATAATGACGGGTGACCAATAACGGATGGCCCAACAGATCTTAGAGAGACTCTAATTATTCAGGCCATCTCAATTCTCACTAACTAATTGATGGGGAACTTCTTATCAAATTTCATTGAGATTGTTGATTTGAATTTTTTCGCTATAATTTCTAAGCTGACCCTACGTATTGGTTTAGATTTCTATTCAATCTCCTATATCCATAACTAACTGTCTGAATATATCTCATAAGGAGAACCACTCCAAAATCCAAATGAGTTTATCGTCATTGTCGTGATCATATCAATGGTAATGGTAGTTGAGAATGTATAGTGTGTTGAAGTTCTATTCTCTATTTTCTTCCAAATCACAAGACGAAAGTTGATGTGATTCCGTATTAACATATGTTACAACATTACAAATTACAATTAAGATTAAGATCCATTTTAGGATATAACCTTTTACAAATATGAATAAATATTTATCTCTTTTTTTGAAGATAGTGGTCTATTGGTTGTATTTGAATAAATATTTTTTCATTTCTGTCAAAAAATAAATAAACATTTTTTCATATTTTTAGATCAAATAGTCTAGTAGCTATAATTTACCTCTTCAAGATGAAATAAATGGATATACCTGAGTTCGAACTCAAAATTCTATACTTTCGTGCAATATATTCAATCGATTAAGTTAAACTCATCGAACTTTGGATTTTCAATTCCAATCAATTGTGCAATAAAACTAGAATAAAAATGTTATAGCATTTCCATTCCACCCATTTCATTATGCTTCCATTTCTGTGCTATTTCCTTTCACTCCTTTACTCTATTGCTTTTCATTTCATTGTGCTCCACCAATCATTTTAGAATATCCAATGCGAATGAAATCATAAATCTGTTGTACTCATCATTAATTATTTTGGTACAAAATACTTGATAATATGTATAATTTTTTAACAAAGACTATTTCCAATAAAATGATTAAATAATAATGGCTCACATCGCGTGAGCTTAGCTCAACTGGAAGAGAAATTGCACAGTGTGAAGGAACCACAGTTCGAATTTTCATAGGCTCATTTATTCATTTTTAAGAGTTGAAATTCTAATCAGTGTATCTGTATCTGATAAAAAAAATCATGGCCCACTCTTACATTTTTATTTATGAATAGTCCAGTCTTGCATTTAAATAGATGTGACTACCTTCTCATATTTGGACATCAAAATCTACAGCTAGCTAGCCATGGGAGCTATAGGTCCTTCCCTCCTCTGTTTTTTGTCTCTGGTTACCCTTTTGGCTTCTGGTGTCACTGGAACTGCTAATGTGCATCCAACTCACTATGCTTCAACATTCAATAGGACCCTTTTTCCTCCTGACTTTCTATTTGGAATTGGTTCTTCTGCTTACCAGGTTCACATCATCTCGCAGTTATTAACATCAATGCATTGCATTAGTAACATCTTTTTCATAATTTTATTTTGTCTTTATAACTTTTTATAACAGATCTAGTATTTTTAGAAATTTTATAATAGGAAAAATATTGTTTTTCATTGTTTTCAAAGAGAACTTATTTCTACTTTGTCTTACATTTTCTTCTAATTAACACTATTGTTGTCTGCAGGAGTTTATTTCCCACATTTTTTACTTTATTTTATTAACTTCACCTAATAAATAAACAAGAGGGCCGATCAAACTGTAGTCATTCATATTAAGTTCAGCGTTAATCATCACTAAACAAACTAAAGTTTATTAGTTCAATTTTATTTTTAAAACGAATTGTTTATAAATAGATCTAGTATTTTCGGAAATTTTAGTAATGGCAAATATTCTTTTTCATTGTTTTTGAAACGAATTACTCCTACTTTGTCTTACTTTTTCAACTCTTTGTTAACAATTTAAATCAATACAAACGTTAGAAACTAATTAATAACACTAGAATTGTTCTTACAAAGTAAAAATACTTAAACTTTCCTACATTATTTAGATCAATTTTCATTTTACAAGTCCATTTTGTAAAATTGAATTAACCTCAATTTAAATTCTAATATAATATGATAATTTATTTAAGATTTATTGAATTATATGTTATCATGTCAAAACTCTTTTGTACTTAGATGTTTGCTATCTTGCATTTCCTCAATTGTGGTTTTTTTTTTTTTATCGAAACAATTGTGGTTATTTATCATTATGTGTTTCCAATTGGAGAAAAAGTAAGCATGAAACATGAGAAAGAGATTTCCCTGTTGTATGCTTTTACACAATTTTCATGTATCACAACCGTCCGATTTAAAACATGCGATTAAAATTGTTTAAGTGATTTTATAACTGTGTTAATCCAGACCGTCCGATTTATGATCAATAACCAGATCGGCATCGTGAAATATAAACTACCATATTTGTTATTTGTTACTGTTGCACAGTCACAACCCAAAATGAAAATTATATGACCACATACTCACAAATGAAATGTTTTTAAATTAAGAAAAACAAATTAATCATATTATGTAATCATTTTCTCTTTTAATATTTTTTTTGTCAAATTTTCTCTTTTAATATTTATTTATGTTGTTTTGTTAAATATTCAGGTAGAAGGAGCTTCAAACATAGATGGGAGAGGACCAAGTATATGGGACACTTTCACTAAGCAACATCCAGGTTGCCATATATAGTTTATTTTTCTATTTTTGGTTGTTTGTCTAGATTATCAATTTTAACATTATTTTAGCTCACATGCATGGAGGACTCAATTAAAAATAAAAGTTTGAATCTCTCTCTCTCTCTTGATTGAGCAGAAAAGATCTGGGACCATAGCAGTGGTAATGTGGGGGCCGATTTTTATCATCGATACAAGGTACAATTGCTAAAATTTCATTCTTTTTTTTGACTTTTTTCATTTATTATTTTTTTTAGTACAATATTATTTTCTTATTCTTTTAAGGATAATAAATATTGTAATTGAATTAACTCATTGAAATTAAGTGGATATGAGTTTCGTTAAAGGAGAAATTTTAAGAGAAATAAGATTTAATTTTAAGTAAAATAATTTTCTGGACGAATTTTATTTACTTTGCAACCTACTCTAGACTATTATTGTGGGTGATATGGCAGAATATAAAGTTGTTACTCGTTGACGTGTAAATTCATGCATATTGTTGGGTACATCATTACCATATAAACGAAAATTCAATATCGTGTCATATTTCATATTAACTTGTATTTAAAAAATTCTTATTTTAAATCAATTTTTTTATACAAATATTTTAAATCAATTTTGTCTATAGAATATCATACCTAACAATACAAAATTTGATACTAAAAAATTCATCTTAAAATATTCAATGAGACAAACTAAATAACATCTTACATGCTATCATTATTTTAACATTAATACAAAAACAGAGTTTAAGGTAAATTAGATGAATTATTGTAAAAAACAAATTAAAGGTATATTAGACAAATAGTGTACACATGATCAAAATGTGATATTTAAAAAGGAACTGATCGTATTACATTTACAACAAAAAATTATTTTTACTTCAAATTTCCAGTGTGATATTAAGGGCATGTTTGAATCAATTTTTAAAAACTGTTTTTTAGTTTTTAAAAATTGAATAATTAAAAACTTGTTTGAATGTATAATTTTACAAAATAGTTTTAAAAACTGTTTTTCTTTTTCTCTTTTATAAAACTAAAATACAAAAACACCTAAAAGATGTTTTTCTTTTCAAAATTCACTTTTCAAAAAACACGGAGTGGCATTCATGTAATTAAGTGGAACTTCTCTTTTGTTTTTGTTTGATTAAAAAAAATAAACACGTTACTCTTCCCTCTCGCGTTCTCGTCTTCACTCTCGCCTCTTCCATGACCGATTTCGCTCTCCATCAACCCCATGGTTAGCTCGCTCTACTCTTACACTCACTCTCGTCCATGGCTGATTTCTTCTTCAATTTGTCGTGGTTAGCTCGGTTGGGGTTTTTCTGCAAGTTATGAGATTGTGTGATTTGGGGTTTAGGGTTGATTGCAAAATTGTGATTTCTGTTAATTTTCCTTCTGTTTCTTAGTGATTCATTATTTAATTTTGTACATTTTTGTTCTTTTTCAGTTTTTGTAAAATGGGTTGTTTCTATTATAGTTGAATTTGTATGCTATTGTATGCTTTGTCTAAATGAATTGTAGTTGCATAAGATTTTCACATGATGAACATGTTTTGCTTAATTAAGAGCAAAGAAAATGGATTCTACTTTAAAGCTATATTGTTTGTTCAAAATCAGAATAGCTGGTTGTTCAAAGCTATATTGATGTAATTTTCATTAGAAATTGAGGCAGGGAAATTGAGTGGTGAGTTGAAAATGGGAAATCCTTGTTGATTAGTCATGATTGATCTATAATCTTTATGATTTTTTTCCTTTTCTTGCATCTTCAATGTTTATGATACTTTTAATGATTATTAGGATTTAGAATTGTGCTTACAAAGTCACTAATATGTTTTATAGCTTAAAGAAATGGATGTAGTTATTGTTCAATTGCAATTTGTGTTGATCGTATGCTAATAGCTTACTACATAAGTGCTTATAACTTATTAGTGCTTAGTTGTGATAATAGCTTATTCATTAGGTACTGTTAAGTGAGTGAGTGATTGAATCCGGTCTTAAATTTAGGGACCACATATTTCTTGTCTTTTATATGCTTTGGAGTTAACATTAACGAGTTGGAACTGAAACTAGTTGCTTAGTTTACAGAGAAAGAAGCCAATGTGGCTGAAATGTAGTACTAGGAAGAAGGGACCATTAACCAATAAGGTAGTGATTCAATTAAAGAAATGAGTATTCATGTCAATCATAGTTGTTGTTATTATATATAAATATAAAGAGAAATGGAAATAGTTTGATATGACTAAGATCCAAGTTATTAGTGTGCAAGAAGTTAAACTGAGCTGGATATGTTGTCAAGGACTAATGCTTGGTGGATTTAATAATAATGTTCTTTGCCTAAATTAGAAGCATGCCATTTTTTAGCCTTACTTTGTTAGCACTATGCTTATGCCATTTTTTAGCCTTACTTTGCCTAAATTAAATTGAGCTGGATATGGTTTCATTAAATTTGGGTATAGTTGCAATTTTCTCTTGCTTTGCTTACTAAATAGAAGGATTTGATCAATTTTGTTTTCTCTATAGCTTGTATGTTTTCTTTATGTGGTTGAAGCCGGAAGGTATATAAATATAGGCAATTAATAAATCAAAGCTTTATGTGTTTGTTTGTTATTGTTGTTAATATCAATAACTTTTATCTAATATGTTTTCTCATGTCATCATTTCATATATGATGGATGATATGTTTCTATTTCTAATTTGAATCATCATTTTTTTTGGTCTGTTTCTGTTGATCACTTGATCATCACTATCACGTATAAGTTTCTGATTCAGTTGAATATATTATTGCAATTTGCAATCAGGGTTTATTGGTAGTACTAGTAATCCAATTAAGAATGTGTTTTTGAAGGGTTTAGTAAGACTAGTATGTACTTGTAGAGCTGTAGACATGTTTGTAAGAGTTACATAAGTTGTTTTCTGCATGTAGCTTATTTTTTTAAGTTGTTTTCAGCTTAGACAGAGTTTTTTTCATTCCATATTTGATTTTAGAATTAGCTATTTCATGATACATGTTTATCGAATAAGTGCTTAATTAAGTTTTATCAGCTGGATTTAATGTGATCGGGCTGCTGCATTCTAGTTATCATGATTGAATAATATGTTAGTTCAGAGAAGTTAAACAAGGAGTTATCTGTAGCGGTATAAACATGTAGGCACTATCAATGGCTCTATGCAACTACTAAGATTTCATTAGAATGTTCTTGTTTGCATGATTTATATCAATGGAATTTCTGTTATGTTTATGGACACCATTTTCATGCATTATGTTCAATTTATTTTTTTAGAATCAAACTTGGCAACTAGTGTTGACATTAGTGATGCAAAGCTTTGGTCTGATTTTGTTAGTAAGGCTTTCATTGATGTTATGGTGACTAAAAGTGCTTTTGAATATATATATATGACAGGTTTTAAACTGAATTGATACTGATATAGATGAGGATTCTTCGTCTGATGCAAGTGATGATGAGTTTGCGGACTTTCTCATTAGTAGTATGCTTTATGATTATCACCAAAAATACTTTAATAAATCAAAGGTTTTGACATCTTCATTGTCTGGTCGTGAGTTTGTTGCTGAAGTATTAAATGGATCAGGAACAAGTTGTTTTGATTTATTTCGAATGAAGAAGGAATGTTTTCTTAATTTTTGTAATGAACTGAAGGGAAGAAACTACTTAAGTGACTCAAGGGATGTGCTAGTTGAAGAGAAAGTTGCTACATTTTTATTCATAATTGGCCATAATGTTCGTCATAGAGTTGCTTCAAATCGCTTTCAACATTCCACGGAAACAATCTCACGCAATTTCAAGGAAGTATTAAGGGCAGTGTGTCGATTGGGAAAAGAACTGATAAAGCAAGAGTCCACAGAGTTGCCTGAAAAGATCAAGAATAATCCCAAATACTATCCTTGGTTCAAGGTATGCTTGTAATGTAATTACTTTTATTGCTATTGTAGTTGTATCTTTATTCCTTGATTCTTGATTACTTATCCATATATTTTGGGTTATGCCTTGTAGAATTGCATAGGTGCAATTGATGGTACACATATAAGTGCATGGGTTCCTGCAGAGAAACAAATTTCATGTAGAGGTAGAAAAGCAACTATCACACAAAATGTAATGTGTGCTTGTGATTTCAACATGATATTTACATATGTATATTCGGGCTGGGAAGGAAGTGCACACGATTCAAGAGTTTTTTTGGATGCAATTACTAATCCAAATGCGGGATTTCCTTGGCTACCTAGAGGTAAGTAGTTATATCAACACAAAATAATGTTTTTCTCGATGATATTTATAACGCTAACATATATTTTGTTTATTGAAGGTTCATTTTATCTTGTTGATTCTGGTTATCCATGTACCGGAGGTTTTCTCCCTCCTTATAGGGGCGAAAGATATCATGCACAAGAATATAGAGGTCAAGGTAGACAACCGAGGAGCCCGGAAGAGTTATTTAACTATAGACATTCATCTCTAAGGATGACAATTGAGCGTTGTTTTGGGGTGCTAAAAAATAGATTTCCAATTTTGAAGTTGATGCCTCCATATAAACCTTCTAGGCAATGACTCATAGTAACTGCTTGTTGTGCTATTCATAATTACATACGCAAGTGGAATTTGCCTGACGAGTTATTTAGAATATGGGAAGAAATGGATCCGATAGAACTTGAGAGGGTGAATGAAGGGCCTAACATAGAAGGGATGAACTCCAATGCTAACAATTTAACAAGGTTATCTGATGAAGGTGCAGCTGAAATGGCAAGAGATAGGAATCAAATTAAAGAAAGGATGTGGGAATACCATAACAATTAATTGAACAGATCACACTTTATATTTTATTGTATGAGACTTTAGAGTTTGCTTAGTTTATATTTTCTTGCATGAGACTTTGAAATGACTTTGGTGGTTGTTGACTTGTTGTTAGAAGTTTGCTTTGGCATATTTTCATTTTTCAATATTATAGTGCTTAATTTGTCAAAATAAATAAATTAGTATAGCGTGTAATTCGTCACAATCACATTTTTATTGTAAATCCAATAGTTTATATCTATATAGTTAATATAGATATAGGTTGCAAAAATATATTTTATAAATTTAATTATCAAATAAATTTTATAATTTTCCTGTTTTAAAAATTGTTTTTGAAAATTAGATTACCAAATGAGTTTTCTCTTTTTTTGTTTTGGAAACTGTTTTTGAAAATTCACTAACCAAACAAATTTTTTTTTCTTTCTTTTTGAAAACAGTTTTTAAAATCTAATTTTTAAAACACATTTTAAAAACTAAAAAACAAAAGTGTTTCAAACAGGCCCTAAGGGCATGTTTGAATCAATTTTTAAAAACTGTTTTTTAGTTTTTAAAAATTGAATAATTAAAAACTTGTTTGAATGTATAATTTTACAAAATAGTTTTAAAAACTGTTTTTCTTTTTCTCTTTTATAAAACTAAAATACAAAAACACCTAAAAGATGTTTTTCTTTTCAAAATTCACTTTTCAAAAAACACGGAGTGGCATTCATGTAATTAAGTGGAACTTCTCTTTTGTTTTTGTTTGATTAAAAAAAATAAACACGTTACTCTTCCCTCTCGCGTTCTCGTCTTCACTCTCGCCTCTTCCATGACCGATTTCGCTCTCCATCAACCCCATGGTTAGCTCGCTCTACTCTTACACTCACTCTCGTCCATGGCTGATTTCTTCTTCAATTTGTCGTGGTTAGCTCGGTTGGGGTTTTTCTGCAAGTTATGAGATTGTGTGATTTGGGGTTTAGGGTTGATTGCAAAATTGTGATTTCTGTTAATTTTCCTTCTGTTTCTTAGTGATTCATTATTTAATTTTGTACATTTTTGTTCTTTTTCAGTTTTTGTAAAATGGGTTGTTTCTATTATAGTTGAATTTGTATGCTATTGTATGCTTTGTCTAAATGAATTGTAGTTGCATAAGATTTTCACATGATGAACATGTTTTGCTTAATTAAGAGCAAAGAAAATGGATTCTACTTTAAAGCTATATTGTTTGTTCAAAATCAGAATAGCTGGTTGTTCAAAGCTATATTGATGTAATTTTCATTAGAAATTGAGGCAGGGAAATTGAGTGGTGAGTTGAAAATGGGAAATCCTTGTTGATTAGTCATGATTGATCTATAATCTTTATGATTTTTTTCCTTTTCTTGCATCTTCAATGTTTATGATACTTTTAATGATTATTAGGATTTAGAATTGTGCTTACAAAGTCACTAATATGTTTTATAGCTTAAAGAAATGGATGTAGTTATTGTTCAATTGCAATTTGTGTTGATCGTATGCTAATAGCTTACTACATAAGTGCTTATAACTTATTAGTGCTTAGTTGTGATAATAGCTTATTCATTAGGTACTGTTAAGTGAGTGAGTGATTGAATCCGGTCTTAAATTTAGGGACCACATATTTCTTGTCTTTTATATGCTTTGGAGTTAACATTAACGAGTTGGAACTGAAACTAGTTGCTTAGTTTACAGAGAAAGAAGCCAATGTGGCTGAAATGTAGTACTAGGAAGAAGGGACCATTAACCAATAAGGTAGTGATTCAATTAAAGAAATGAGTATTCATGTCAATCATAGTTGTTGTTATTATATATAAATATAAAGAGAAATGGAAATAGTTTGATATGACTAAGATCCAAGTTATTAGTGTGCAAGAAGTTAAACTGAGCTGGATATGTTGTCAAGGACTAATGCTTGGTGGATTTAATAATAATGTTCTTTGCCTAAATTAGAAGCATGCCATTTTTTAGCCTTACTTTGTTAGCACTATGCTTATGCCATTTTTTAGCCTTACTTTGCCTAAATTAAATTGAGCTGGATATGGTTTCATTAAATTTGGGTATAGTTGCAATTTTCTCTTGCTTTGCTTACTAAATAGAAGGATTTGATCAATTTTGTTTTCTCTATAGCTTGTATGTTTTCTTTATGTGGTTGAAGCCGGAAGGTATATAAATATAGGCAATTAATAAATCAAAGCTTTATGTGTTTGTTTGTTATTGTTGTTAATATCAATAACTTTTATCTAATATGTTTTCTCATGTCATCATTTCATATATGATGGATGATATGTTTCTATTTCTAATTTGAATCATCATTTTTTTTGGTCTGTTTCTGTTGATCACTTGATCATCACTATCACGTATAAGTTTCTGATTCAGTTGAATATATTATTGCAATTTGCAATCAGGGTTTATTGGTAGTACTAGTAATCCAATTAAGAATGTGTTTTTGAAGGGTTTAGTAAGACTAGTATGTACTTGTAGAGCTGTAGACATGTTTGTAAGAGTTACATAAGTTGTTTTCTGCATGTAGCTTATTTTTTTAAGTTGTTTTCAGCTTAGACAGAGTTTTTTTCATTCCATATTTGATTTTAGAATTAGCTATTTCATGATACATGTTTATCGAATAAGTGCTTAATTAAGTTTTATCAGCTGGATTTAATGTGATCGGGCTGCTGCATTCTAGTTATCATGATTGAATAATATGTTAGTTCAGAGAAGTTAAACAAGGAGTTATCTGTAGCGGTATAAACATGTAGGCACTATCAATGGCTCTATGCAACTACTAAGATTTCATTAGAATGTTCTTGTTTGCATGATTTATATCAATGGAATTTCTGTTATGTTTATGGACACCATTTTCATGCATTATGTTCAATTTATTTTTTTAGAATCAAACTTGGCAACTAGTGTTGACATTAGTGATGCAAAGCTTTGGTCTGATTTTGTTAGTAAGGCTTTCATTGATGTTATGGTGACTAAAAGTGCTTTTGAATATATATATGACAGGTTTTAAACAGAATTGATACTGATATAGATGAGGATTCTTCGTCTGATGCAAGTGATGATGAGTTTGCGGACTTTCTCATTAGTAGTATGCTTTATGATTATCACCAAAAATACTTTAATAAATCAAAGGTTTTGACATCTTCATTGTCTGGTCGTGAGTTTGTTGCTGAAGTATTAAATGGATCAGGAACAAGTTGTTTTGATTTATTTCGAATGAAGAAGGAATGTTTTCTTAATTTTTGTAATGAACTGAAGGGAAGAAACTACTTAAGTGACTCAAGGGATGTGCTAGTTGAAGAGAAAGTTGCTACATTTTTATTCATAATTGGCCATAATGTTCGTCATAGAGTTGCTTCAAATCGCTTTCAACATTCCACGGAAACAATCTCACGCAATTTCAAGGAAGTATTAAGGGCAGTGTGTCGATTGGGAAAAGAACTGATAAAGCAAGAGTCCACAGAGTTGCCTGAAAAGATCAAGAATAATCCCAAATACTATCCTTGGTTCAAGGTATGCTTGTAATGTAATTACTTTTATTGCTATTGTAGTTGTATCTTTATTCCTTGATTCTTGATTACTTATCCATATATTTTGGGTTATGCCTTGTAGAATTGCATAGGTGCAATTGATGGTACACATATAAGTGCATGGGTTCCTGCAGAGAAACAAATTTCATGTAGAGGTAGAAAAGCAACTATCACACAAAATGTAATGTGTGCTTGTGATTTCAACATGATATTTACATATGTATATTCGGGCTGGGAAGGAAGTGCACACGATTCAAGAGTTTTTTTGGATGCAATTACTAATCCAAATGCGGGATTTCCTTGGCTACCTAGAGGTAAGTAGTTATATCAACACAAAATAATGTTTTTCTCGATGATATTTATAATGCTAACATATATTTTGTTTATTGAAGGTTCATTTTATCTTGTTGATTCTGGTTATCCATGTACCGGAGGTTTTCTCCCTCCTTATAGGGGCGAAAGATATCATGCACAAGAATATAGAGGTCAAGGTAGACAACCGAGGAGCCCGGAAGAGTTATTTAACTATAGACATTCATCTCTAAGGATGACAATTGAGCGTTGTTTTGGGGTGCTAAAAAATAGATTTCCAATTTTGAAGTTGATGCCTCCATATAAACCTTCTAGGCAATGACTCATAGTAACTGCTTGTTGTGCTATTCATAATTACATACGCAAGTGGAATTTGCCTGACGAGTTATTTAGAATATGGGAAGAAATGGATCCGATAGAACTTGAGAGGGTGAATGAAGGGCCTAACATAGAAGGGATGAACTCCAATGCTAACAATTTAACAAGGTTATCTGATGAAGGTGCAGCTGAAATGGCAAGAGATAGGAATCAAATTAAAGAAAGGATGTGGGAATACCATAACAATTAATTGAACAGATCACACTTTATATTTTATTGTATGAGACTTTAGAGTTTGCTTAGTTTATATTTTCTTGCATGAGACTTTGAAATGACTTTGGTGGTTGTTGACTTGTTGTTAGAAGTTTGCTTTGGCATATTTTCATTTTTCAATATTATAGTGCTTAATTTGTCAAAATAAATAAATTAGTATAGCGTGTAATTCGTCACAATCACATTTTTATTGTAAATCCAATAGTTTATATCTATATAGTTAATATAGATATAGGTTGCAAAAATATATTTTATAAATTTAATTATCAAATAAATTTTATAATTTTCCTGTTTTAAAAATTGTTTTTGAAAATTAGATTACCAAATGAGTTTTCTCTTTTTTTGTTTTGGAAACTGTTTTTGAAAATTCACTAACCAAACAAATTTTTTTTTCTTTCTTTTTGAAAACAGTTTTTAAAATCTAATTTTTAAAACACATTTTAAAAACTAAAAAACAAAAGTGTTTCAAACAGGCCCTAAATTTGGTCATATGCTCTCAAGGGAATTCTTTTGAGAGTTTTGTCTAATTCATTTTAGCCTTTGTAAGATAACTTGTTTTGGAAGTTATCAAGTTTGTTAGTTTTTAAACTGTCTGTTTTCTGTTATGTTAGTTAGGGAGGTTATGACAAGTTAGTAAGTTAGTTAGTATATGATTCAGTTGGAATCTGACTTTTGTGTATCTATAAATATGTTATATTGATCGTTCAATAATATAACTATATAAGCCTTTCATTTTGAAATTCTTATTGAATTCTTCACAATTAGTGGTTGAGATAATATATTTTATTGGGATTTGTTTGGAAATAATATATTCTATCAACTCAATCAACATTAGAATTTGAAAATACTGTAAATTTATTCACTATAAGTACAATAAGATTGAATTCAACAACACATATACAAGAAGGATATATATGACCATCCTCCATCAATAAGCAGTAGTACAATCGATTTAAATAAGCTCAAACTAAAAGTAATAAAGTAATCTTAATAAGGCTAAACTAAACCATATCATCACCCCCATATGGCTGTAGTTTATAACATATAATATAGAATTGAAAATTTATATAAATCATATCAAACCCATAGACAACATGAGTTTAAGGCACTATATATGACTTTGAAACACTGCAATGGAAGAACTAGTTCCAACTTAGGGAGTAGTGGTTGGAACAACTTTAGGAATTGCTGGAAATTTAGGTAACTCGGGCTTCGGTAATTCTGGGACATTAAATTTAGGTTGTTTCAGTTTTGGAAATTCAGGTATCTTAGGTTGTTCAGGCCTTGGTAATTCATGTATCTTAGGTATTTTTCGTTTAGGCAACTCAGGTACTTTAGGCAGTTCAGGTTTTGGCAATTCAGGTACGTTAGGTGTTTCTAGTTTAGGCAATTTAGGTTTTGGTAATTCAGATACCTTAGGTGTTTCTATTTTAGGCAACTCAGGTTTTGACAATTCAGGTACTTTAGGTGTTTCTAGTTTAGGAAACTCGGGAACTTTAGGCAATTTAGATTTTGACAACTCAGGTACCTTAGGTGTTTCTAGTTTAGGCAACTCGGGAAGTTTAGGCAACTCAAGTTTTGGCAATTCAGGTATCTTAGGTGTTTCAAGTTTAGGCAAGTCAAATTTTGGCAATTCAGGAACACTAAACTTAGGTAACTCAGGCTTTGGCAATTCAGGCGCCTTTGGAATTTCTGGCTTAGGCAACCCAAAGACTTTAGGTAGCTCATGTTTTGGCAACTCGGGAACTTTAGGAAGCTCGGGTTTTGGTAATTCTGGCTTTTGCAACTCAGTTATCTTCGGAATTTCTACCTTAGACAAATCAGAGTTTTTAGATAGATCAAGTTTGGGCAATTCTGAGAATTTAGGCAATTGAGGGACTTTAGGTAGATCAAATTTGGGCAATTCATGTACTTTAGGCAACTCTTGTTTTGGCAATTCAGGTACTTTAGGCAACTCTGGTTTTGGCAATTCCGGTACTTTGGGTAGCTCTGGTTTTGACAATTCGGGCACTTTAGGAATTTCTGGCTTAGGTAATTCAGGAATCTTAGGTAGCTCAGACCTTAGTAGAGGTGGCAAATCAAATTTCGGAAGTTGAGGTATGTTTGACTCTAGAATATTACGTGCCCCAACGACCATTGTACTACTGTTTGATAACAATATGGCTAGAATCACAAATGGAAAAATGATTGTTGACAACCCAATGTAAGCCATGGTTTAATCAAGATGATGTGAAGAACCTCAGGAAAATATATTATAACAGTTGAAGCTCTTTGCAATGCTAATTTGATTTTGATATGATTTGTAGTGTGTTGTAAATGTGTTTATGTGAGGCTTTTATAGGAGAAATTGTATAACTATAAAATGAGTAAGCAAGGGTGAGTTGGTGGGATTGTGTACATATAAATATTATTTGTTCAACGTCTTACCTATATAGTATTACCATAAAGAAAAATTTAGTCAGAATAACATAAATAACTTTACATTAGACTCAATTTTAGTCAGAATCAATTTTACATAATCAATTCACTGAAAATCAATGTTTATCACCCCATTTGAAGAACGGACACTCCTTGGATTAGGCGCCCGGTGTTGGACACAGGTCTGTCCAACACTGACACTTACAATTACATTAAATTATATCATTTTCATGAATTTTAAACCGTGTCGACGAGTCAGTGTCCGTATCGTGTTCGGTGTATGTTTCTGTGTCCGTGCTTCATAGTTGCAAACCCAAACATACATTTAGTAAAGTAGTGAATTATGTTTGGATTTAAACTCCGGACCTCTGATTAGTAAGTTTTTGGAATCCACTGAGTTCATCAATTGTTGTTTGCTTTGGACATTTTGATACTTATATATGTATTTTAATTATATAAAAATTATCAAGATAACCCAAGAGCGTTTGGATAAGATGATTTGGTTGTTCAGTGGTTTCATATGTTAGTTTCTAGGATTTAAACATTGGAGGTTTTGATCGGTATAACTCTTGAGGGACAGCTCTGTCATCTGTGTGATTCCTATATCTGACTTGAGGAACTAGTCTCTCGCGAGAATACCCCTATTTGTTCCATAAATCTTCTAATTTTGCTGCAGATTGTAAATCATGGAGTGTCATCTCTTAAGAATATGGGGAATCAAGTTAAGAGATTTTTCGAATTTCCTTTACAAGAGAAAAAAAGATGGGCACAAAAACCAGGAAGTCTTGAAGGTTATGGTCAAGCATTTGTTACCTCTGAGGAGCAAAAGCTAGATTGGAATGACATGATCTTCCTTAAATCTCTACCTATTCAGAACAGAAAATTGGATTTGTGGCCTCAAAACCCTCCCGAGTTCAGGTATATACGTTATATTATTGAATGCACAAACCAAATGTGATGATACTAAAGTGTGTTTGAATATATAGATAAATACATTATAACGCTAACTGTAGTACACTGATAAGTTTTGTTAGTTGGAATTGGTTCTGTCATCTGTGTCAATTCATACGGCGGAACTGCAGAAGGTCCAACCATTTGTGTCAATTGGAATTGGTTATGTCATGAAAAGTAATGTACATGTGATACTCATACTTCAAATTCCGAATGGAAATAGGCCGCATTTGAAAGTGTTTAAATGATGTATAAGCTTTTGCATAAGTGTTTGGAGGAGCTTAGGCAAAGATTACCCAATTTTCTCTTTGACCCTAATAACAAGTTGTAGCCTTATACAACATAATCTCATCTCATTATCAACATTTTGAATAAGAACTTAATTAAACTATTTCTCCAAATATCTATGTAATGTGATGGATGAAAGAAATATAAATATCCAGAAATAAAGACTTCTAGTTATGATGACAATTGTGTAGCACTGACATTTCAAATAGAAGGCTTGTCCAGTATCCGACATGTGCTGGTAGCAGACTGCAACATGAAACTAACGCGGTGTATTTACATTCAATCACTTCTATTTTTCTCAAATTATTACCAGTGTCAATGTTGTGTGTGATGTTTAAGTCTGTGACGCGTTAGCGTTTCATATGGTGGATGTAACAATTTCAGTTCTATGAAATTCTTTACCTCATTATATTATCCTTCTCATAATAAGATACATACCTTTTGTAAAGGTCTTCTTTTGCAATATATCATCAGGGAAACATTAGAAAAATATTCTGAAGATATGAGGCAACAAGCAACATCAATTGTGAGTTTCATTACTTTAGCTTTGGGGCTAGAGGATACAAAGATATCAGAAAGTTTCAATGAAGGACTATACGATATAAGGATGAATTGCTATCCACCTTGTCCGGAGCCGGAAAGAGTTCTTGGGATTGTTCCTCATGCTGACAATTCTGGGATCACACTCTTGGCTGATTTTGGTGATTTTCCAGGGCTGCAGTTCCTCAAAGATGGAAATTGGATTGGCGTTGAACCAATAGAAGGAGCCATTGTTGCCAATATTGGCCAAATAATCGAGGTTTGTATTTTTGACTCATTAGGTTGCAAATTAATCTTTAAATAGTGATTCATTGCATGTTTGTAATTACATTTCACTTAAATAGATAAAACGATAGGGCGGTATGAAATTATACGCATATGCAAAGAGGAAAATGTGAAAAGTGATTTGTCTTTCGTAAAAATGTAAAAATTAGTTTTGAAATTGAATCAATGTTGTCAATCACTTATCACTGCGAATAACAGTTTGTTCAAATTATTGCTACGTTACTATATCGCAGCAAGTTGGCAACACTTTATAATAAATCATGTATCGCACGACAATAGCCTTTTTCCAAATTCAGTTGTGTTATGGCGCTGCAATTTGACACACTGCATCGAGTTGAAAATTTTACATCAATTCAAACCTAATTTTAGGACAAAAACATTTAACCAACCCCAATATGATTCTAGAGTGTCTGGCCGTGGAACCAAAAATAGGCTAAACCAAAGTTACTTAACTTTAAAATGAATTTAACCAAAATCAATTGTATAAAAACAGGTTGATTCAAAATCACGTTTTACAAATGTTTATCCAAACATACATTATATTGTAACAAGATTTGAAATTTGGTTTGCCTGCAGTTAGAAATCTCTTGTATATATTCACGAAGTCGGCACATTGGTGGCCATTGGCTTGAGATTGGGCGAGCTTAATTTCAGCTCCAATATTTTACTCTTAAAAAATCAAAATCTGCATCAAAATTTTGACTATATGATTTCGATTCAACAACTACCGATGTGCCAATTGCGTGAATGCAGCCTACCAATGACAATTCAAATATCAAGAATTTCCATCACATCTTGATTTGGAAAATGCTATGAAGCACATTACTTCCCAGATTCGGTGTGTCTGACACCGACACTTACAATTACATTGAATTATATCACTTTTTCTAAAAATTTGTGTCGACGTGTTAGTGTCCATGTTGTGTCTGGTGTCCGTACTTCATAGGGAAAATGAGATTTGCTCAAAAAAGGAAAATGTTAATATCAAAAGCATGAGTTTAATGATACATGTTCTTGCATTATGCAGGTGATGACAAATGGGATATACAAGGCACCAGAACACAGAGCTGTAGTAAATAAGATGAAGGAAAGATTGACAATAGTGACATTCTGCTATTCAGGCCCTTCTATAGACATTGGACCATCTGACAAGCTAATTGGAGAAGGAAACCAACAAGTATACAAGAACATGACACATGCTGATTACTTCAATAAGTTTTTCAATAGGAAGCTTGATGAATCCTTTATTGATAGTCTCAGATTATGATATATGTCGTAACTCGTAAGTACAACTCGTAAGCACATGAGATATGTTAGGGCGCAGGATCGAACCCGCAATTTCTCACTTCTGTAAGAATTTTGCTGCTAAAATCTTAAAAAAAAATGTGTACATTTTTATTGTACTACTCTTGTGTTATTTGGTGTTAGTTATTTGATGTTAAATAGTTTTGAATAATAATAAAGTAAACATCATGCAAATTGTATCTTTATTCAACCAATCCATAAAAGGCTAAAGTTGACTCGTCTTTTTTTTTTTTTTTTTAAGTTTTCAATCTTCTAGTATTTCGGTCCATGGACCGACTAATTCGGTTTGAGGCAAATTCTAACATCAAGTAGTTTCAGTCTTCTCTGATCAAGCTCAATTCTGACTTGTCTTAATTGCATTGCATATGACAAATAAGGTTTGCAATTCAATCAATTCTCAAATTTTATTTTATTTTTCTCCATTATCTTCTAAATTATCACAATCTTTATCGTTCATGTGAGTAGTTAATTGTCAATGAAAAAGGCTCACTTTTTTCTCAACCTTCTTCCATGAACAAAATGACATTTGTTTCTCTCTATTGACTATATAGAATTGGGATACATATTTTGATATTACACTATAACCATATTAAGCCTCTTTTTCATTGGTAGATTTAGAAAATTTATAAAATCCAAGCAAAATCTCAGTCTTAAACAAAAATATTAGTTTTGCACTAAAAAATGTCAATTTTGAATAAAAAAAATCTTGTTTTATCTTAAACTAATCCTCTAAAAATTTCAATTTTGACATATACTAACCCTTAAAAAATCTCTTGTGTTATTTTATTTAATTTTATTTTTCTCCATTATCTTCTCAATGATCACCATGTCTATCTTCATGTGATGTGAGTAGTTAATCACTTAATTGCCAATAAAAAATGCTCTAAGTCTCTAACCCATCCGCCACTTTTTCTCAACCTTCTTCCATGAATAAAAAATGACATGCTATTCTCTATATTGATTACATATTACACAATAATCAAACTAGCTAGGCCTCTTTTCCATGTGCATGCAATCAAGCCAATATAATTTATTTATTTTTGGGTACACAAGTCAATATTATTTTAAAAAGTTGTGCTATACTTGTTCCTTATTTTCTTTAGAATATACGTTGCTTAGGACCACAAATTTTCTAGGCTCTATTTTTTGATCTACAAAATGGTTCCAAATTTGTGTTTGTTCATAACAACTAAGAAAACAATAAAATCCAAATTAGAAGTGACTCAACATGTATAAAATTCCAAACCAACGATTCTCTAAATTTTCTTTGTTATAATTTTTTTTTTTAGCTTTTTGTTTAATTATATTAAATTGTAATTGAAATTTTCTTTAAATTGTCAAATTGTACCAAATCCCATATTATTGTTTTCTAAGTAATATCATTTTCACTACTAATTACATAAGCAACAAAATTTCTTGTTTATTGAAAAGCTACTACTATATGCTTATTCCTTGTTTTCCAAAGAATTTAATTTGTTAATTAGGACCACAAATTTCTTGGCTTCCTTGTTTGAGCTACAAAATGTTCCCAATTTCTGCTTGTCTCTTTCATATCAGCATAAAATCCAAACTAGAAAGTGACTCAACTATGTTGATGACTATGTTTAACGGATTAGTTTGTCATTCTAGGTGCATATCATTGGCAATTAGAAATCAAATTATTAAAAATATGACCAGAATTAATTATAAATTGACAAGAATTAAAATTGCAATGAGCAGAACACAAAATGATAGGTTTTTTTTATTTTATTTTATTTTTTTAGAATAACAAAATGATAGTTTAGAAACAAAAAAAACAAGGTTGACTATAGACCTAACCAAAGTTAAGTTCATCAACATGTAAAAGTATAGAAGAAATAACATTTATTTTTGAACGAGTTGAGTTTGTTGTTTATAACTTTTTTTTTGGCAAAAGGGTGATTAATTATAGCATATATTTAATCAAAAAGTGTTTAATATAATCTGGTATATCAACCCGTATTTGAACACTAGCTGAAAATATGAGCACACCTTTGCAAGCTAGAGTGTGAGAAGCCTAATTTGTTTTCTAATAACAAACTCAACACTAGAGTTTTTTTTTTTTGACAAAAATAAATGATCTTTATTCATTCAATTCAAATTAGAGTACATTAGATTCAAGTAGAAATTTAACATAGCTAAAAATAAAAAAGGATGAATTTACGAATAAACTATAACAATATCCAAGTTAATAGCATAAAATGAAATACTAATAACTACAAATAATGTGATAAATTAAAGTAACTGAAATACTTATGCTTTCAGATATACATCATTTACGAAATTGGTCACTAGTTGAATCAGTAATTAATCAAAGTGGATGTCAATCTAAAGCAAACGAATACCGCAACAAAATAGACAACTAAGAACGTCACATAAGATGGAAAAAATAAACGAACTTCGCACTGAGACGATAAAAAAAAAATCACTACTTATATTTAGATACAAGGAGAAGGAGAAGAAAAAAGATGTAGAGAGGTGATTTTGGCAAAATCACCTTATAATTTCAATGAAAGAACAAACTACTTATGGTGTCATTCCATAGGAATAAAAATAGCTAGGTTGATCAAATATTATTTAGTTAAGTGGTAATTGACGTAGGATTTGGTAGGGAGGATTGCGATTCAATTTCTGCAATTATATTCCGGAGAGAGCTGAAACTATTTGATATCAAAACTGACATCTAAACAAATTAAGTTGGTGGTGAAAAATGGAAATAAAATTGAGCCAAAGAAAACTTTGGTTTGTCCTATCCAAAAATTTCAAGGCACAAATCTTATTACTTGTTAAAGATGTGATTTATTTAGCGTGTTAGTTTACTTAAAGTTTGTTAAGGGTAAAAATATGTAGGTTGAATGGAGGTTTATAGTCTAAATCTAATTTGTTTATATGTCATAAATAATTTTGAAAGTATAATCTAACGTCTTTGAAAATCTAGCGTTTTATTGTAATTTCTTTTGTAAAAATAAATTGGTCATAAAATTATATCTAGATAAGCTTATTGGCTAAGTCATACTTCATATGTCATGGTATGAGATATTCTCACCTAATGTTGTATATTAACATTCACGTTGCCCATGAATCAAACAAGAAAAGTGAAGAAAATGAATAAAAAAAATAATGTATTCAAAACTTTATTATTTGCAGGCACTTACTTTACTTCAAATCCAAGCATGGTAAAATGTCACATGATTTCAATCAGCCTTAAAAAAAGCACATAAGATAAAGTAAAAATGTCATTTTGCCTCTTATGTCTTCAAAATTCATTTCTTTTTGTTTCTATATTATACACAATCTATATGCTTTTTTTTTAAACCATATATAGCCTATAGTTCTTTCAACTTTTTTCTCTCTAATTAATCCATCATTACTACTTTCTACGATTTTGATTACACCTTTGCATATAATTCACTTGTGCTAATTTGAGGTTATTATAATCTATAAGTCTAAATACAAATGATTATTATTATTGGTAGGGTATGATATTTTCTTCCAAAAAGGTGAGGAATACAATAATGTGGTAATCAAAGTGGTTTGTGAGCAATGTTTCCTATGAATAGCATGGATTAGTGATGATTTGGTTAGGTACGTTTGTCATGCCTTATTGAGTCCGGCACATCACATGCATGTGACTTTGTTTTTTTCCTTTATGGGTGTGGGGTTACATCGTTATAGCTTCTATGTCATATATTTCACTATCATTTTCAATTAATTTGTTTTGAGATAAGTTGATGAGAGTGTGTGTGATTTATATGCATACAAAATTAATATGGAGCAATTTAATTGGATGGGTACATTACAGTTGTATCCTATGTATGAAAATATGTTTTTCAACAAATAAGAATTGCATGTTCAACAATTCATGCATTCAAATAGTTGATACATATATAACTGTCAATTGAGATCAAATGATCAAGATATAATAAATTTTATAAGATTTAAATAACGAATTAATGATAAAGATATTGACGAAACAATATAATTATCGATACAAAGATTAAATATATATTTGCTATCACATTATAGATATACATGTCAAAATTACAATGATTTATCACATAAATTACTATAATTATGATATATTATTTATTGTGATATCAAGCATATGTTTAGATACATGCCATTCAAAGTCATTTTCTCTCATGAGTGCATGTGTTAAAAGTTGCATTACTTTGGATTTATGTGAGATCCACTAATTTTATTTAATCATTGAAATTCAATTCAAGAATCAATTGTAGAAATAAACAAACAAGTGAGGATGAAAAAACACAACGCATAACATGTAGGGAGGATTTGGAATGTATTGTGGATAGGTTAGGGAGCCATGTGATTTGAGGAATCTGACACACATGGAATACCTTATTTTATTTCCCAAAGAATAACCAAATTTTTCATCACATATATATATATATATATATATATATATATATATATATATATATATTCTATAGGGGTACCCTCAATTACAATCCTAGAAAATGCATAGTACTCCAATTTCACTCTTGCACTTTACTTATCAAGATTGCATTTCAGGCTCGGTTTTTATTTATTTATTTATTTTATAGTTTTCATTACCAATTTAATTAATTTGATTTGGGAGTAAATTTTAAAATCAAGTGGTTTTATATATCGTTGACATTAAAACTATGTGTGAAATTATCAATCGTTAATTAATTTGATGGTGAATGATGCTGAAGTTGGTAGAGATAATCACGGTTCAATCTCCTGCAACTGTAATCGTGAGGAGGCTGAAACCAATTTGATATTAGAACTGACCTCCGAACTAAATTAAATTGGTGGTGGAAAAAATACTATGTGTGAAATTTATTTAAGAAAAAACGAAAAATGTGTCAAATTTTTTGTGTGAATTAGATAATGTTACGCACAATTCTTAAGATTAAAGATTTAATTTGTATGTATCAATAATAAATTCTTTTTGTAAGATAATTGGAATGAATATTTTTTCTATTATGTGATATACATCAAAGCGAGAGGTTCACATACGTTTAAATCAGTCCAAAAATAATCAAAGAAAATGTAAGGATGCAATTTTGTGAAGATGTCAGCAATCTGATATCGAGAGAGAACATGAAAAATGTGTACTTGGCCACGAATTTTTACGAACAAAAAATGAATGTCTATCTCAATATTTTTGGTTGTTGTCCAAAATTACCAAATAGATAAATAGCACTAAAGTCGTCACAATGCACCATAGTGACATGGGAAAAGGAAAAAGGATGCCACTAGAATAACAAATATACAATGTTTTTCTGATTTATGTAAGTTGACGTTTTTTTTGTTTTAATTCTTATATTCTTTTATGAAATTTTTATTATGTGTTAAAATTATTTTAATTCAATTTTAATTCCTAAAGTTAAAATTTGAAAGAAAATATGTAATTTTCCTACAAATTTTAAGCAATTAAGAAACTACATGAAAGAAAGTAAAGAGGGCATTACAAATTTACAATAATAATGATTCGGTACTTGCAGGAGTTTGAAAAGGGAAGGTTGAACCATGCACTTTCAAAAGGGAGTGATGCATCTTTTTGTTTTATTCAACTTTTTCTCCATACATTAATTATTTTATAGTACTACTGTACTGTAGATCCATGGAATCCACAACTTCTTTAATTTAATTATTTTTTCATTTGTCCTGTAAATTTTTGTTGGTAATGTACATAGTCTTTTTTCTTTAATTTAATTCTTTTTTCACATTACTTTTATCTTTTTTTATCAATCATTTATATTTATATATGATTTTTTAAACTTAAATCTGTAATAGTTTTTTTACATAAAAAATCGTTATAATTTTTTTGGTATGGTAAAAAATCGTCATAATTGAAATCGAACAAAAAATAAAACAATAAAAGACATAAAAAGATAAAAAAAAAGTTAAGATATTAATTGAAATTAAGTTAAGGTTTCGTTTGTAGAAGTTTATTTTGTTAATGTCCAGCTCTCATATCCTCTTCCTACTCACGCGTAGTGCATGTTTTAAGTTTATTTCTATGGTCTTCTCGAGTACTAATTAAAATAATAAAAGAGGTAATTTATATTAAAATTTTAATTAACCACACAAATTTTAATATATTTTTTTATTTGTGTTTTTTAACTGGTGTTCTGGTTAAAGGGGCACTAATTACTCTCTCCGTCTCAAATTAAAATTTTGGTCTTTTTAGTTTGTCTCAAAACTTTTATTTTTAAAAAAATTAATGACGGCTTACAACTTATATCTTTATAAAAACTAAAATATTTATTAAAAAAATTTCTCTCACTTAGTAAAGTAAGGATAAAAAAACTTAATTTATTAATTTATATTTTTTTAATTCACTTGCTAAACTTTTAAAATAAAAGTTTTGAGATGGAAGGGTTATCATTTTCCTTTCATTTTTTACCGAATGATTTTGGGTTCCTTTTCAATTGATTTTGATATAATATAAATAACCAAAATCTAGTAAGCTAAATATGTGGTGGGGAATAGGCAGGTGGATACTGGGGGTTTTAGAGCTTCTAAATGATGATGTAATATTAATCGTATTCGGTGTGAGAGTGGTGAAGGAGTTGGGCGGTGGTTTGGTGATAATGTAGCAAAGAAGTTAGGGGACGGTGAAGGGACTCTTGTTTGAAAGGATTTTTGGGTGGAGGGGCGTTGGTTGAAGTCTTTGTAAAGTCATTTGTTTGATATGTGCTTAGATAAGGATGTGACGGTGGCAGGGATGTGTAGGCGTGGTGGGAGGTCAGTGGGGCGGAGTGGCGGCGGCGTTTGCTTGATTGGGAGGAACTTTTATGGGTGGATGTTGTTTTGTTGTAGCTAATGTTGTGCTGCAGGTTGGTGCTCTTGACAAGTGGGTGTGGCGTCCAGATCCTTCTTCTGGTTACTCTATAGCAGGGCCTACCCCCTGTTGTCTCATTTGATTCCTGGTGAGGTCTTTCCGCATAGTGATATTTTTTGGAATAAGCAAGTGTCTTCAAAGGTCTCTCCTTTTGCATGGCGGTTTTTTCAGGATAGATTGCCCACAAAGTTAAATATTTTTTTCGTGGTTGTTTCCGTAATGATTCCCTTTTGTGCTCAGTTGTTATAATGCTATTGAAGATATACATCATCTTTTTCTTAGTTCTCCTGTTTATGGTACGGTATGGAGGGGTATCATTTCTTGGTTTGAGATTCTGTGAGTTCCTCCTAACAATGCTATTTTGGTGGGCTCCCAATTATGTGGGGCTCAAGGTTTTTGCAAAAGGGTCGAGATATGTCTTCAAGCTATGTGGTTGATCTCAATTTGGTCCATTTGAAAAGTAGAAATGATCGAGTTTTTAATGACAAGTTAGTTTATGTTGACATATTAATATTGACCACTGAAGTCTATGTCTGGTGGTGGTTTTTAAGGCTAGAAAAAAGGTTTTTGTTACGATCTTAATTTTTGGTTACTAAACCCAAAAGCTTGTATGGACTTCTCTGTAGCTTAAGTTTCATCTTTGTTTTTCTTCTCTTGTACGAACTCTTGTTCTTTAGCACTTCTTGTGCTTGCTTTAATTTAATTTTTTTTGGCTTAAAAAAAATTCAAAATCTATTGACACCAACAAAATTGACACAAATTCTAACACCTTTGACAATAATATTATCACTTCTGAAACTTGAATTCGTAGTTTAAGTGCTTATAACATGTGGTTCAAAACAATACTAATTTGAATTGTTCCAAACAAAAATAAATTACCAATTTGAACATTAGATTTATCATTTTTACTATTTCGTGAAGAATCTACAAAACATGTACAATAAACTCTTCCCTCCTACTTAATTTTTTTAATTCTCAAATCAGAAATCGAACTTCTGACTATCTTAAGTTCCTTACCATAGTTTTAACTAACAAGCACAAATGACAGATATTGTACATGGTGCACAAATCGTCGATTATATTATAAGAAATATGAATTTTGTAAAATCTATTGTAGGATTGAAAATTGATATCATATAGACCATCTATGTAAAAACTTTTAAAAACTGAAAATTATTTGATATGTTACAGCGACCCATCAAAATTAATAGGTTATGCTTTTTATTAAATATCATTAATCTTGATGAGTCTCAATAATATATCAAACAATTTTTTATTTCATTTTAAATATATTTACTTGAATACATAGATAAAATGACAAGCATTATACACAAGAGCACTTGAATAAGAGTTAAAGGATCACTTTGAATTTAATTAGAGGTCATGCGATCAAAAACAAATATTAGGAATACAATAGCGTTAAATTCTCTTCAATCTACAGCAGTGCCAATCCCGATATTTTGGAGTTTTAGGAAAATAATTAAAATGAACCCCTAATAATTTTTTTGTATATATATATATATATATTCTTCAAAAAAAACATCATCTACATACATAAATTATAAATAACATTAACATCTTTAAAGTTAGTCATTTATCTGTGTAATTAACATAAACAAAAAGTCATATTCTAAATATTATCAAAATACATTTTAAGTTTAACTTTTTAAAAAAAGTCATACAACTACTCAATTGTTTTTGAGCTCCTAATTTTTCGAGGCTCAAGATTGAAGACCATGATACTTTAATCCAAAACCGTCTATACTCTACAATTACGGGCAAAAAATATTCAATTAAACAAAATACAAACACTATCGACACTCAAAGTCTCAAACTCAAATGAACACACCTAACCTAATAATATCAGCATTAAACTAAAATTGATGAATAATTTACTCACTTTAAACCAACATTAATGTTACAAAATAAATACATTCAAAATCAATCCTGAATGCACCATAATCAAATACAGCGGTTAGTCACTTTATAGGCTCCACCCACCATTATTTATCTAACATTAACAATAACATTACACCCTATCTGTCCTGACAAAGTCACATGCACATGCAGACACTCCACAATCACATATCTTCATCTCACATGGATCATCATGGACTTATGAGACACCATAGCTTAGTTAAAATCTGACCCACACAAACATTTCTTACCCTCTTTCTCTTTCTTGCCCATAAAATTTTCAACTACTTCGTAATAATAAAACTTTGAGTTAATAAGTCTATTTCTTTTTTAAATAAGCGAGTTTTATAATATCTCTTTATAAAAAATTAAAAATCTCCTCCATAATATTTAATTTTTTGTAATATCTCACAACCATAATATAACTTCCGCAAAATAGAACTGCTGCAAAAAAATTATTCAAAATATAATTTTAGTTGAGTTTTAAACCGCCGCAAAATATAATGGTTGACTGAGTCCAAAGGATATTACAAAAAATCAAACATTACAAGGAGAATTCTCAATTTTTTTTACAGAGAGAGTATTACAAAACTAACATATTTTACAGAAAAATATTAACCTATTAACCCTAAAACTTTTGTACCAACGTTCCCTTGAGATAATTGTGGTAAAACTAAAAGATTATATAATAAGATAAAAAAAAAGTTAAAAAATTAATTTATAGAAGGAACAACTTATCTTTTCAATATAAAAAAACCCTTATGCCAACAAATTGGATTAATTTTTAACACACTCAATTTAAAATGTTTTATGGTATCAATGCATCATAATTAACTTAAAAAATAATTATGATTAATATTTTTTGGTATTGCTTCTAGTTTTAAATATAAGTAAAAGTTAAAATGTATTTGGTCTAAATTTTAAACCAAATATATTTTGATTTGTGCTTATATTTAAGACTGAAAGAAGTATATTAAAAAAGTAGTTAAATGCTACATTCATATTTGCTCAACTCAACAAGATGCCTTTTATAAATGATAAATTGTATTATATTGTCAGCTACGACACTCTCATTAGAATGAACCAGTATTATATATGATACAAATGTTGTTGAGGCTTTTGTCTAATTAACGTGAATTTGTTTTGTCTTTCACCGTGCATAAGTTGCTGAAAACACTATACTTAAAATTTATCGTTGAATTGAAAGTTTATATCATATCGATACATATCAAATGAATTTTGATTTTAGTAAAATTTAACATGAATATTCTATATAGTATAAATTTTTAATCAAATGATAAAATTTATAAAATCAATATATTTTTTTTGGTAAAATAAAATCCGTATTTATTATAATGATATTTACAACTTATGTCCGGTAAAAGACTTACCTTAGAATTAAAGTGTAACAAAATATTTTTAAACAAAGAACATTTTTTTTTTTGAAGCACTACTACTTAGATTTATTGAATAAATGATATATTTATTCTACAAATAAGACTAAATACATCACTTACAACTTAATTACTTTTGCTTTGAAGGAAATAAATATTTTTACTCACAACCGTAGACTTAATTTCTCAACCGAGTTGACAAAAATAATACATATAAATTATGTCAAAAAAGAGAAAAAAAATACATAAATTAACAAATTTATAAGAAAAAAATACTAATAAAAAATAAATCTTTCTGACAGCTCTAACCAGATTGTTTAGCACATTTTTATGAGACACCCCACCAAAAAAAACAAATAAAAATTGACCTTTCTCTTCTCTTCCTTAGCTTCCATTAAGATTAACATTGTGGTTTTGTTCTTTCCATTGACATTGGTTTCACTTTTGGTGTTTTGTTGAAGGGATGTTAAGGTTCCCCTTCCTTATTTGTAGCCATTTTCATTCAACCTTTTGTTTGGTTTCTTTTCTGAAACCTAACATGGTTTTCTATCAAACCAAGTGAAAAAAAACACACATTTTGTTTAAGCTTTTTGGGTTTATTACCTCTTTAGAAGATTTTGGACCACCCCAATTTTTTTGACTAGTAGTTTCATGCTTAAAACAGCATAAAGTTTCAATCTTTGATATGTTTTTGACAACCCAAATCTGTGGTTAATTTGATTAAGGTTTTTATTGTTAGAGTTAAAGGGTGTTTTTTTTTTTGAGTGATTTTAAGTGCTTCTAGAAATTGTTTACTTTGCAATTGTTGAAGCATTTTTCTCTATATATGATCATAGAACTGTTTGAAACTGTTCCATTTTCTCTTTGAGGGTGAATGAAGGAAGAAAAAGGTGGGTTTTGTTTCATTTTTAGTTGTATAAGCAAAATGGGTTTTGTTTTGTTATGTTGTTGATCCCTTTGAGCTCATTGAAATTTTGGTTTTTTTTTTGTGTTATATTAGTAATAGGAGAAAAATCATAATCTTTACTCAAAAGGGTTTTGGAATTTGGAATTTGTAGTATTGTGTAAGTAGATTTGACTTTTGAGAGTAATATAGATCAAAATAGAGTTTTTATGAAGAGGGTGTAGTAGTGGTAATAGTAGTAGTTGATTGTGGTTGTTGAGAGTTGAGAGGTTGAGATTAATTTGTGGTGGTGAAAAAAGTTGACTTGATATGGCTGCAAAGCTTCTGCATTCTTTAGCAGATGATAATCAAGATCTGCAGAAGCAGATTGGATGTATGACTGGAATTTTTCAACTCTTCGATCGTCATCAGATGCTCACCGCTCGCCGGATTAGTCAGAAGAGGCTTCCTTCTGGTAATTCTCTAAATAATAACTTGTTCAATTTTACCAATTTAGTTTGCAAAAAATGTGTTTTTTTTTTTGTTTCTTTATTTCCACATTTTTTGTGTCTGAAGTGATTTATCATTTGAGAAGTTAAAATTGATTTTAGATGTATAAAATTGATTTTGACATGTTTAGGTGATGTCAATTGAAATTGATTTTGTTTAGAGAATTGATTCTAACTTAAACTAGAACTTGTAGCTTTTGACTCCAAACTTGTTTTTTACTGTGAAATTTATTGTTCAATTAATTTTTACTTGACGGCATCAAAAGATAAACCAATTCATATTCAACTCAATTGAGGATGTGAATCTCATATTAGTGTTTTTATCATTTGTTTACAAATAGGGATTTGTCTAGAGTTAGCTAGTGTGGATAAGATTGTTGTGATTTATTATTTTATTTTTACTCTAAATTTATTCTGAATTTTGTTATGTTGTGTATGGTGATCTTCTCCATATGAATATTTGCATTTTTGATGTTTTTTATTTCCATAGGTAATTTGCACTTCAATGATGGCAGCTTCGAAAGAGATTCTGAATGCATACAAAATCAACAAATGGCAACCGTAAGACCCTTGTTTTGATTTCAAATTCTTGACAAAATTTTACATTTTCATTTCAAAATTGATTGAATAAGGCTTTAAATTGAGGCATGGAAGTTTGTTATAATACCAAGTATGCATGTAGACGTTTGAGAATGTTTTAATAATCTTAAAAATCATTTTCAATATTTATCCTTCTATTGGATATCTGCAAATTCAATCGCTAAATTATGTTTCTGTTTTTATCCAGATCTTTTTTTTCACGCGCATATACTTTCTATTGCTGATGCATGCGTACATACCAAGCGTTATGAAACTTTGCTTACGAAGTATATTTGTTTCAGGATACAAGCTTTAACAGAGGACTGAATGAAAAGCAACGAATTTCGACAGAATCATCAAGAGCATCATTCTCTTCTTGTTCGTCATCAGTGTCCTCTTTGGACTTTAAGGCTGAAGTAGAGACTTCCTTTGAAACTCCTACAAGGGACACATTTATGAACCAACCAACTATCTCTCCCCGTTTTGGACGTCACTCCCTTGACCTGCGTGATGTGGTGAAGGATTCTATGTATAGGGATCCCCGAGGGCCGTCTGCGAGATCTACAAGCAGAGATCAATCTTCTATTCATGCTGGGAAGTACAGGGATTCTCCGCGACCTCTTCAGATGTCAAAATATGTTGATAGATCTTACGGAGTTGAAATAGACGACAAGCAAAGTGTGCCTATTGATCTAAAGGAGTCGATCCGAGTCCTTTCTAAACTTCGAGAAGCACCTTGGCATTATGCAGAAACTACTAGAGAACTTCCAAGATCTTCACACGAAGTAAAAGATAGACATTGGAATTCAGTTTCGAAGGATGCTCCTTGGTTAGCTTATGACGGAAGAGAAACGAGTCGTTTATCTTTTGAATCGCGAGAGACGATCAAATCGACACCAAAGCTAAAAGAGTTTCCTAGGCATTCACTGGATAGTAAGGAAGGTTCGTGGCGGACTTATAACTCCGATTCAAAGCCTAGCCACATCTCAAGAAACGTTTACGGTACCACCTCCACCTCCACCTCCAATGAAAAATTCTCTAGTCTACACCAGTCTTCATCAACACAGAATCGGCTACCGAGTGTTGTTGCAAAACTAATGGGCTTGGAAGCATTGCCTGATTCCTCTTCGGCCGGTGATACTCAATTAGGTTCAACTGAAACTTACTCAGCTCAAGATAAAAGCCAGTTTCCAAGATCATCAACAAATGGATTCATCAGACCTCTTCGAGTTTCCAACTCTCCGAAAATCTCATTGAAAGATCCAATTTCTCCTAGGCGGAAGAATCCTGACATAGTTATGAAACCGGTCTCTACTTCAAAGTTTCCAATTGAACCAGCACCATGGAAGCAGCATGATGCAAATAGAAACTCTCAGAAACAACATTTAAGGACAACAAAAGTTCCATCTAGATCACAAGATTCATTTCCTTCGGTTTATAGTGAGATAGAGAAGCGATTGAAGGATCTTGAATTCAAACAATCCGGAAGGGATCTTAGAGCACTAAAGCAGATACTAGAAGCAATGCAAGAAAAGGGACTGTTAGAGAGCCGAAAAGAAGAACAAGTTCCTAACATAGTTGGAAGTCGAAGTGACTATGAACCTAAAGCCACCAATCTAAATCAGTATTCAAGGTCGGTAAAACAACAAAATCTTCAGAGAAACAATTTTCTGTCTTCTACAATCAAGGGAAACGATTCCGCTAGAGCTTTCGAATCTCCAATAGTGATAATGAAACCGGCAAAACTTGTTGAGAAATCAGAGATTTCCGCTTCTTCAGCGATTCCATTTGGTGGCTTTTCTGGTTCCAATAATAGAAACATGTCTTCTACTCTAGTAGCAAAAGAACAGTCTCCAAAGAATACTCGGAGGGATGCTTCTCCGAGTTCCACCGACAAGAAAACAAGTATTACAAAGGCTACTAGATCTTTACAATCTCAATCAAGGTCACAACAATTTCCAAAAGAAAGTCAAAGTTCAGTGAAGAATTCAGGATCAGTGAGTCCAAGGTTGCAACAGAAGAAGTTGGAATTAGAGAAGCGATCTCGTGTGCCTACACCACCATCAGATTCAAACAAACAAAGAAGGCAATCCAGTAAAAAGGCAGTTGAATCAGTTTCCCCGGGTGGAAAAGTACGACATAGAATTGCCAACTCACAGCACAACGAAGAGCAACTGAGTGAGATAAGCAATGATTCTAGAAGTTTTTACCAAGGCGATGAAATTTCTCTTCAATCTGACAGCATCACCAATGACTCGAAATTGGATATTGAAGTCACTAGTAGTTTACGGTCTTCTGAAATTGACGACGGCCAAAGTCCATCCTTGAAGGCTATGAAGCAATTGATTTCAGAAACAGTTCAGAAAGTAGGAGCCATTTTATCTCCTATAAATCAAACTTTCTTACTATAACAAAATATATGACAATTTTTTTGAATTTTAGCGATAACATATTCCTTTTATTGGTTAATAATATGTTTTTTTGTTTTACCTAATGTTGTAGAAATCAACTCCAACATTGGATGAAGATGAGACAATTGCAGAATTTGCATCTATGGGCCCGGAACATCCAAGTCCTAACTCCGTTCTTGATGGATCGGTGTACAAAGACGATGTGTCATCGCCTGTAACGCAGATACCTAAAGATCCAAAAGGTAATCTAACAGCTGCGCTTCATATTCTTGTTTCACAATTAGTTCAGCAACATGAATGATTATAATTTTACATAAAAGTAAAACTCGTAGCATTTTTATTTTTTAGATGTTTTCAAAGATATTTAACGAGGGGTTAACTACGATAACAATTTGACAATTTCAGTTGATCATGTTTGCATCGACACTTGTACATCATCGTATTTTCTGATATTCGGCCTGAAGATCTGACCAATACACCATAGTATTTTTCAAGTAATCTTGTATTATTATTTATCTTATCGTAATATCAAATTTTGCAGCTGGCAATGCTCAAGAATTGAAAGACAATGAGGTCAAAGATCAGTGGAAGCCTGATGACGGCCTTTCATTTAATAGCACAGGATCCGGAGAGATCAATCGCAAGAAATTACAAAGCATAGATCATCTCGTTCAGAAGCTTAGACGCCTGAACTCCAATCACGATGAAGCTAGAAACGATTACATTGCTTCCCTATGTGAAAACTCAAATCCAGACCACAGATACATATCTGAAATACTACTAGCCTCAGGTCTCTTACTAAGAGACCTGAGTTCTGAATTTCTGACATTTCAACTACACTCGTCTGGTCATCCTATTAACCCGGAGTTATTCCTTGTCTTGGAGCAGACCAAGGCAAGTAGTTTGCTTTCGAAAGAAGAAAGCAGCTTTGGAGGAAAAGCTGCTTTCTTGAAGCAAAATACAGAGAAATTTCACCGAAAACTCATCTTTGATTCCGTGAACGAAATTCTTGGTGCAAAACTAGGTTACTCTCCTGAGCCATGGTTTCAACCTAACAAACTCACAAAGAAAAACCTCAGTTCTCAAAAGCTTCTTAAAGAACTATGCTTTGAGATAGAAAAAGTTCAAGCCAAGAAAACCGAATGCTGCTTAGAAAACGATGAAGAGGACGATAGTCTAAAAAGTATGTTGTGTGAAGATGTGATGCATGGTTCAGTATGTTGGGAAGATTTCAATGGTGAAATACCTGGAATTGTGTTGGATGTTGAGAGATTGATATTTAAGGATTTGGTAAATGATATTGTGATTGGCGAATCAGCTGGTTTGCGAGTCAAGTCATCGGTTCGGCGCAGGAAACTATTCGGAAAATAGTTTGTTTCATTCCTTTTCCTTAATTTCTCACTTATATTAGAAATTTATAAGTTTGTAATTTGCATATAATTTATTTCCAGTGTCAAAGCATTATAGAGCTATGATTCTATATATATTTTTTCCACTAAGGTGTAAAGAGATTTGACTTACCATGGATTTATGGAATACATACTACATAAAAACTAAAATGTGTTTTTGTAGGAAAATTGGAGTGTATCAACAAGGTGGTCAAATGTTTGTATAATTTTCTATTCAAATCTCATACATTCAGTTGCATAGCAGCATAGTAATTGATCCAGAGTGGACCGAGAGATTGGCTCGAGTGAAACGAAACTCAAGTCAGTATACGATTGAGGTGAGTGAGAGACTGAGAGGTAGCATGCGATTTGTAGAGTGAATTTTTTTGTTATCTTTGAATTGGTTATAATTATGATCGAGTGTCTTCTCGTGCACGAGAGAAATCGAGTCTTCTCTTGAACCAGTTCAAGGAAATATACAATTACTGTTTTGTCCCTGCTAAGCTCAAACAGACGAAATATACTACCGAAAACTTGCTTGGATAGGGTAGCTTCTGGTAGGATTTAGGGGCTTTTGGAGCACTTTTTTTTACTGGAAAGCTTGAAACTTGATAAAGAATGATAAAGGATGATGAATAAATCAATTTGATAGTGTATATTATTTTTACACCAACATTCAATATATATCATTAGTTTGTAATGTCACCACTCTTGTAATTGAAGCTAAAAATTGTTGCACAAAGATGGGTTATCACAATGAGTTATGAATTTGGACATCATATATTCATCCAAATCATTAGACATTTTACATAGATTTTTTTACTTATATATGCTTTCCAACATTTACTTTTCCATATTTTTTTTTAATGTGACCTACTCACATGTTACAACAACATTCTATCTCTCAAGTGTGAGACTCTCTGCGTCCTTAATGCAACACCAAGTGTGCGTTTTCAAGTGATAGACGTATATATTATTTCTGTCAAAGAAAAAGTTATAGGTGTATTTTGGGTATTTTTCAGGGTATAAGGGGTGTATTTGTTCAAATATGAGGTGTTGGAAACAATACTCTTAACAGTTCTGTTAGTTTTCAGGTGCTTTTATTTTCACATGGCTCCGGTGTTTTTGGTCTTAATGGATTTAGTTGGTTTTGAACCAAAGATATAGATTGGGCTAAAATTTGCTAGGCCTGAAGCCTCTTTTTCTTTTCTACGGAAAATATGAAAATTTTCCGTTCCACCCGTACAGTTATCTCTTCACCCTTTTACACAATTTTGGAGTTCGCCGTACATTAATTTTACCCACGAATTCTTACTTTTAGTCAAACTTTTAAATTTTCTTTAGTGGTGTAAACTTCTTTAAACTTAAAAGAAACACTAGACATTTTAATTTTTTTTGGAAACAGACAATAGAGAATGTGTCAAATTTACAAATCAAAAATCTTATCCAAAGTCCGGTTCTTTCACTTAAGTTTAAAGAAACTTGCCAACAAAACTGTCACTAATAGTCCAAAATGTATATGGAGTTTGCCCTACATTAATTTTACCCACGAATTCTTACTTTTAGTCAAACTTTTAAAATTTTTTTAGTGGTGTAAACTTCTTTAAACTTAAAAGAAACACTAGACATTTTAATTTTTTTTGGAAACACACAATAGAGAATGTGTCAAATTTACAAATCGAAAATCTTATCCAAAGTAATCCGGTTCTTTCACTTGAGTTTAAAGAAACTTGCCAACAAAACTGTCACCAATAGTCCAAAATGTGTATATAGTTCATTTGATGTGAACCAAAACTATTTTTTAAAGCGTTTGAGAATTGTTCTTTGTCCCGAAACACTTTATTGGTTTATAACTTAAGTTTAAAGAAACTTAACTTTTGAGGACAGACAAAACTGCCCCTACAAATTCAAAATGTGTAGATAGAGCTCGTTCTAACATGAATCAAAACTATTTTTTAAATCATTCCGGTTTATTACTTCTTCCAAGAAAACATTGTTTGAAAGTTTGATTTATCATTTTAGTTTAAAGAAATTTAACTTTTAGTAACACACAAATTTGTCACTTATAGTAAGAATTTGTATGTAAAACTCATGTGGGGAACTTTGAAAGCTAATGGTGAAAATGGTTGAACAGTTATTTTTCTCAAAGTTATCTTGTTTTCCTTACATAGGTTGTTAGTTAGTTTCTAATTGGTAACTACTTTCAACTACCAGTTAGTTAGATTAACAACTAACTCAAATGATGTATATATATGAGTCACCTCTTGTAGTGCAAAACTAGTTTTTGAGTTACATCATTTCACTCTCTTTCTCTTCTATGCACATACTTTTATCACTTTTCTCTTAGTGTTTATGCACATTAACTGTATTCTTCTTTTCACACAACAATAATGGTGTTTGATCTTCTCTTTTCACATGAATTCCAAAATTGTGTAAAATAAAGTTGTGTAAAATAAAGTGTTAAAATTTTAATGACAAAAAGGGTAACATTTGTATATTGAATGATTTGTAGGGGTGAGGGGATAATTGTAGGGGGGAGAGAGAAAATTTTTGAAAATTATTAAGTGAATTTCTTACTTCCACCATCCCACTAAGCCTCTCGTGTCAATCCTAAAATATATATTATGTCTGGATTTTAAAATTTGAAGTTTTTTTTTATTTTAAAAGTTAAATTCGTGTTTTGGTGTCATTTTATCTATTTGGAATTTAATTGTTTTAAATGGTAAATTATTGCGAAAAAGTAAGTTCCATTATTTATAAATCGTGAGTTTTATGCATCGATTGAGAGTTTACCGCCACAAAATAAAAAAAATCCTTGTATGTCTGTGTGTGATAGCGTGCAAATATTTTTCTATCTAGACAATAGTTTCTCTTTCAATAATCAACTCTCTAAATTTCAAGTCGAACATCCTAATTATAGAGCAATATTATATTCTCTCCAGTTCTTCTTATAAAAAGCTGTTGATTTTTTTAGTTCATTCAATAATTAATATAAACCATATGCATTAATTAATAATTATTGAATAGTTCTAAAAAAGTCAATTGTTTTTTATTAAAAGGATAGGAGGAAGTATCTATATATATATATATATAAAAGATATAGTAATAACTACTCTCTCCGTCCCAAAATAAGTGTCATACTTGCCAAAATTGTTTGTCGCAAAATAAGTGTCATATACTATTTATAACATGTTTTTACTATTTTATCTCTTAAAGCAATCATTAGGTAAGAGAAAAAGTACATTAAAATATCTATTACTTTTTAGTATTCCAATATCTACTGCCAATAAAAATAGAGGGTATTTTAATAAAAGTCATATTCTCTCTTTTTCTTTTACACATTTTTTTCTTAAAATGTGTGATTTAGTCAACTGCGACACTTAACTTTTTGAATTTGCAACTTGAAAGATAGAGGAAATTTCGCCTACATTATACTTTTGGGCATGATATTTAAAAAGCGTAGTATTTCAAATTTTTACATAGAACAAGTATTTTGCTTCTTATATCTTAATGGTCATGTTAACATGTGCCCTAAAGGCACATTTTAAGGATACTCGAAATAGTAATTTTGTCTTGAAATTAACATTGTTTGAGTTTTAAAAGTATAAAATACACAAATTTCAATGCAAAATTTCTTTTATTAGTACACTAACAAGTGCCTCAAGGGCACATGTTAACATTTCCCATATCTTAAATATAGCTTTAAGACATCTTTTAAGTTCAAAACAAGGGCCAAACTCACCATAAAAAATAAAGGTGCAACTTGTGTACCCCACAAGATTTATGGGTATTTACCCCTATCTATTATAAAAAGTTTTGACCGATACATTTTTTTAAAATACACTGTTGGATTGAAAGTTTATATCATATAGATTATTTGTGTAAAATTTCAGACAAATCTAAAATCATTTGATATGCTATTGAGACACATAAAGAATAACGGTGTTTAAGAAATCACAAAAATTGTTAATTTTGATGCGTCTAAATAACATATCAAATGATTTTAGATTTGTCTAAAGTTTTACACAAATGATCTATATGATATAAACTTTTAATCCAACGGTTTATTTTACAAAAATTTATATCGGTTTAAAAAAATTTAAGTCGTTGGGGGTAAATACCCCCAAATTTTGTGGGGTACACAAGAAAATACCAAAAATAAAAGGTTAATAAATTTTGTGTTCTATTGTTTTAGAAAAGTAAAAGACACAAACTCCGAGAATTATTTTTTTATTTTTGTTTCCTTAACCATTACCTTAAGAGCAATGTTTATCATTTTCCATAAATTTTTACATCCTAGCGAATTTTAATTTTTCCTTGCAATTTTCTTTTTTATTATCTTTCTCCAAATCACCCAAATCAACAAAACTCCTTGCTCCAACCGCAGTCACTTTGAGTTTGATCACCAAAGCTTGCAAAAACTGAACTAGGCAACACTATAACCAAACTGAACCAATGGTATAGATTGTACTTCAAAATTGGCTACCACCCAACCCAACCATTATTCAAACTTTGCCTCCCCAAGTTGTAAGTAAAATCTTTTGCTAGTTCCAACTTCGTTGGAATATCAAGTATGGTTTTCTAATATCTAATCTAAAATTTTATATTCAAGATTTTAGGTTGATAAAACACTCTTTAAGAATTCCGTTTACAAAAACCATTTATTCAAAAAGTTAAATATTTTAATTTTTAATATATTGACATTTTATAAAAACTTATTATATATCAGTTCACACAGAATTGAAGTCCTACATCACTCAATAATCGAGACTAAAAGTAATATACAACACTCGCACTCTTTAATGCAACAAGATCTTTTTACATCAAAACTCGAGAGACAAATGAGTTTGGATTTCATCTCAAAAGCCATCAAAACTCTTTAATATTACCTTCTTCCCTTAATATAAAACCCTTTTTAACTAAATTTTACTATTCATCTTTCATGTTTTGACCGTATTTTTCTAATAACATATAGATGTAAATATTAGCTTATACGATCTTGTTTGATTTGTTTTGATGAATATTTTCAAAATATCAAAATTTTATAATTTTTACTGCTAGGTAATTAAAGATATTAGCAATCAAAATTGTACATTGGTGTACGTGCTATGGTAAAAAAGGGTCTTATAATTAGGGAAGGAGGTGAGCATTTCAAAACACATTTATACATTCAACTTCAACACTCACCGTCACGTCTTAGCCGACTCTGATATCATGTTAGATAAACTTGAGTTCCATCCTCAAATGGTGAATGTGCCCAAACACATATACACACACACACATAACAATCCGGAAACCTGATCAATACAGACTCTAAACAACTTCAACAAGGGCATATTCGTTTTTGTCATTTCTCATAATTTTACAGTAACTGTTGAAGTAAAGTATGAACCGGTTAAAAACCAAATCCACAGAATTATAATTTTCCATAGCTCAAGAGAATTAGTTGGTTGGGGGTGTGGAGAACTTAGGACCACAAAGAACGAAAAAGAAAGTTTTGATCATATTGAACATGCTAAAGGACAGTTTTACTACCTATTTTTGCTGCAACCCTGATGCTCCCTAATTGAATTCGATTATTCTTGGATCTTGTGCAATATTATTGTGTACAGTCAGAGAGAATACAGACTACTGCAATTCAAATTCAGTCTCTCTGCTTGTGATTTTATGTCTCTTCCTTTTCATTGTCAGAATAACCGTAATATTTTCATCTCTTTTTTCACTTTTTTGTTGATAAATGCTTCCTTTTCCCTTCACAAAGATGCTATGTTATCAGTTGGGGTACAAAGATGAAGATAAACTTCACTTATTGTCTCTCTCTATTCCACACATTTTTTCGTATATAACGATACACATAAATTTAGTTTGACACGTTGCAACTTATAATATGCTTCAATTTTATATTTTCTTTATACCATATTATAGTTATAGCTCTATTCTTCCATTTAGAGACATTTACATGTACTAGTTGATCTCGGCTATTGATCTATAATCAATTGACATGTCTGGGGTTTAAACTTCAGCCTCTACATATAAAATATGATGTCTCTATCAATTGAGTTAAACTCATGAGAACCCGCTTAGTTCTATAAACCATATTTTAGCCTTGTGGAAATGAGAACTCCATTGTGGTTTTGCTATTTCCGCCTTGCGAGAGCCTGTGATAACTTTGCGAAAAAGTCATATGAAATCTACTTATTGTTTTAGAGTTTTTGGTGACTAACTTGGAGGCTAAAAGTTAGACCAAAAACGATATATAATTCTTAGAGTTTATTATGTTTTGATTGTTAGTTGCACTATATCAAATGCATTTTTCATTATCTTTAATTCCTATTAGGTCATGTGCAGAGGCTTCACATGCAGTGGTCTCCATGCATGAGAAAGACTAATTCTAAAAAAAAAGTCAATAATAAAAGAGTTTCCAATTATTTATATATTACATTACTAGCTTTTGAACTTCTGATTTGATATATGATAACCAGCTTGATAAACAAATCGAAATTATATTGATTAGTATATCTCAATCTCGAAACATTTTTTAAGTTTCTGACTGTGTGAACGTGTGAAATTTCTGACTACAGATAAACTTTGATTCGTCTAATACCATTTGACCAACAAGAAATAACAAAAACAACAACAAATTATGCAGCAATAACATATTTGGGAACAAGAACATGTTTATGACAAAACATGCAACAAACCATAAGATACATGCATATGTAGTGTAGTCATGTTATGTTAAATTCTTCCTCTTTCTATATAACTATATTTTCCAAACTATATCTTTTGAAATCAATATTGTATACTTGAGTAACCTCTAGAAAAAACACACGTGTCACTTTCAGTTTGGTTACTGTTCTTGTCCAATAAAAAATGAGAAGAAAAATACTATTGCATGTGGTTGTCTATTTAAAGCTGCATTGATATAAAAATTGAAACCAAAACAATAATGGAATTGTACAACAGACAAACATACACACAAACGTTAAATATATAGTAACTAGTTCTATAACTTTTTTCCCTATTTGTCAATCTCTTCATTCAGGTATAAATATAGTACATTTCTTTCATGTACTCAAGTATATATCATGTGATAATAAACAAGTTAAAGGTTAACAGTAACATACAACTAAACTAATTAAAATGTTGGTGTTAATTATGGTTGGTTAAGTTTTTGCTGCAACATGGTGCAGTAGGGTGTGCTTAATTAGGGGCATTTATTGTTTTGAGTCGTTGGAGTTGGACATAGTTTAGTGCCTTGTGCTACTGGATTTAGTTAGGATTTGTAGTTAGATTTGTGATGTTTTTTATTGATCTTTATCGTTTTTGCAGCCGCCGTGTGCGGTCTGTTTAAGGGTGTTGCCGCCGGTGCAGTGATGTCTTTTTGCATGTATCTTGCCTTAGTGCTAGTATCGACTGTTTTGTGTCGTTGCCCGACTTTCTAGTACATATAATTGTGTGAATCCTCTGCAACACTTCATAGAAAATGGATAGTGTCCTTTTCTCTATGATGCTGGGTTGAGCGTTATTTTTATTATTAAAATCTTTACATATAAAAAAAAAACTAATTAAAATGTTACAAATTTTAATCAACTGTTAATTTTACTTTCACCCTTTTTTAAATTTTTAAATGTTCTAGGTTGGGTAGCTCGACTATGGTTTAAAGGAGTTATAACTATTTCTTCCGAATATAAGTTTTTCGGAAATGGCATTTTCAAGGAAATTTAATATGTTTATGCGGAATTTTGATCTTTAAAAATTTCCTATTTTCTTGTAGCGATAATGGACGTCTAAAGTAATACATACATATATATATATATATATATATATATATATATATATATATATATATATATATATATATATATATATATATATATAATGAAGAAGAATAACCTAGGAACATCTAACACACCAACATTTTTTTAATCTAAAGAATCAAAAGGTTAACATAGTTGTTTGTGAATCTATAACGGCATGGTCCTATGGTTTTAAATTGTTGTGTGCAACCGCTTGCGTCGGTCCATATGCAATGGTGTCGCACTACAGTTGCAGCGTGATCTTTAATCACATCTACGTTACACTTCATAACAGCATCAAATCTTTTTAGCCTTTGTAATAATCAGATCAATGTTCATCAAAATTTTCATAGAGTACAAATTCAGACACCCATAACCCTTATCTACTTGTGATTTGAAGAAATTTTTGTCCATTTAAGTATCAAAACCCTTTGCATGTCAAGCACTTCAATAAATATATGTGGAGCAAATTGAAATGGGTTATAATGAGCGCGTAAACATAAAATTGTTTAACGTACGCTCCAATGCGCGTCACAACATCCGCATCATGTTGGAAGATCAAGATATCATAAATTACTACATACATGGATCTTAATCTTAATATTCCAACAACTATATAGCCAATGTACAAGATCTAAGGATGATTAATTCTAGGACATTGAGTAATACATACGATTTATAAGCAAATAATTAATAATGCTAGCTATAGTAGGAGAAGAAAATATTGACTATATATAAGAGCTATAGAATGAGAAATGCATAAGAGAAGAAAGAGAGTACTAATTTGAACAAAGACAAGGGAGTTATATATACTTTTCAACCTATATATGATAATTCATTGGATTTATTAATAGCTAGCTAGCACGTGAATTTATAGAGGTATACTTAACACGTTTGAATTTATCAAAATTATGTTAACTTATTGAGAGTCATAATATATTTGTGCCTTGCTTTTTCTTTTGAAGTACTCAATTAAACAATACTGAATTAAAGAAAATTAATGTATTTAATAAAAAAACATTATAGATACATATATAACTAAATTCGTTTGCTCACTTTTGCTTAAAATTAACGACAAATGGAGTATTTTTACTTTTTAAAGAAGAAGGTACTCAACCTTAATGCAACTATTAAATAAACATGGATACTTTTCTATAAGCTTTTCATATAATAATATACCTTACTATAAAGATTAAACAAACACAATTTTCTTATAAAATTAAAATAACATACAATGGAATAATTCATATATATGTGATTACAAGAAAATGAAGATTGTTATTTTAACTTACCAACAATGGTACAAATAAAACTAAAATCATAAATATGTTTCTTCAAGGCATAGCTCAAGTACGTAGTTGATCTAGCTGAAATGCTTGAAGGAGTTTCAAAAGGAGGAATATAAGATTCAAACTATAATTAACTACTAACATAAAATACTAATTAACAACTAACATTTGTGTATCAAAAAAATTTCAATGATTCAAACACAAAATATAGCATTATCATGCTTACTAGTTACTATCATGCATGCCCCGTACTAAATTGCAGTCTACAACCACATTTGCGGCCACAATAAAAAAGATTTTGAAGGTTCTGCAACCACAATTGTGTCGGCTTCGCAATGCAACTGTCGTAACTGCAATATAGATAAATAAAAGCATGTACTCACTCACCTTGACTATGAAGATCATATATCTTTGGACCACACGAAGTACTTGTTCGTTGCTTGCTCACATCGCATCCATTGTTGTATAGAATCAACAACGAGCTTCAAGAACGATCACGTCTACCTTTATCATCCGGTTGGTTACCGTTGTTATTGTTATCGGATTCTAGAAGTTTGGAGCTAAATGGTAATGGAAAAGGTCTAATTGGAGGTGAATTGAATGAGTGCTGAAAAGATGGAATTAGAGGGTGAGGTATAGCTTGAGAAGAAGTTGAGTTCATGAACTGAAAATGATTGAATTGTACTCTTGGGTCATTTTCAACTGAGTTGTTCATAAATGGAGTCAAAAGTGATGATGGTGGTGTATTAGAAGATGAAGAAGGACCAAATAATAATTGTGAATTTGGTAAAGAAAATGGAAATTGCAAAGCATTTCCACTACTTTGATTAGGATCTACTTGTTGATGATGAGATTGGAACATTCCATGATTACTTCCAAATTGAGATAAAGACAAATTAGAAGCTTCTAAATGGTAATTGTTATATGGCATAGCATTGTTTAGAAAATTAGAGTGAGTCTCCATAGGGAAAAGCTTTTGAGTTGAAACTTGATGAAAATTATTGTAACTAGCTTCTCCTTGATTTTCTTCATCATCATTTGTTTTGATCCACTTACCCTTTTCACCAAAGTACTCTCTTTCAACTTCTTTACCTTTATTCCTAGAATCTATGTCCCAAAATTTTGATCTTGCCATAAGATTTTGAATTCCAACAAATGTGGAATTAGGATCATACAAACTATTAGGACCAAGAGAAAGTTCATGAGATAATAAGGCATTATTACTTGATTGATCATGAAAAGGAAGTAGGGTTTGTGGATGAAGATGATGAAATTGTGAAAAGCTTTGAGGAAATTGAAGTGGTGGAAGTTTATCAATGTCAAATTTTGTTGCTTCAAGTAACCAATCAATTACTTTACTTGGTTGTCCTAAACCAAGTTTATCTTGAAGATCATATAATTGAATAGCTGTTGGAACTGAAAGCCTAATTCTTCTATCTCTTAATCCTCTTATTGTGCAAACTTTGCTATGTCTATCTTTTCCTCCAAATGTTCTTGATACTCTCACAATTCTTGGATTTCTTAAACTTGATGTTGACCATTGTCTTGAACTACTACTTGAAGGTAGTTTGGAAATTTTTTCAAGATTATTATTATCACCTCCTTCTTCTTTTGCTTGATAATTACCTTCTCTTGAACTTGACATCTTCTTGTTTTTATCAAATTATTTTCTCCTTCAATAATTGTATTGTACTCTTCAATCTCAGCATGTGGTACTAGCTGCAAGTATATATATGACAAAACAAAATGAAAATTAAAAATAAAATATCTCTTGGTTTATAGAAATTTGTGTTCATTTATTTTTAGTATAGAAATTTGTGTTAATTATAATCAAGTAAAAAATAATAAAAAAATTATTGCACCCTAGATTATGAATATTAATTTAGGTTTTTCATAGGTATTTGTTGATAAAGAAAAGAGACTAAAAAATTAGGAAAAAGTAATCTTCTTGTACTCTACATCTAAAAAAATTATAGTGGAAAAATTAAGCTTCTTGTACTCAAAAGAAAAAAACTAATCTCCAAGATATGAAAGTTCTCTACACTGAAATATGTTTTTTTCATCCTTCAATTTGAAGGAAATTTAAAACAAATCTTTTTATCATTTGATAATTTTTGAAACCAAATTGAAGAAAAAAAATAATTTTGATATGAGAAGATTGAAAAGTATAAGAATAATTAACAAGAACAACTTACTTGTAATAGAAAATTCAGGAAGCTTTTCAATTATTCTTTTATATGGTTTCCACCATAGCTTATAGCTAGAAAGAAGAAAAGAATTGGAGCTGCAGCAAGTAGTAGAAATAGAAATAACCTAAAATGAAAGTCTTTCCCAAATGAGCAGCAAGATGTTTATTATGTGAGAAGATGCTTTTCCAAATCTTATATTTTTTTAACCTTTTCCTTTTAAAGAATAATAAATGGTATACACACTAGAATGGAGACTTTTGGAAAAGAAATGATGTTGAAATTTTTTACAGCTTGTAAATGTAAAATATAAATAATTAATAAAAAATATATTGTTATATTTTTGATCAGGTGGCATCTTTGTAAAGTGACATATCAACCAAAGTACTAGTTATAAGTAACTTGATTTTATTTTTCATACTATATTTGTGCTGAACAATCACTGATTTAATCATTATGTTTTATCAATATGTAATATTCAACTGTGTATTAAAAAGCACAACAGACAGCAAGATTCAACATAAATGTCTAGGAGCTGCTGGCTCAAAGGGAGAAATATATATAATGAAAAGGGCAATTTTTACCTTTGAGTCCATTTTTTTTTCTACTTAATAATTAATTTTTATTTTTATTGGATAATTAAATATGAAGTTTTAACTTATTTGGCGATAATTACTCTTTGTTGGAGAATTTATGGGGCACCTCAGAGAATTTATAGGGCACTTCAGTTAAGTTCTCATTTTAATTGAATTTTTTTATCTATACACAAGAGTTTAGGGGGGACATATCAGTATTATTAGAATCTTTTGTACCGATACTTTTCCTTCTACGGGTTAAGTACCTCTTGTACTTATTCCAATATTGCTGTTCAAAAGAAAAAACACAAGAGTTAAAGATTTTAGCACTTGCTTAAGAAGTTCAAATTTCTACCACTGATCAATTCAGGTTGTTTGTTAATAAAAATATATATTTTTCTTACTAATAAGTGTGTTAAATATGAAGCTCTTAAAAATAATTCAAATGTGGACTTTTACTATTTTTAATCTTAGTTTTATTTTTTATTTGAACAACAAAAGAGAATTATATATTAATAATTGAAATGAGTACAAGGGTTTCTTACTCCATTCTTTTGTTTGGTCTTGTGTTTTTCTTGCTTCCTTTTTAGGGTTTAGAGTATTTACTCTTTGGTATTATTGTTTGTATCTATCTTTATATCTTATATAAAAAAATTTTCCATTAAAAAAATAAAGAACAAAAATGGTATCTTTAAATTTACTATAAATATAATAGGGTTGTCTACATTTAAATCGAATATATTAGATATATATTCTTAATTGCTTTCATATATATATATATATATATATATATAGTTAGATTTACCCACTTTCAAGTTACAAGCTAAGGGAGACTAAAATGTGATGTTGTGGAAGAAATTGAACTTGGTATTAAGTTGTAATAATTTTAAAAATATGTGGTGCACGCAATTTGGGTGAGATCAGTTGGATTAGCTAGATATGATAGCTAGCTGCGTCATAGATGAGGGACCAATTACTTAGGTTCTTAAAAGCACCACTCAATTATAGAAAATAGGACCACAGGCAGATGGCAGTAAGATTTTTACACAGCACAAGTTGAACATTTTTGTGACAAATATATTAAATTTGGTTAGATAAATTAGTAATTAGTCGTCCTATAAAAATAGTCTGTTGATAGAGACATTATATGTAGTAGTATTTATATTTAAAAAAAGGAGATATTGTATGTAATATTTATTTAGAGGTATTTCTAAGTACATTTATCTTGTGAAATTTTAACTACTAAATTATTTTTAAAAAAAATTAGTAACTCATCAAGAAAAAAATTGCTTCTCCAATCTCCATCCTATGTTAATTAATTGATCAAGGTGTTATAGTTAATGGTCTAATAAATTTGATTAGCTAGTTTCACTTTTTCCGAAGTATACTTGTCTTGCATATATATAGGTGATTAAGTACATTACCAAGGCAAACAAGAAAAACCCTAATAGACATTTTTTTGTTGGACCATTCACAAGTTCAATTAAAGTGTTGAGTTATGGTTAAAAAATTCAATCCTATGCATTCAAACTCTCCAAAAAAAATCAATTTTTTGGGTATAAAGCTTAGTCTTTTTTTCGTAGGTTCTCCTATATATTAGAGTTAATCCGGCTCATGGCATGCTTTTTTTTGACAAATCCGGGCTAAACACTTAATTTTGTGTCTAACTCTTTTCGTTAAACTCAACTCTATTAATACCTTAATTTTTTTTTTCAATGGTCTTCTTAGTTTTCCTACCATTATTGCTAGATCCCTAGTGATTCAAGAATATTTCCATTTTACAAATAAGCTTTTTTTTTTTGCAATAAAGAATAATGCAATTTCCCTTAATAGATTCCTTATTATTTGTTTTTGTTTCCTCTTGGCTGGGGTGTACTCCTTGTACTTCTCTATGCTTATTAATAAAAAAAAATTACAGTTCAAAAAAATCTAAGTATATACTTTTATTTTCTTAAGAATATATATTTAAATTATTAGTCAAAAAAATATATATTTAAATTATTATTATTATTATAAAATGCTATGCAAAATAGGAAATTTTAAAGGAGAAGAAACATTGGATGTGCTGGGGAGTGAAAGGGTAAAGGAAGCTGCAAATTAAATTTTCCCTTTAAAACTAAGCAATATAATGCCACAAAGGAAAATATGGGAATCTCCACCAAAATTATTGAGAAAAAGTCCACCAGTACACTTGCAGTTGCAATTGTTCTGGTCATCAAAAGCTGAACCTACTTTATAAGTTTTTTGAACTTCAAAATGCAATGAATTCAAACCCTATGAACCATATATCTACCAACAAAATTACTGAATCAACATGAATTTCTTTTATTGGCAAAAATATATTAGATATAAGAGGAATCAAGAAAGTACAAGGAGTACAACAAGTATTCTAGGTTTTATAACAATGCAAAAAATAAGAGTTTGTTGTTATTTTGACACACATTAATAACATTAATATAAATAATGGAATCAAATTTAATTGAGACTTCGTTCGAATGTTGCGAAATTTTGCAGCATTCCTTCATATACTAATGTAAAAGAAATTTCTTAAATTTCTCATATGGAAGAAACTAGCTCGAGTTTAATAGTGAGGCTAGTTTTTTTTCTTTTGAGTTGAGTATTCTTTGTACTTTATTCAAGACGGCGGATTTAATACTCATTTCACTTGTCCTTTCCTTTGTATTATCTCTTCCATTTATATATAATTATCCTTCTTTGCTATTAAAAAAATAAAAAAATAAAAGATAAAATAAAATCTTGATTAAACTTCAGTTCATCCTGCAAAAAAGGTGGTTAATTAGAAATATTGTTTTTCCTTTTAAAGAAACAAAATGATTTTGATTTGGACATGCTATTGTTTGTCTGCTGCTGTGGGCTTATCTTTCTGTCTACGAGTTGTTACTGAAAAAGTGATCGATGAACTTAATCTCAAGGGAAGTAATTTTATTTTCATTAATGGATATGTTCAATCTATTTTCAGAAACTATATAACAGTAATGTTATTGTTTGGTCAATTGAAAAAAGGGAAATGAAAAAGTTAACTGGTTAGTTACTTATAGTGATGAATGAATGATATATGCATAATTAAGGAAAAGTATGCATTAAGGAAGCATTGGCCTCTATCTATATAGTAGCTATAGCTAGTTAGTTATTTAGCCTCAATGAATTATTGATCATATCTAGACCAAGTGTTAAGGTACTATGTTTTTTGTTTGTCAAAAAAACAAAGTTCTATGTTTTTAAATGGGTTTTTCTATCATTATGTGCAAATTTGCGCATGTTAAGAAATTAATCAGTTTAATTTAGTTCGTTAATCAGTTCTGATATCAAATGGTTTCAGTTCCTACCGAATGTAATTGTGGGGATCGAATCGTTATCTTTCCTACCAAATTGTCCAGTACCACTCACCATTAGTAAATTTGTATTAAAACTTGTCCATTTTATACTAAATATATAACTTTTTAATAAATAATTGAACTATTGAGAATTAATATTTGCAAGAAATTGATTGTTGGAAGAAAAAGGGATTGCAAAGAATCAACTTAATTTATCCCTTCTTCTTCTTCTTCTTCTTCTTCTTCTTCTTCTTCTTAATAGTTCAATTTCTTAAAGATACATCCCCAGAATTTTTCCATATTTATGAGTTTAGCTTAAAGTCATACACAAATCAAATCTCAACTAGTAAAAATATCAAATTTGTTAGATTTGACGTGCTTTGATTAGAGTTTGAACTTTAAACCTTGATTCTTCTATTTATGTGAATTTTCATAGTTATTATATTTTTCGTCTAAATATAAAAATAAAAAAAAAAAAGAGTTTGGCTTAAATTTATAGTTGTGTTGGTTCCCTATTTTAACTAATATAAAATTTTACTCCTTTCAATTTTATTTATAAATAAAATGACAAACATCTTTGAAACTCACATAATTGTAGAATTTTTAATTTAAATATGAGTAAAGATGTCTAATCTAACAATATTGATATTGTGAATTGAAATATGTATGAATTAAGTCCCTTCAAATTTTAAATAGAAGATTCTAATCGTCTGAATAACAAGCTTCGGCTTTTTCTCCACAATACAATTTGAAAACTTATTTCTATGACTTTTTTTTTGGTTATTTCTATGGCTTGTTATTATATTCATAAATACCCTGGAATTACATTTAATGAACAATGTGTCATAACTATCAACCTCCTTCTGTTTGCTTCAATAAAAAAAATCCTTCTTTTTTATACATAGAAATTCAAATAATTAATATCCTAACAAAAAAAAATAATACATACCATTTTCAATTTAATTACTATCATTTGTTTTTTCAGCGTGTAAGTCGGATCGATATCCTCTGCGCACAACTACATAGATTAACCTACGATCATTTGATAAGAAAATCAAGAAAAAATATTGTCCTATAATAAGTTTACTTTAGTAATTGATAGCTAATACAAATATTATTAGAGGGTCGAGCTTAGAACATCAATTTTATTTTTTTACTATTTTACATTGAAAATATGTTAACTACTAAACTATTTGATATAAAAGTTAAGAAAACATATTCAATTGTTCCAACCAGATAATCGATAGTTGGTTAGTTTTTTTTTTTTTTGACCAGCAAATTAAAAAATATATTTATTTATAATACGAATAGTGAAAAAGTACAAGTGATATTCTACCAAAACGAGTGAAAAAGTACAAGATTAAACACGATCCAAACCCAAAAAGTACAAGGATAGCTTCGAAACTAAGAAGGAAAAAACAAAATCTCCCCCTACTAAAAAATCACCAAAACTATCTAAGTAAACAATTAATCATAAGGATTAACACACCATTTATAAAATAAACATGGGGATCAGACCTTTTTTGCAAGTAACCATTTCCAAGAAACAATTTTGATTCTTTCTACGACCTCTTCAACGCTAGAGATTTTATTAGAAATATTTTTATTATTTCTATTCAAATAGTCAAATAATATTGAGAATGTCTAGTCAAATTGTAGAATCAAATATTCTAATTTAGGTGATTTATAATTAAATAAATTAATAGTGTCAAAAACTTTAAATAATAAATTAAAATTATTTTGTAAATCTATATTGTCAAATGACCGATTATCCCAAAAACTTAAGCAGTTATATATGAAATGCCACATCAATAGTTTTATATTATTTCTAACACATATAGTTGACATAATGTAGTGGTCCAAATGAAATTCTCATTCTTAATATATATGTAGAATTATATAAAAAGGAAATATGGCACACCAATGTTTAGTCCTAATGGTTTGATATTTATAAATGTTTCAAGAGGGAAAAAAAAAGAGACAAATTTCGTTGGATGTACTAGATTGTTGGTACCTTTTTCATGAACGATGCAAACTGAAAACGCCATATCATGTATATCATCATCACCACTGTCTACTGAGTAGTGAGTAACTACTCTCTAATGAATGAATATATATATTCTATCACTATCAACACTGTAACCTATCAGCCATATATCTCAACATAATGACCCATTTAATAAATGTGCGGGCTGTCATATTATTAATATTATAATAGAGGTTGTTTTTGTTCAACAAATTAACAAATTCAAATTGTCGGCTGGAAAAATATGTGCATATAATATACGCACACATAAATGTGTATGGTATATAAAGTATACATATGAAATTTCATATTCATATGATTATGGAGACTTCTTTTATTAATACAAAAGAATACAGAAGAGTATAAGAAATACGAAAAAAGAAAGCACAACCAACAAAAGACGAAAATTTTAGTAAAGAAAATGATAATTATCTTTAAAGTTCTAATTTTTGTGATAAAATTTTGAAGAATCTAAAATCGTACCCACACAATTGATTGAACCTGCTGAGTCTAAAGAGAAAATTATCTTAATAATCCACCTATACCTAATGTTTAAAATGTGATCATGGAAAAAGTTTATACACGTTGAGAATGAAAATCAATTGATAGTATTAAGAAGTACTGCATTGAATGTGAGATGGTTTGAACATGAGTTTGAGTTTGTAAAGTAGAAGCAATCATTATTTTATAAGTTGGTTTTATATGGTGAGTTAGATCCAACCCAATTTTTAATATGGTATTAGGGCTTCTTCGAAATCTGTTAAGTCATCTGCTACCAAGTTTGTTCTATTGGATCGCCCGCCATTTATATCCACGTACCGGACTTAAGGAGGAGTGTTAAAAAATCCTACATTAGATGTGAGATGACCTATACATGAATTTTAAAGTAGAGACAATTCTCGCGTTACAAGCGAATTTTGTAAAGTTGAGATAAGCTCAATCCAATTTCTAACAAATAGTTAAGTGATAAATCTATTGAAGGGTAAAAACTTGTCATAGAAAATCATCCAAACTTACAAATTGATAAACTTTTCAACACCAGTGATATAAGCACTCAAAGTGGTAAACAAATACTTTTTAAGGATATGTGATAGGAAGTTAAACCCTACCAAGCTATAAACTATAGAAAACTAGACTACTCCTAAGAAAAGACATTAAAAACTATCTAAGAAAATAAACATAAACTTTCTTCATTTCATTTTTTAGGTTTTTTTTTGAACGGCAAATAATATTAATAAAAACCAAGTCTCGCACAAGATGAACAAGACCGGTAAATAGAGAACTACAAAACAATGGTGTCGTATATATGCAGAACACCAATGACAAAACTAAAACAAAAGCCACCTAGAGGAGGTATATTTCTAATCACTATCTTAGAAAAAAACACTCCACAACTTACGGACCACCGATGAAACACCAACCCTACCTAAAAAGATACATCTAGATAGTATTTCGATCTCGAATCAAAAGTGATCGGCCCACCAGCATCCAAGCAGTTTCGTAAGTCAAAAGTTGATAGAAAACGGTAGTAAAAAAGCTTCAGAAATAAGTGTTAGTTCGAAGTCTTCAACCAAACAGAACAGTCAAAACCGACAAGTTAGAGATTAATCAGATATCAGGTTAAAATGTCACAATGAACACATATATAATAACCTAATGGGCTTAAAGACATATAGCCCAACTAAACAATCCAATATATAAAAGCATAACTTATATACATAAAAGCATAACTTATAATATAAATATTAATCTTACTAATATCTAAATTAATTAACTAACTACTAGCTAGTAATTACTACTAATTATCTTCTATCAATATGGATAAAAGTAAACAATAAGGAAATAATAAAAAGACCATCACTGTGTAGCAAAAACATTCATCGGCTTATGAAAATTTGTCGTTTAAAAAAATTTATTCTTATCTTAACTACTTCAATGTGTTTGAAAAAAATTGAATGCTAATATATATCCTATATCCCACACAACCCCGCTCAATCATCTTAAGCGTGAAATGTAGTCAATTTATTTCTTGAGAAAGTGATGAAAAATTGGGATGAGTGCCAATTAGACATGATTCTACAAAAAGAACAATATCTTGTAAATTTAGAAAGAAAGAAAGAAAGAACAAAAATGAAAGTGGTCCTATAATGGCATGCAATTGGAAAAAGAATAAGCAAAGTTCATGTACAGTATGGATGAAGTTATTGAACGTCATAGGCTATAGTGTCTACACCTTATCTTAATTTGTTAATGTCATATACTTTAAAATGAAAATTGGTCAATCACATTTATATATATTCCTTTCAATATGCTTCATGAAAAGTATATACTACTATCAATTTGTCACAAAAAAATGAAAAGTGTATATAAAGCATTTATCGATCACCTAATTAATTCTATATGTTACGTTAATATGCTAACATTTCCCAAATAATTTCCTCAATAGATCAAACATAAACCATTACATACCTATATTGGCATATACTTTTGATGTGCTTAATATCCATTTCTTTCATATTTAATTTTTATTGAAAATTGTCCTCATATTTCATTTATTTAAATTTATTCATTTTTTTTGGTACACTAAATTTTATTCATTTAATAAAAGGTGAACTCTTTACTCTCATTTGGTCTTTGAACGTTGAGACATTGTCACTATTGTCATTATAGTTTATAAATATATTATTAAACACATTTTTAGTGTCTCATTTATTAGTATTTTTATGAACTAAATTAACAAATAAAAAAACATTTGAAAACTAAATTGATCATTCAAGAATAAATATATTGACCAAAGTGACTACAAAAGAGATATTTGTGTGTATATTTATATCAATTTTCTCCAATATTAATTAGGTGAACTAATTTAACTTCTTCGAAAGAAAAATGATAGTGAACATCATTTTTTGAAACCAAAATAGTGGTTTTCCCTTTAATTTAATAAATAAAAAAAAGTAAAAATACAAATTTTATTGTCGCGCCCGATATTTCTAAACAACCACAATATTATTAAAAAAAAATATCAAAAAACACAAGTGTGTTTGAAAGTATATATATTTTTTGGTGACATCTGGTGTACTTCTTCATAATTTGGGGGTATTTACCTCTGAATTACTCAATAATATTTTAACCAATATAAATTTTATAAAATACACATTGGATTGAAAATTTATATCATATAGATTATTTGTGTAAAATTTTAAACAAATCTAAATCATTTGATATGTTATTGAGACACATCAAAATTAATGGTTTTTGTGTTATTTTTTTGAAACTTTATTAGTGGTTCAAGGATAAATACCATCAAATTATGAAGGGGCAGCTTAAAAAAACTATATTTTTTTGGTTGGGATTTGAAATTATATTCTAACCAAATAAAAATAAATTGTGTTTTTTTTAAGTATTGTTCCATTTATAATTTGAAGGTGGGTAAAAACCCCAACCATTATTTGTGTATGTTGTGGCCCACTAACAAAAAACTATCTAAATGATCAACGAAAATTGAATCATGTTATTGCCACCTCCCACACTTCATTATGCAACTTCCCATTTGTGCTACACGACTAAAACATTGTTGCCTCTTAAAAACATGGCCTTCACCTCCCCACCATTCCCATCTCCAATCATTGGTTCTCATCATTTTATTATTGTATATCATGTTACAACAAGTTACATTTTTAAAGATCAAAACGGTGGTTTGTTCTGTTATAAATAAATGCCATAAATTATTTCCTTGAATTATTAAGACAATCAAATAGAAATTAATACTGCATATATATGTCTGACAATTTGACTCAATTCTTAACCAAGATTTATCATGTGAGAACTGAATAAAAGAAATGTTCAGGTAGTAGGTATTCCCAAAAGTAAAATTTGTGACTTTTCTTTATATAATTAACCTCTTTGTGCCGACTTAACTTCTATTTTTCTATTTTTTTTAAATGAAATAGAGAAGTATAAAATTGTATTTAGCCATATTTCTCCTTAAAAGTATAAGAGAAGTAAAGTAAAAAAGTAAAAAATAAAGAGAAATTGGGTCAAACATAATTTTTTTTTTCTTTACTATTTTTAAGGAGAAGAAAAAAAAGAGGAAAATAAGCCGGGTCAAACGGGCACTTAGTTTTCTTCAAACTAAAAAGTTTATAGTTGCTTCTTGCATGTTTCTACACATAATATACATAGCTCCTAGTTAGTAGCTAGATATATATCTGCAAAGGAGGAAAACCTTCATAAATCATAATAATACTACTTATTAAAGTTGGTTATAATCACACACAAAGGGACTCTCGTTATTAATAAAGCTTATCATCATAAGTACAAGAGATACTGTCAAACTTGCGAGTCGATCTTTTGCTTATAATAAAGTTGGTTATAATCACACAAAAAATTCGTTATTAAAAGGATTCATTTTTTTATTTATAAAAACACTGCAAAAGATCGACCCGAAATAGCTTATAATTTATAAAAACACTGCAAAAGTGAAACAAAAATACTTTGAGTAACCAGATTGGACACAAAAAATGCCAAGTCTAAATATAATAACAGAATCTGTTAATTCTGTTTATTTTTTTGTATCAACTATTTGTTCCTTTTCTGGATTAGTTAGCTCAGTGGGCCGAATACTAGTAGTAAGAAAAAACCTTGAATCATTCACAAATCAATTAATGAATTCATTCATTCATTAATTATTTCTCCTTTCTTGATATCATAATACAATAAAATTACAAAGAACTAATATGACGAAAAAACAAATATAATCAAACTTATTTTAATTTCTGCAAGTTAGACACAAAACTTGATGCAGCAAAACCAGCAGAACCACCAACAACACTAACGAAAGCAACCGCAACCTGTAATCCAACCTCAACAAAGTTATCTTCAGGAACAAGGTAAACAAACAAAGGTCCTAAAACAAGTAAAACAAGGTTGAGTGTGAAGAGTGATCCTGGTGTTGTTGGATCAGTAGCAGCAGACAAAACACCAAGTTCTTCTGCTTTTGAGAGAAGACCAAGTTTCTCTATTGTTGAAAGAGATAATCCAGATTTCTCTGCGGCGGATAATAACCCTGCTTTCTCTGCTTTGGATAATAGTTTCAGTTGTTCCATTCTTGTGAGAAGTTTTATGGATTGTGTTGATGTTACAGCATTTCTAGGTTGTTCTCCAAGTGGGAATACAGTTGAATTCTGCAGTTGTGTTTGTATATATGTAAGAAATCAAATTTTTGAGCACAAAAATCATGTATTATAGTATATATTACATCATGTGATATTTGTTAAATGAGCCTCAAACTAATCTCAAAAACTAGCTTGAAAGATAAAGGTTGTCCAAACACATTTATATATTCGATGGCCCAAGAACCTAAGTGATCTGAAACTTCAATATCGACCCTCAAGCCTAGTGTGGGTCAATAACGCCCACATTGCAGTTCTTAACCCGACTCTGATACAATGTTAAATAAGCTAAGATCTCATGTCAAAAGTTAGCTCGAAGGATAAGGATGCTCAAGCACATTCATAGATCCGACAACAGAAGAATATGAACAATGTGAGACTCCAGTACAATTTCAATAATATTAAATAAGGACTTAGCTTATATAGGTTTAGCCTATAATTTATTTTAAGGATTATATTAGTTCTATTAACTGTGAGCTTTTTTTAAGCCAGACACATTTGAACTTCTGGGTTGATCTATTATGGCCTGCTTAAAAGAATGTTAAAGTGAAAATTTCTAAATCGCATTGAGTTTAAAGTTATATATTTTTATGAACAGAAATAACTTGGTACTCCAAAATTTACAACACTCACACACACCCAAATACTATTTTTAACAAATGAAGTATGAACTCATGCAAAAATCATTGGTATTAAAACTGGTGTTGAGTAGTTGTTAAATTTGATAGACAAGTCCTAAAATATTTTCAGAGCTGTTGTTGTTTCACTAGCAGCAATCACACACAGCAACAATGACCAGTCATTTAATTGATTAAACAGGTAGCCTAGTTACTAGGAATTCACCTCCTGAAGTGAATAAGTGAAAAATGTCGAGTTTGAACTCTAGCTCGTACATATAAATGTGATATCACACTTGAAAATAAATAAAATGATGTTTAACTCAATAACATTATAGATTGTAAAAAAAAAAACTCAATAACATTATAACACAATTCAAACTCTAAACTTGACCTAGAAAAAAACAGTTCAAACTCTAAATTCGACACTAATTTATTATGATAACTCTAAATTATTTTGTGTGGTTTTTTATATTAAAAAACATTTTGAAAATATGCCAATGAATATATTATTAGGATGAGTCGGGGATTGATACGTTTCGTGGTACTACCCAAAATTGAGCAAATAATATTTGCTGAGTTAACACGTTCAACAAATATTTTAAATGTGTTAACTCAGCAAATTACACATGTTCAACTAATATGTTACCTACACTATATAAATATATACACTAATTAAGAGTGTGTCCTTTCCAATGTGGGACTTCTCCGACTTTTTTCAATTCACATTTCAATATTAAACACAAGACATGTTCTAACATTTTGTTAGGAATCACAGTTTAATAAATGCTATAAATTATTAAAAATCATTATAATTTAAGTAAGTTTATGTTTGGTTGAGAGAAAAATTGATTATCACCAAAATTGAGTTGAATATAAAGAGTTTTATGTTTAAATTCATTCATATAAAAGTAAGTTAAAAATTCAATTATAAAATCAAAAACTACAATTTCTAACATCAAGTAGAATCAGTTCTAGAAGTGGAACCATTATCCAATATATACTAGTTATATGATGCATGATTGAGAGTAAAGAACAATAAAATGAAATAAAGAAATACTCCAACCAAGTAGAAAGAAATTATACATACAGTAATTGTGTTGCACTAACCTTTTTAGAAGCTACTACTGTTCTAGATACAGAAGGAAGGGATTTGGAAGTAGCCATGGATTTGAAGCTAAAACTGTTGCTACAAATGGATGGTGAAGCCTTCATTGTCATCATCATCATAAAGTTTCTTTCTTTCTTTTTTTCTTTGTTATTGTTTTGCTGAAATGAACAAACAAGAGTATCCTAAGCTATAACACAATGAGTGGATGATAATAAATTACTAAAAATGATGATAATTGATATGATGAGGCAAAACAGAGACCATGGATTGATTTTCCATTACATTTGCTTTTAAAGTTTAATTTCGTTTTATTGGAGCATTCTAAATTCTAATTTGATGTTTAATTTTAATTAAAAAAAATTAAAAATTCATTTTAGACCTATAAAAAATTTCAGAAGTCTAACTCCCCTAAATATTTTTTGTTATGAATTTTGATTTCTTCTTTTAAGTTAATTTATGTGTACTCTTCATATTTTCGAATTAGTTTTTATATCCATGTTTATAATATTATATGAATTTTTTTCACAAAAATTAAATGAAATGTGAATTATTAAACGCAAAAAACATAAAATTCATATTTAATTTAATCAATGTTAAAAAATAATTTAAAATTTCAATAGATATATATGAGTTGACTTAAAAGAAAAGACTAAAAATTGTGACAAAAAATATTTGAAGATATAAAACTTACCAAAATTTTTTAAAGAGATTAAAAATGAAATTTGAAATATTTATAAGTATAAAAAATACTTATTTAACACTTTAAATTTAAACGAAATTTAAGTTGCATTAAAAAGTCATTGGTTTGATCTAGTGATAAAAAAAGAAGTTTTGAATCCAAAAGATCATAGATTTGAGCTATGCTGATAAATATCCTTGGAGGACGGTAAATATAAATAGTACATTTTTAATGAAAGGAAAATGTTTTTTTTTTTTGACCAAAATGAAAGGAAAATGTTAATAAGTGTTCCTTGAAACACTTGTTAAAATAACTAAGTGCGTGTTTGTTTTAAAGTTTGCACCAAATCAAACACGTGTTCAAATGCGAGTTTCTAATTGTTAACGCCACACCAAACAATACTTAAATATAGTAATATTATCTTGAAATTTGTCTAGTAATAAACTTTGTTAAATCAAAATGAATTTGAGAAAAAGACTAAAAGTTTTGATGATAACAAGATGTATAAAGAATAATCGAGTATTTTGACGTGTGTTCAAGTGTTAGGACGATAAATAAATAATCTATTTAGAAGAAATTTGCAATTGATAAAATACAAAAAAAATGCTACTATCCAGTTTTACAATAGGTGTTTCTTTTGAATTTTCATATTTTTTAATGAATTGGTTAATTTTGTTGATTTCAATAATAAAATGAATTTGTTTACTGAAATGTTTTTATTAATGATATTCAGTAGAGTTTTTTGATGAGTTGAAATACACATAAGAGTAATTAAAAAAAGTAATAAATATTATCTTGATTTTTTAAAGAGACAAATAATTTGAAATAGAAAAAAAACTCAAAACACTTACTCCATCCGTCCCTAAATATAAAACTCTGTTTGACCACTGCACGTATGCCAATATATAATTTTGATCACAAATATCTTTAATTATCTAGTAGTAAAAATTATAAAAATTTGCTATTTTGAAAGAACTCATCAAAACAAATCAAACAAGATCTTATATGCTAATATTTACATCTATGTATTATTAAAAAAATACGGTTAAAACATGATAAGTGAATAGTGCAATTTCGTCAAACAGAGTCTTATAAAAAAGGACGAATAGAGTATTATATTTGCATATTGTTAAACGGAACGAGTAAAAAATTAGCTATGATGGTGAACTAACTCTAATAATCAACTCCCTTCTATCACTTTACAAGTAAAATATTTATTTTTTATATTCATTAAAAACTTTGTACATATTTGATAAACAAGTGAATATGTAGAAACTATAAATTATAAAATGATAAACATTGTCTTTAGGGCAATGGTTAAGGAAACAAAAATAGTAAAGAAACTTTCGAAATTTGTGAATTTTACTTTTTAAAACATTAAAACACAACTTCCAATACAAATATTACCCTTTTTGATAACCTTACCCAAAAACACTGGTTAACAATACCCTTTCTTTAAAATCACGATGAATTATTACAATTCTAACACAACTACCATAATATCAAATACTTCATTGAATATTTCAAATTCATAGAAGACTTCATTAAATATTTTATTTTTAATACATTAAAAATGTATAAATACTCATATCTTGATTCCTAAATCTCTCCCTACCAAATTTTATTGAATACTATTTGGTATAGCAAATGAAGAAGGTTGTTGCAAATGCCAAATACAATGAAGACAACACCGACATGACATGACTGCCCTCAAACATTACGTGGCATGGTGAAGTGTGTCCGACAGGAGTTGATGTAACATGAAAAAGAGGTTGACAGACACAAAACACAATATGTGACCGTAGATGACACGTACCTTCTTCACCATATTTCTCCACGTGGAACTTTTCAAATGCCTTTTGTCATAACACACATGACACACACACCATGAAACATGAACATGAACATTGAATTTTAGTAGTACACATGATTCAAACATCATTCTCTCTTCTTTAATTTCTTTCTTCTAACTTCTAAACTCCTTCTCTATTTCTCTTCTTCTACTTATTTTTCATCTTACCCTTTTCTTTCTTCAATTCACCTTCACTTCATAACATTGTGAGCCACCTACCCCATTTTTTTAATTTGTACATTTTATCTTTTATTTTTTTCATATATAATTCTCAATTTGGGTTGTGATTTTTGGCCTTTAATAAAATAGTAATAGTATCTTGCACTTAAATTCAACATTTTTCTACTCTTGTATTTTTGTTTGCATAATATTTGAGATTCTTTTAAGGTGATCATGTAATTTTTGATTTTGTGTCTAACTTGTACTTGCATGATTTTCATTTTTTTTTTGTTTCCTCAGGTAACATTTCAAGGGAATTCTTCTGTGGAAAGATTTTCTTCTTTTTCTCTTTGGTTTTAATGGAGGTATATAATTATAAAGAAAATGTTAATCAAAAGTGTATTTTTTTTTATATTTTTTGTTCTTACTTCCTATTAATATTATGCAAGAAACTAAGACTAGTGTGAATGTTTATATTTTTAATTTTTTTCATTCAGAGATTTTATGGTGAGAAAGTGCAAAGATTACCTTCAAACTCCAAACAAATAGACCTTACACTTAAGCTTTCTCCTTGTGGTGATGAAAATTTGGAAGAAAAGAGGTTGATAAGGTCATCATCATCATCAATGGATGGAGAGATAGGAAATATCAATGTGTCAAATTGGTGTTCATTTGTGCCATCTATAGAGAGATCTTGCTCACTTCCAATTGATAGTGGGAAGAGAATGCTCCTAGAAAGGCAGAGAAGTGTGGCAGCTTTAGAGCTTCATGGTAACTTTTTTATTCATCTATTTTTTAAAAACCTTGACTCATTCAAATTTTTAGAAGGATTTAATTTATTAGAAGTTAGAAATGGCAAACCACCGTTTTAATTCTCGAACTCAAAAGTGTAACTCGTTGCGCCTTTGTCCCTGAATATATCAAAATTGCAAATACATCTTCAAATGTCTTTGTTATTACTTAATAGTCATTTTGATCTTCGATCAAATGTGTTTTTCGCTTGTCAATTTAATCTATAAAATTACTAACAAAAGAGGCATTAGGGATGTGTTTGCAATTTTAATATATTTATAATAATTATAATGATACTAAAGCTTAAGCATTTTTATAAAATCATCTAAAACGACACATTGGAAAAAGATACTAAAGCTTGAGCATTTTTATAAAACAGAATTATTTGTGTGATTATAAGAAACTTAGGCTCTGGTTGGATAAACAACTTAGTTAAATGCTTAAGCGTTTATCATATAAGTGTTTATGTATAAACTATTTCTATAACTAAAGTTAAAATATAGTCAAATTGTTTTCGTATAAGCTATAAGCTGTTTGCATAAGCTGTTTCTAAAAAAGTTCACAGATAGTCTCGCAAGTGTATGTTAGTAGATAAGCTCAAATAAGTTAATCCATACTGACACGTATATGTTTTTTTAATTTGATCTGTTTTGTCGGTACTTAAATCTTCTCACTACTCTTTCAATCTCAAAAATATACATAAATTTCACATGTGAATCATTCAACATTCTATATATAGGTCCAAAACATTCAGCCGAAGGAGCAGTTGGTTCCAATTTCAAGATGTCAAGGAAACAAGAAAACGATTCCATGATTCCACTTCCACCAAAGTATGCTGATACTAAACTTGAGAATCAAGCTAAAAAGCTTAATCTTCCAAACTACTGTAGTCTTAAAGGTGATGTGATGGAGATATTGCGACAAATGCCGACCGTAACAACGATCGGAGATGGCCCAAATGGGAAGAGAATTGAAGGGTTTCTGTACAAATATAGGTCAGGTGAAGTTTGTATTGTATGTGTCTGCCATGGTAGCTTCCTCACACCAAATGAGTTTGTGAAGCATGCTGGCGGAAAAGAAGTGGCAAATCCGATGAAGCATATCACTGTTTATCCCATCTCATTTTAGAGATCAATGGTAATAATGTCTTTAGAATTTAATCTTTTCTTAAAATGTAAAGGTAAGTTGAAACAATGAAACTATCTTTGATTAGTTTAGATACAATGATTATCATCATGTTCATTGTTCATGTGGTTTATGTAGAAGGAATTTTTCATCGAAAAAATCGATTCGTGAAAAACTTCGCTATGTTACTACACTTCTGAAATGTGTCTGAGTAGTTAAATAGCATTTGTTTTAAAGTTCAATTTTGATGCATCGACGGTGTAAAAGGTTTATATTGTCATTCTATGTAATCTAAAATTAATGTACATAACTAAAAATTGTAAGAGAAGAAATATCACTAACTAGTAAAACAATAAACTATCATCAATGTTAGAGAGATAGTTAGATGATTTTGCGATCTAGTGACAACATGCAAAGCAAGATAGCCAATTCCTGTGAGAAGCATTTGGGGTTGGTTTAGGGTTTTGAGGGGCAGCTGATGTTCCTTTCACATTTTGTTGCCCCGGCTGTTTCGGTTGTTGCCCCAGCTGCATCGGTTGCTTTCTCATGTCTTTGCCGTGTCTTGATGAAGGATTTTTGTCTTCATCTGTCGATCTTCACATTACAAAAAACAGTTAAACTATTTGCACAAGAAAGTTGAAATGAAATAACGATTGTCTATGTTAAGTTCATATTGTTGTAGTATCCAAACATGAATGTTAGCGCAGCTGTAATTGCAACTGTGATTCAAAATATTAGATGTACAATTGGCATGCATTTTCATATATAAAAGTAGTTAATAACAAGAACTTACACTTTAAACGCAAAAGATTTGGTGCTCCCATTTGGATGCAGAGAATGGTCATTATCAGAATTCGAAAGAAGTATATTAGAACGTGTTGCTGCATCAGTAGATCTTGAATCTCCGTTCCTTTTATTATTTTCTGGTCTTACACTAGTTTCCATAATAACCTCTAGCATTGTCTCAGCGGCTTTTGCTTCCGTTGCTCTCAAACTATTTTCATGTTGTTCAGCAATACTTTGACTGATATCATTGAATATAGTAGCTTGTGGCTGAAGTAAAGGTGGCGAATGATGATTACTTTGTTCAACATGTAATGGAATTCTGTTTGTTGAAGATGTAGTAGCAGAAAGATCTTCTCTTTCCATTATCTGTTTTGAAGGGTTTTGAATTGTTTCATGAACAACTAGTGCATTAGTAGCCGAAGGATTTTCTTGTCTTTCCATTATCTGTATTGGAGGGTTTTGTATCGTCTCATGAACAACTACTGCATTAGTATCTTTGTTGGTATTTCTCAAAGCATTATCATCCCTAGGTCCTGCAGCTAAATGGAAATCCTTTCTTGATTTCGGGTGTACATGAGTATCTTTGTTGGTGTTGTTCGACGCATTATCATCACTAGATTTTGTAGCTGAATTGAAATCCTTTCCTGATTTCGGATGTACAGTAGTAATTTTGTTGGTGTTGCTCGACGGATTATCATCACTAGATTTTGTAGCTGAATTGAGATCCTTTCCTGAATTCGGATGTACATATGTATCTTTGTTGGTGTTGCTCGACGGATTATTATCACTAGATTTTGTAGCTGAATTGAAATCCTTTCCGGATTTCGGATGTACATTAGTATCTTTGTTGGTGTTGCTCGACGGATTATCATCACTAGATTTTGTAGCTGAATTGAAATCCTTTCTTGATTTCGGATGTACATTAGTATCTTTGTTGGCGTTGCTCGACGGATTATTATCACTAGATTTTGTAGCTGAATTGAAATCCTTTCCTGATTTCGGATGTACATTAGTATCTTTGTTGGTGTTGCTCGACGGATTATCATCACTAAATTTTGTAGCTGAATTGAAATCCTTTCCTGATTTCGGATGTACATTAGTATCTTTGTTGGTGTTGCTCGACGAATTATCATCACTAGGTTTTGTAGCTGAATTGAAATCCTTTCCTGATTTCGGATGTACATTAGTATCTTTGTTGGTGTTGCTCGACGCATTATCATCACTGGATTTTGTAGCTGAATTGAAATCCTTTCCTGATTTCGGATGTACATTAGTATTTTTGTTGGTGTTGCTCGAAGCATTATCGCCACTAGATTCTATAGCTTGAAGAAAATCTTTTCCAGATTTTGGATGTACATTAGTATCTTTGTTGGTGTTGCTCGATGCATTATCATCACTAGATTTTGTAGCTGAAGTGAAATCCTTTCCCGATTTTTTATGTACATTAGTATCTTTGTTGGTGTTGCTCGACGCATTATCATCACTGGATTTTGTAGCTGAATTGAAATCCTTTCCTGATTTCGGATGTACATGAGTATCTTTGTTTGTGTTTCTCGAAGCATTATCACCACTAGATTCTATAGCTTGAAGAAAACCTTTTCCAGATTTTGGATGTACATTAGTATCGTTGTTGGTGTTGCTCGATGCATTATCATCACTAGATTTTGTAGCTGAATTGAAATCCTTTCCGGATTTTTCATGTATATTAATGTCTTCCTTGGTGTTGCTCGAAGCATTATCGTCATTAGATTCTAGAGCTAATTGAAAATCATTTCCTGATTTTGGATGTAAATTAGCATCTTTGTTGATGTTGCTCGAAGAGTTACTATCACTGTATTTTGTCGTTAAATGGAAATCCTTTCCTAATTTCGGATGTACATTAGTGTCTTCCTTGGTGTTTCTCGAAGCATCACTAGATACTGCAGCTAAATGGAAATCTTTTCCTGGTTTCATATGTACATTAGTGTCTTTCTTTGTGTTGCTCAAAGCATTATCATCACTAGATTTTGCAGCTAAATGGAAATCATTTCCTGATTTCGAATGTACATTAGTATCTTTGTTGGTGTTGCTCGACACATTATCATCACTTGATTTTGTAGCAAAATTCAAATCCTTTCCGGATTTTTTATCTACATTAGTGCCTACCGTGGTTTTGCTCGAACCATTACCGTCAAGAGATTCTACAGCTAGATGAAAATCCTTTCCTGATTTTGGATGTACACTAGTATCTTTGTTGGTGTTGGTCGAAGTATTATGATCACTATATTCTGCAGCTAAATGAAAATCCTTTCCTGATTTCGGATGTACATTAATATCTTTGTAAGTGTTCCTCGAAGCATTATCATCACTAGAATCTGCATCTAAATGGACATTCTTTCCTGTATTCATATGTACATCAATATTTTCCTTTTTGTTGCTAGAAGCATTTAGAGAATCATGCATGTGTTCTTGAGTTGAAGTTTCAGAAGCTGTGGAAAATCATGCATAACATTTATGAGTTTAACTTGTTAGCAGCAAATATATATTTCCAAAGAGAGAAATCATTTTAGGACAATTTATTTTAGACAATTTTTAAATGTTTAATGCAGTTCAAATATGTGGTTAATTACGTTCAATAACAAATGTCGAAACTCATTAGCCACCAACATCACTTTATTAACCACAAATTTGGACGTGATTAACTATAATAGTAAGTGTTCAAATCTACATGTAGTTAAATTCTACATACATCTTTGTGGTTAATGAATTTCGACCTCTGCTAGATTCAGTAACTATGTACTAACTATAATTAACAAGATATTTGAATTGCGTTAAACATTTGAAAAAAATCATGAAAGTTGTCAAATTTTAATTGTTCAAATAACACAATTGTTCCAAAGTTTCTACTAACTATTTGTTGAGATATTAGTACCTTTATGGCTCTTATCAGTTGCACTATCTAGCTGTTGATTTTGTGTTAATTCTAGCAAGAACAAGGGGTCTAGTTGTTGGCTTGAGGAAGAAGCATGAGATGAATGTTTTGTTGCTTCATGATTCTTATCAGTTGCATTATCAAGTTCTTGGTTTTGTTTTGATTCTGTCATATACAAGGGGTGTAATTGTTGACTTGAGGAAGAAGCATGAGATGAATGTGTTGTTGCTTCATGATTCTTAACAATTATATTATCAAGTTCTTGGTTTTGTGTTGAAGAGGATGAATGAGGAGGAGGATGTGTTGTTGCTTCATGACCATGAAAGCTCCAATTATCTTGATCATACCATTCATTACTACCATGATTATGATGTTCAACAATCTTCTTAGAGTCATTGATTGTTGTTGGTGATAATTGGTAGGGATTTCCTTGCGACGATGATTCATATTTAGATGGTTGGTGCGACGACCTTGGATCAAAAGTTACTTGATCATGCAAATTTTGAGACTCAATTGTATTCACATGTGTAATGTTAATAGTGTCATCATCATTAAGTAATAGGAAAGGATTTTGTGATGGTGATAATGAAGAAGGATCATATAAGTTATTTGGATAAATAGGATGAAATTCACCAAAAGGGTTAGCATGATTTGCATCTAAGTGGCTACTAATTGAGTTTTCATTGGTAGGAAGAGAAGTTGCAATTTCACTATAAGGTGTTGTAGTAGTGGTGGTGGTGGTTGCATTTGGCATTAAGTGATTATCTTGTGAAAGTTCTTGTTTCTTATTTGAATTTGTTGAAGGGCTAGTTTTTAGATTACTATTAGATCCATCCATTGCCACTTCTAGATTCAATCAGCCAACAATGTGAAGTGATTGAAGGTCTAGATGTTCTGTAAAACAAGCATTTCAATCAAATAAGAAACCATATGATTAATAAAAAATGATATGTTCAATGATTGGTATTGTGAGTATAATATCAATCATCATCAAATGTCGATTAGAGAGTAAAGTGACTGATATCGACATATAAATCAAATGTCGATATAACTCACTTTACTTTCTAACGTGAATATTGTTCATTTTATAAGAGTCAAATATCAAGAGTTTTAGTTTCATATAACAAGTGAATCTTAAACATATCTATAATATTCTGTACCATTGATGAATTGATTTATGAAATTGAAAAAATAAACCAAAATACCCTTAATAATAAAATATGACCAAATTAGATCATTTGATCTAATCCGACCTAACCATTAGGTCAAATGACAAAAGTGGATTGGCATGTATTTTGTGGTCTAGTCTTCTCTAAAACACGTTGTATCAGATCAAAACCGGTCACACTCGCATTTTCTTAACAATAGTGGGTGGATTATGGCATCACATAAAGCAAGTTAAGAACATAAATCTAGTTATTTGTATTGGAATGAGAAGATTAGAAAATTTTCCAATCCTGAATGACACTTTTTGAAATCACAAAAAATAGTTAAGCAAAAATGTAAATTTTTCATGATTCTAAATATTATTGTACCCCACATGTGTTACATAAATTGGGTATGATGAGCTTGTTAGGTAGTTTGATTCACAAAATCTCATATTTTCATTTTGTTTGCAATGTGCATGATTTTAATTCCAACAACATCAGATATTATTATCTTTAAAGGGGGGGAAATACAATTCAAAGTTCTAGCAATTTCAACAAAGAATTTGGTATAAAAAAAATGAGAAAAGTTATAATAACAAACAAATTAATTGCATTATCCCTTTCATAAAATAACTAATTACATTATTATAAAACATGTAAACCAGAATGGAAAATATCCAAACAACCTTGTAATAAAATGTAACATACATGATGATTGAAATTATGGCAAAGAAAACAATTCAAGAAAACCTATGCAATGTTACCTAAATCTCAGTTCCATTACCTTAATCTCAATGTAGTGAACAAAATTCAAGAATCAAAAGCATTGAAGTGAACAAAATTCAGGAATCAAAATCATTGGAGAGGGAGAGAGAGAGGTACCAACAAGAAAAGTTTAAATAAAGGAGAGGGTTTTGCACAAGTTTAGGCGTTTTCCTTTACTAACAAATTCCAGCACAAATTATGGTCAAAAAACAAATTCCAGCACATTAGCCCCATAACCTAAAAAATGTTACAGCTCAAAAATGTTATAATTTTTCATAAGAATAAGAATAACTCCAAAGGATTATTCTAGTGCTACAAAAATAAGACTCTATTATCAAAAAAATAAAAAAATAAGACTCTATGTCGGCATGTTGTTTAATTGTCACATTCGTTTGTAATTTGGCACAACGCCTCCCTTGTATTAAAAAAAAAAAACCAAAATCTCCATTGTTATATTATTTCTTATGATAGTACATTTATCGTCATAATTCATGTGTGTGCACATCCATTTGAACACATTATTTAGATACACACGCTAAAAATATAAAATATTGAGAAATAATAATTCAATAATACATATTTTTTTTAAAAATTAATGAATGTACCAAAAAAAAATTAATGACTATTATAGAAAAAAAAAAGTGTATTCCACGCAAAAACTACTCTTGTTATCAATAGGGTGAGAATAAGTTAGGTAGACAACCTAGGTCAGACCAAGTTTTTTTTTTTTGCAATAGAGCAGATCGAGAATTTTTTATAAGTTCATTTAACAAAAAAGACTAAGCTACATGCCATAAAAAACTGTTTAAACCTACTAGGTTGACCTATAATAATATTTTTATTATTTAATATTAAATATTGAACTTTAAACTAAATTTTAATTCTATGAACTTTATAATAAATTTAAGTTTTTTTTTTGGTACAATAATAAATTTAAGTTTATTAGTCAACATTAATTTTTTGCATATATAATTTGTATTATGATAAAGTAGAATTGAAATATGGTGTATATATAGTCAAAATCTTTAAAATATGATGTTAAATATAAAAAGAGAGTCAATTAATGTTAGAGCACGACGGGAGCATGTTACAAGTGAGTTTGACATCACACTCTTACCCAAAACTATAAGACAATGATGGGTTTATGAGTCATCTCATTTATAAATGTTCAAGTCTCCACACTTTTAACTAATGTGGAACTTCCTCACACTACTCACACTTGACACTTGAGTTTCTCAACAATTAATTCATTAGTCTATTTAAATATATTCATGTAAAATTTATAGGTTTTTAAACAGACTTACAAGATAGACAAAACTTTTAATAAGTCATACTCATATTTAAAAATCAAGTTTATAACAGATTATAGATTAATTAAACTTTTCATTTTTTTAACTGATCAAACTAAAACTTAACAAAAGCTTAGCTCAATAACATATTCACATCCCTAATTATCAACATGGTACATTTGTCCACGTACGAGAAATTAATGTAGTACCGGTTGAATTCAAAGTAGCACTTTGATAGTTTTCTTTGTCAAAAGAAAGCACTATGTGATACTACCTACGTCACTAATCACAAGATATTGTTTGACTAAATTGGGAATATTATTTATCAATCATATTTTGATTGTATTTTTTTAATAATATATAGATATAAATTTTAACATATCTTGTAAAATTTTATTTGATTTATTTTAATGAGTATTTTTAAAATATCAAATTTTTATAATTTTTACTGCTAAATAATTAAAAATATTATTGATTAAAATTGTAAATTGACATACGTGCAGTGGTCAAACAAAATCTTATATTTAAAGACGTTAGTAGTTGATTGCTCATATTTTCAACATTTAATTAGAAAAGAAAACAAATGTTTAGTTTGTCAAAGAAATATATAAAAACAAATGTCTAATTAAAGCCTTAAAGCACAAGTAAAAGTTTGTTTCCTTTGACTTCCCTACATCTCTGATTGCTATAGATGCTTTGAAAAAATGTCTCTGAATTTAAACTTCCTATTTATATATTACTAATTGAAATAAAGAATTCGATTAAAAATATTTGAACTAATAATTTCAACATTTTTTATTAGTTAAATTAATTTTCGTGGACTATTCCCAATTTATGCATGTGAAACTTAGTATTCTTTGTGGTACCTATTTTTAAAATAAGGGGTATATATTAATTAGTTCCAACTAATTAAAAAAGGAGTGTTAAATAAATTGTTGAAAAGAGAGTGTCTCTAGTATTACTCATTCACACCTACTACTATACTGTAGATAAAGTTCATAAGTAGCTTATAATATAAACTTCTATGAATAAAATTTAAATTTAAATAGTACATAATATTTATAGACACAGGGCAAAAACATTTGTAAAATGAATTGGACTATGATTTAATAGGTTTAACTCTAGTTCAATCTGATTCAACTAAACTATAATAAAATAATGATCTAACCAATTTTCAAATTGACTTTCTCATTCGTTCCAATTTCTAAAACTTTGATGATTTTTTTTTAATCAGAATATATATATATATATATATATATATATATATATATATATACTCACATCACTCATATCATATGTTTGCAGCTGAGAGATATGTTGATCGGCTCTAAAATCAATTGATAAGAATCTTTTAGAAGAAACACATCACAAAATTTAATTATTGTAAATTGAATATTATTGATGATATTATTGTACGACATCATATACAAATTTATCATTAACCCAAGGGGTGTGGTTGAGCGGCATGAAACTCATCCTCCCTTAAACAAGGGTCGAGGGTTCGATCATCACCTTGGGTATGAAGCAACTTTAAATCCTTGGGCCAACTATTTCACCCTTCGAAGTGCCTCCAATCTAACGAGGGATTAGTCACTGCGTTCGGCGGTGGATACCCCGATCTTGACAAAAATATACAAATTTATCAAGTAATAGAAAGAAAGAAAAAAAGGTAAAAAAATCCATAAAAAAGTGTAACAAAAGATCTTGTTTTGTTTTTATTTATTTTTTTGTTGAGAAACTGTACGGTGGTCAAAACAAAGAATTCGGAGGAAACTACACTTGTATTGACTTGTGCTAACTTTATCATCAATTTTCCTAGTTAAGTTAAAATCTTATATTAATATATTTAATATATAAATATTTGTTATATCAGTCAAAAGTCAATAGATTTATTTTATCAAAACAAAAATAGTCAATAGATTTAAGCACCAAATCCACTACTGAAAGAAGAAAAAAACCCGCATTCATGTTGGCGTGTTTAGGATCGTTTGATCTCAATCTTACGGTTTAAATTCAAGTTCAAAATAATTAAATTAAAATTTATATACAATAAAACAAATCTATATATTTTTCTAAACCGTTCAATTAAGATCGGACAAATATGAACATATTAACTGCGTGAATGCGTCATTTAGCCGGACCACATAGAATCCATTTTCTAGATTTAGGCAGCTGTGTTTTGTTGTGTTGTATAGAAATAAATCCTTCAAACAATCTCCACCACAATTTTCTATTTCCTCTTCTCCAAGAAACTTCACTTTGATTTTCACTTCCCAAATTTCAAATTATTAAAATGTCCAATTTTTTTCTCTTAGTTATTATAACCCTTTGTCCAAAAAATTCACCACAATCCCACTTTCTCAATTTCTAACCTTTCTTCAACTTTATCTCAAATTTCTTTTGCTTTGAGGTACAATTTCCTAGTCTTTTTTTTGGTTAGTTTTTCTTGAAACTTGTTTCTAAATTAATCTTTGATATGAGTGTGATTTTTATGTGTTTTGAGTTTGTTGGTTAAGGTTGTTGAATTAATTTACATAATTCACATACCTTTTACTTTCTTAGAAACATTTTTTGTTGAGTTTGAGGTTGTTCTTGTTCTTGTTACATGATCCAACCAAAATCTTCATCTTTTTTGATAGTTTTCATTTGCAAGGTTCAAACTTTAGATTATTTGCATAAGCCCTTTTAACAACTCTTAGTTTTCTTGAGGAGGAAGATATATATATCCTTAGTTTTCAGTTTGCTTGTTCATTTTTTGGTGGCATGGAGGAACATAAACATGTGATCACAACATGTGAAGAAGATCAACACATGGTTGCTGCAGCTCAACACATTCTAAAGGCACTAGCTTCAAGCAAAACTGTCTCTCATGAGTTGAGAAAATCTCTCTTGGATCTTGAGATCCAACTGTCTACAATCAATGAAAGAAAGGAAAGTTGCATCAAGCAATTGGAAAAAAAGCTTAGACGTGTTGAAGATAAGGTAATGAGTTTGGAGACTAATCATGGAATGTTATATTTTGAGTATTTAAAACTTGTTGATGAAATTCAAACACTAACTCAAACTTTGCATCAGAAGTTTGATTCTGTGAATGAAAATTGGAAGAAGAAGGAACTTGTTCGAAAATCTAATGAAATTTTGCAGGTTGTTATGTTAAAGCTTGAGGAAGAGTTGGTTCAAATTCTTGTTAATCATAAGCAATATTTTGAGCTTGATTATAAGTCTTTCAATTCCAATAGAGTGGATTTGGTGTATGATGACTCATTTGGTTCGGTTGAGGATGAAAGAATCAACGAGGCGTCGCGGATTAGTGATGGTAGCCGATCCGAGGCGGGGACTATAGATTTGGTGCATCCTTCTGTAGTTGAAGATCTCAAAAGCATTGCTAAAGCCATGTTTAGTTCAAATTACCATCATGAGTTTTGTCATGTCTTCATTGCTTCTAGGAAAGATGCATTGGATGAGTACTTTGTCATTCTTGACATCGACAAATTAAGCATCGAAAATGTACTTAAAATGGAGTGGCATTGTTTGAATCGCCGGATAAAGAAATGGATTCGGGCGATGAAGGTCATTGTTCGGGTGTATCTTGTTGGCGAGAAACGATTGTGTAAGCTGATTCTCGGTGACTTTGGATCTGATTATCAACTTTGCTTCTCTGAAATATCTCGGAGTTCGGTTTTGCACCTATTAAATTTTGGTGAGGCCATAGCAATGGGAACACACACACCCGAAAAACTGTTCTGTTTACTTGACATGTATGAGGCATTAGAACATGTTGCAATAAATATAGATTTTTTGTTCATTGAAGAAGTTGATTCTTATGTTAGAAGTGAGTTTCATAAGCTTCAAAGAAGCATTGGTGAAACTATAAAATCCACATTTCTTTCATTTAGAAATGCTATTGCAACAAATCCATCAAAAAAATGTTTTCCTGGTGGAGGTGTTCACCCTCTTACAAGATATGTTATGAATTACATTAAGGCACTTGTTGAATATGGTGATAGCCTTAATCTTCTTGTTGTTGAAACTTCGACCGATCCAGCGGATGATGACAAAAACTATGGAAACTCCACTCTCTCATGTTCTCCATTGGCTTGCAACTTAAGGCAAATCACTACAACTCTAGAATCAAACTTGTGCAACAAATCCAAGTTATACAATGATGAGGCTTTGCAACATATTTTCATGATGAATAACATTCATTACATGGTGCAAAAGGTTAAGTCTTCTAACCTATCCAATTTCTTCGGAGATTTCTGGCTTCGTCGACATGTTGGCACGTTTCAACATTATGCTCGAAGCTATGAGAAGGTGAGTTGGAGTTCAGTACTTTGTTTGCTTAGTGATGAAAGTTTGTCGAATAGTCTCGCAGAGAGAAAAATAAAGAAAAAATGCAAAGATTTTAGTACGGCTTTTGGTGAAGTATACAAAATACAGACGGGGTGGAGTATACCGGATAAAGAACTTCGCGAAGATCTACAAATATCCGTTTCTCAGAAAGTGATTCCTGCTTATCGAAGTTATATCGGTAGACACTCGTCTAACATTGATGAGAAGTGGATCAAGTACACGGTTGATGATCTACAATGTTATATTTTGGATCTTTTTCAAGGTTCACCAAAATCCTCGCACCATTTTCAGCTTAGAAAGTGACTATAGAGTGAAATTTGTATATATTGCTAGTCATTAGGAAATGACAGTAGAAAGATCTCCATTGGCATGATCAAATAAATGTAGTACTTGTGAAGTTGTGATTCTTTTTTTGTTTAAGCCATTTAGTTTTGTTCTATTTTAGTTATTAATTGATAAGAGTAAATAACTATTTATTTTTGTTCATAAATCCTAATTCATCTTACGATGCTTATATTGTTACTTGAACGCTTTTAATTGAGTTGAACTAGAATCTGTGTGTAAATTTCAATGATATTTTATCACTTTGTTTAGAGGTAAAAAAATTCCAACAAAAACATGGACCCCTAAGTGGATTTCATCTTCATTTGACAAGTGACAACATGACTTTTTCTTTCTTCTTTTAGAATGCATGTACTTCCCCTTCTTTAATCATTCAAAGATTATGACAATTTCTAAGTTGATCATAAATTCTAGGATGTTATAAGCTGCAGTTATTATCCTAGCTAACAAATATGCTGTCTTTAGTCTATGGTTCATAGTATCAGGACCTTATTGTTTGTATTGCCCTTAGCTAAAACAATTTTGTGGTAGTAGTAGATTGTGACAGGCAGCAGAATCATTCTAAATTTAAAGACATTTTCATATATAAGATCGCAATCAACAATTTCAGGATATTAATCAAATGTTTTGAATAAGGTGACAGCTTGTCTACCCCTCAAGATTTGGGGTATCTACCCCCAACCACTCAATAATATTTTAACCGATATATCATATAGATCGGATTGGAAGTTTATATCATATAGATCATTTGTATAAAATTTCAGACAAATCCAAACTTATTTGATGTGTTATTGAGACACATCAAAATTAACGGTTTGTTGATTTTTTAAACACCGTTCATCTAAGCATGTATGGTAAAGATCTAAGCATGTCATGGTTTAGTAAGCAAAATTATTGTTTTGGTATGTGAAAATCTGTTTATCTTACATTTATGTTAAGAAATGATCATAAACAGAAAGTATGTTTTTCTCCGCCTGATTTTAACTCAATCCTTATGAGAAAAAAAATCTAATCTTAAGCTCTCAACCAGGATCAGCTGTCTGCATTTTGCAGGATGGAGATTTTGTATGTAAAACAATATTCAACAAATGTTTATAAGAATAGAATATGCATATTTAACAAACAAGCAGTGGAACAGAATATTTCAAACATATACTACCTTCTGAATCATATAAGTATTACATCAACAAATTAAGAATATTACAAATCCTACTGCACAATAGTCTGTCTTCAATTCATCACATTTCATCAATCCAAACGAAGCCTAAGTTTTGAACATAAATGAACGTGTTCAAAAGAGAAAAACGCACCTGAAATGGGAACACAACTTTGTCATCATATTCTATATGTATGACAGGGATGTGTGTGATTTTTATCCAATGTTCCTTCTTTTTATACCTTTCTTCTAGCAAAGGGCACCACCAAATGATCAGTTCCTCGAGAGAGTCAGGTAGATTGTCTTCTGGTAATGAATCAAGCTTTTTACAAAGAGAGAGTTGAAGCTTTTCAAAAATTTCGATACAATATGGTTGCGATACATTATTTTCAATTTTTTTTAAAGCTCAGTATCCAATCTAAAGACCGACTACATTATTTTCAATTATACAACATTGAAAATAAAAATACATTCATTTTAAAACAAAGTATTATGTTAAAATGTCTACCAAATTGTTACTACATCTATTTCTTATTATAAAACACAAATGCACTTTTTAAATTCATTAAAAAATTAATCTGGTCTATAATATTAATATGGACCAAATAATTTCTTAATGAATCGAAATGTAGTATTATTTTTGTCAAAATGATGCTTTTTTTAATAATGAAAATATATTAAAATAACATGTAGACTATCTCATAAAATATTATTTTGTCAAAAAAAAAACTCATAAAATATTATATTTGTTAGGCAAAGAAAAATAAAAAACTATATATAAAAAGATTATTTTCTAGATACAAATAATTAAGGGTTAAATATGTTTTTAGTCCCTATAAACATCCGACTCTTCTATTTTTAGTCCCTCTAAAATTTTTTCCCACTTTTTGGTCCTCAAAATATTTCCGATCATGATTTTTGGTCCCTTCTTTTCACCTAACTATGTGTACGATTCAAATTTTTTAACGAGGTTTTGTGATCATGTTTATAATATTATAAAAATTACTCAAACCAAAATTCATAATTTTTTAACAAATGATGAATTAACTATGAATTTTTAAGCGCAAACACTTCAAAAATTCATATTTAATTCATCACTAATTAAAAAAATTCAAATTTTGCCAATCAATTCAATTTTTAATATACTAAAATTACTGCAATACATAACTTCAAATTTTAATTAATATACATGAGTTAACTTAAAAGTAGGGACTAAAATTCATGTTAGAGAATTTTATAAGGACCAAAAAGTGGAAAAAAAATTTAGAAGGACTAAAAGTAGAAGAGTCAGATGTTTATAAGGACTAAAAATATATTTAACCTAATAATTAAAGAGAATTCGAACAAATTAAATAAATAAATAAATATTCCTATTTAATTTTCACTTGACAATAATACCCTCCAAATCCAAGGGCTATTTTTCTTTACCCCTTATAAGAATCAAAGGTTGAGAACAATTCTAGCAACAACACACACATTCCCCTAAAACCCTTTCTCAAAATCTTGCTTGCTTGCTAGGGTTTAACACACAAGACAAAAAAACCGATCTTTTCAGAACAATTCCAAGGTACGTTCTTTTCCAATTCCATTTTTGTCTTTGATTATAGCTTCCATTTCTTTATATGATGATATTGTTTCATTATGTTCGTTATTTTTGTCTTTGATCATAATTTTTGTTTGATTTTTTATTTATTTATGTAGAATTTATATTATTCTGTTGATATTTTCTTCTGGATTGTGTGGAAAATTGGGATTAAAGCACCGACGACACCGACACTTACGTTTACATTGAAATATTTCATTTTCTCTAAAAAAAAAAATATATGTATCAACGTGTTAGTTAGTGTCCGTGTTGTGTTTGTGTTCGTGGTTCATAGGGTTTTATTGATTGTTTGTGGTTTAGATTATCTGTTCTAATTTTATGTGTGTTCTGAATGTGATTAACAAAATATAGCTTAATTTTTTATTTATAATTTCCATCAGGTTAGTTAGAGTAATGGCTTTCTTGGGTAGAGTTGGGAATTTATTAAGGAGTGCAGCAAACACAAAGATCAATTCTGAGTTAAAGTTGCGTTCTTTCCCGTCTGTTTTCCAAGCCGCGCGATGCTTTTCGGCTACTCCGTCCACAAAGTTGTTTGTAGGAGGTGGGTTTTAATTATAATCTAAATCTACTCTATTTTGTAAATGCATGGTGTCTTTTTTTCCGTATATATTGAAAGGGAACATTGTTGGAGTTTCTTACAGTAGAAACTGTGAAGTTAATAATTGTTGGTGCTACATGGTTGTGTGATCAATCTCTGTAAAATCAAGATAAGGGTCCATTTGCTTTGTGAAAACATTTTCTTTTTTCATTTTCTAAAATTTGTGTTTATTTTACTAACTAACAAAGAGATAATAGACCCTTGAAGCCAACAATCATGTGCGTCATCCCAAGCTAGTATATCATCTTCTCTCCATCACAATTGTTCTCTTCCTATGTTGTTAATATCGGATAGCAGCGCAGCGCCAACCCTCAAAAATGCTATGCATAGCAGTATAGTCGGATGGCGGTAAATGCTATAGCGGTATACTTGTGAAGTGTGAACACTTAAAAACCATGTACAAATTAAAATGAACACATTTTAGAAATTGAAAATAGAAAACGTTTTGACAGAGTAAATGGGACCTAAGTTTGCTATAATAAAGAGTTTAGCTCTTGTTTTAGACCATGTTATATCAAGGTAAAATTTTAATGGTTGATAATACTTGTAATGATTAAGAATGAATACATGTATGTGTTGCAGGTATTTCCTATTCTACTGATGAACAAAGTTTGAGAGAAGTTTTTGCAAGATATGGCGAAGTTGTTGATGGTGAGTGGTCAGATTCTCTGCTTTTCTTTTGCCTTTTATAATCTGTTTTTGTGGGGTGATTCAATAGAGAAACTGTTACAGTCATTTGTGTTGATTAAAATCATTATTAATTGTTGTTTCATCTCATTGCTTTTGTAGTGAGGATAATTGTGGATCGCGAAACTGGTATGTCTAAAGGATTTGGCTTTGTTACTTACAATACTGTCGAGGAAGCGTCAAGTGCCATTCAAGCCTTGGATAGACAGGTAGTGCAAATTATTGTTCTTGGTATTATTAGTGGTTTTAAAAAATGTTTGTTACTGTGAAAACAACTGTTACAAAATGGTATTGGAAGTGTCCGTTACGATTTCCCCCATTTTAACAGAGTGAGCAAAAATCATGGAAGCAACAAACCCTGTTACAGCCACCTTTCCCTAAAAATAGACTGAGAGTCCCGTTTTCACATTTTTACAAACCTTATCTCCATTTTAGAAGAAAAAATTATGTGAATAATATCAGATATTATACACTATATCGATGGTACAAATACCATGTTTTCATGTTTTGTGCTTTGTTAATCAATAAAATTATTTTCCGATTCAAAAACAAATATTGATGGTACAAATTATTTTAATAAGATTTGTACAAAGACCGCAATCTGTAATGCATCATCCATAACAGCCGAAATTGTGAATTCCTTGATGCGACCTCGACCATGAGGGCTAATTAAAACCTTTCTTTCATCACAAACTGCAGAACAATTGTATACACATAACATGTATACAAATGATGAAACTACATATATAAACCATTGAATGAAGCTTGTGAGCTGTGCTTGGGTGTCAATTTTATATGCTTTAACAGTGAGTGCATGTGTCTGAATTTGTTGATGTTGTTTTTGGTCCGGTCCTTAGAATTGTATGGTTTTAAAAATGTTTGTAAAACTAAGTGACAGTGACTGTAAAATTGGGTCCTGATTATAACAATTTTCATGAACTAGTGTTGTCAAATTTTCTCATTCTTTTGAACTGTTGGATTGAGTATTATTAAATAGGTAATCATTGTGAAACCCATAATAGAGAACCTCATGACTCATCTTTGTGGTTTATTTGATATTGTTGGATTGAGTATTATTATACACTATATCAGTTACAAGATATTCATGTGGTCTCCTGTTAAAATTTTCATTGTCGGGAATTTATAGCACATTACGTGTTGTATTTATTTGTAAATCTTCAGTAACTTAACTGAGATGATATAAACTAGTTTGTAACTTCACAAGTGAAGTGATACCTGCTATCTCATATACCTTTGACACTTATTGTTAATTTAGTTTGGCATATATATTGACTGAAATATTACCTTATTGTTGTTGTTATTATTATTATTATTATTATGGAGTATTTCTAAATGTAAATTTTGTTTTCAGGATTTGAATGGCCGCCAGGTTGGTGTAAATTTTGCCAATGAAAGACGCAGTGGTTATGGTGGGGGTGGTGGATATCCAGGTGGTTACGGCGGCGGTGGTGGGTATAGTGGTAATGTCCCTGGAGGTTATGGTGGAGGAGGTTTTGGAGGCACATACAATGCTGGAACTACTACTGGACGTTACGGTGTCAACAATGCTGCGGTTTTTGAAGCTGCCGCGGGTGGTGATGTTAACTGTGGTAGTCCTCCTGGTGTTGGTGGTTTTGGTGAAAACAACACAAATTATAGTGTTGCTGCTGATACTGGTAACTATGGTAGTGCTTCTGGTGTTGGCAGTTATGGCTCCGGTAACAATGCAAGTTATGGTGCTCCTGTGGGTGGTGGTTATGGCTCTGGTAACAATGCAAGTTATGGTGCTCCTTTGGGTGGTGGTTATGGCTCTGGTAACAATGCAAGTTATGGTGCTCCTTTGGGTGGTGGTTATGGGACTGGATTTGGCACTAGTACTCCTGGTGGTGGGACTAGCAATGGTTTCGGCGGTAGTGATGCAGGGTATGGCGGTACAGGTACCGGGAGTAGCAACTTTGCTGGTGGATATGATAGAAGTGGAGGATATAACGAAAGTGGTCAAGAAAATTTCAGGAATGAAGATTATTAAGTGGTTATTTTGCTAAATGGGCTTGACAAAATCTCGAAAAATCTTATGTTTTTACTATAAAATTAGGTGGACATGTTCCTAATACTCTTTTCAAGCATGTAGTATAATCAGCAGTATAGAGCCGGAAAGAAAAACCTTATTCCTCTTATGCTGTGTTCTTTCATTTTGTGATGAATCAGGAATATATTTTTTGTTGCATGCTTTCAGTTGATCTGTGGTTCAACTAAATTGAGATCTTGACTTGGAGGTTTTTAGTTCTCTTGGTTATAATGAGAAATCAAAATATTTAAATTATAGATTGGAAAATGTTTCTTAATCAAGAAAATATTTGTCTGTGAAAATTTCTACTGAAGATGTTAATTCCAATGGTTGGTTTGCAAATACCTTTAAAAAAAGCAAAAGCCTCTTTTGGCCTATCAATTCAGATTTTAAGTGAGAAATTTGGTGTGAATGATTCATATCCTCCAATTTTAGGTTAGTATTAAAAAGCCACCTGTTCAGAAAAATATCTCCTATATTTAATTGCATATTTAGATATTTGATCTTATACATTATCCTTAGTTTCTTATGTTCAGTTTTCTAATGTTAGTAATCATGGAATATGTCCAATCATGTTAAGTTTTTTTCTTCGAACAATTTAGAAGTTATGTTGTTCATAATAATAGTTTTAAGAAGTGTTTAAAAAACCAAAACTAGTTGAACTTTGAACCAATATTTACTGCAGTTAAACTATTTTTGACAGATTGATATTTTCATATTTTTAAAACATTGGTTTGAAGGTCAAGGGTTTTAGCCACTTTTCAACAATTCATTTCCAACTATTTTTCTAGTAGTGAACAATTGTCTATCCAATGAGATTTATGTGAACATGTTTATCGAATATTTCTACGAGCATACGTATTTTGTGCGATCAAACTCTCTTGTTGTGGTGATTATTAGGTGTAAATGAACAAAACCTACAAATACTGTTTTTAGAAAAACATAGTGAAAACTTATGTAGCAAAAAAAGTGTGTGCTTGTGGTATCAATAAATTTTTTATTTCTATAACCATCATATAACATGTGTGATCTTTTATCATATATATAACATCTAATTCAAAGAAATAAAACAAATGAAATAATATTAGTAGTATTCTTTTGTCAATTATAATTAAATTTCCTTCTCCCATTTAAATTTTGGGTTAAATAGTTATTACTCATGCAAAGTAGGCGAGTTTTGTTTTACCCCATGCATTTTTTTTTTTTGAAATTACCCCTTTGCAATGTTTTTATTTTTCTTTCGTAGTGTAATTTTACCCCTGCAATTCAGCAGGAGGTAAAATACACTACAAGTCTACAACAGAAGAGAAAAAAACATTGCAAGAAGGTAATCTCAAAATAAATTGTAGATGTATTGCAAAACTCGCTTACATTGCAAGGGGTAACAACTATTTAACCCTTAAATTTTTCATCTAATAATCATATAAATTATATTTTCGCCTCTCCAAATACTGCTATTTTATCCTCCTCAAACATTCATATTATGAGTGGCAATTTAATCTATTAAATCATTATATATCAAATTTATCCGCCTTTAAATACATCTAAATTCATCAATTACATATTAAAAATTGCTAATGGATTGGACTCAATCCATCCACCAAATTAAATGGATGAATACGATTCATTCAACATTTTTAAAAAATTCAATGGATCATTCTATTATAAAAAAATATCCAATGGATAATTTTTACTTATTTAAGAAACATTTTTATTTGATTTTTTATTACAAGTAAATTATATTTATATAAAAAGAAATTATTAATAATTTATTCTAAAAAAATTTGAAAAAAAAAGTCAATAAAAAAAATTGATTTCTATATTAATTTGAATATAATGTATTAAAATTATAAAAAAGAAAAAACAAAATATTGTTTTTTTGGTACGTCGAAAAAACAAAATTTTAAACTAGTTTATAATTTAATTTTAATAAAACTAAATTTTATCATTTAGTAAAAAAACAGAAAAATTGTAAAATAAATAAAAGTCAACACTGAAGCTATATATATATATATCAATTTATAATAAAATGGAGATAAATTAACGCTCTTCCTCGTCGTCTTTCACATCCTCTTGTCCACCTTCGGCATCATATCCATAATCAACTTCATATCCAGGATATCAATATGAAACAATAGATAAAATCATTACAATATATATACAATAAAATCAGAAAAATATTGTAAGATCGAAAAAATATAAACAATGATATAATAATCAATCAATTCCTGTAAAGCTTTCGGTGGAATAAATTTCTCTTCCTTCTCTAGGACAATTTAATATGCTTAAGGCGATAAGAAAATATTTCATTGTGCTCAATTTTGTCCACAGAATTGTCAAAGGTCTCACTATAGGTCTATAGCAACCACTAGAGTTGTAGGTCCCACCATCTGAATCTGAATCGGTGTGAAGGTGATCATGATCACTCTTTTCAACCCAAAAATCAATATCATATGAGTTTTTAAAAAAATGAAATCATATTAGGAATCATTTATACATTGATTTTATGATTTTCAATATAAAAAAATTATAACTAACACACAAGTCTTAAGAATTTACAAATCAAATGAAAAAGAATAACAATAAATCTGTAAAGATATTATGAACCAGATCTTAATCATACACGGATTTGAGTTTAAAAAATGAAATCATACTAAGAATTGTTTATACATTGATTTTATGATTTTCACTATATAAAATATCAATAAATTACAACTAATAGTCTAATACACATGCCTGAAGAATCTCCATGAAAAACACTATTATTTGCAGTTATAAATTCGAGTTGTAATTAAAATTTTAAATTAAAAACAAAAACAACTCACTTTTCTTGTTGAAGCAACTCATTTATAAGTTAAAAAGTTTTTATCAAAAAAAATAAAAATAAAAAAGCTTTCATTTCTATAATGATAAAAGAAAATAAAAAATCAAATCAAAATATATGCTTCTTTTAACACAAGTTACTCAACACACCACCCCCGTCACCCCTCGCCAGTGCACAATCATAACTAGAAAGAATCAAATTTGCAACTTTAAAATATATGCTTCTTTGTTAAAATTGGAATTTTTTTGCAAAATCAAAACAAAAATTGCAGTTTAGAAAAGTAGAAAACCACAAGGACAATAACAGCGGCGAAGTTTCTTTTTTCTTTTCCTTTTTTATTTTCTTTGAATCTGAACCACTGAAATAATTTTTTCCACATGTCACAAATCTTGTCAAACTTTACTTATCTCGCGGTCGAAACTCTAGACTACTAGATACTAAATACTAGAGCCTCTTCCCGTAGGAACCAAGAGGGTTATAAACTAAAAAAACAAAAAACGTGCAATCATGGTGTAAATTTTGAAACAAGGCAAAACAAATGAATCTTTGTATTTAGTAACTATTACTCTTTTTTCTATTCTTACATTCCTAAAAACCAGATGATATCAATGTTGTTCATCTTCACCCATAGAATACAAAATCTTTTTTGCATTTTGAAAAAGAGGAGAACCTTTCTTGGTCCTCTCAACAATTTGCCTAATCAATTGCATTTCCACCTCATCATTATCACAATCAAGACTTTCATCTCCACTAACATTCAATTCACTAGAGCTTTCCTCTTCCAACATTGTCTCCTTGCTAAAATAAGGTTTCCTTGAAATACTTTCTTCATCGACCACCGAGTATATCGCTGAACCGTGCTCAAAAACCGTTGTATTCCAATCATGTGAAAGCAAACCCTCTTTGTTGTCGTCACTGTCATGAATATTCGTTGACGGTGAATTGTCTTCAGAATCATTTATCATTATTAATTCTTCATATGCTTCGTTGTAAGCGTCAAGAGCTTCACCTGATAAATTGAGAATTAATGGCTGAGACATAGTGTCACAGTCTTCATCATGAGTCATCAATAAGTTTCCTTTATTAGGAGAAGATGGCTTTTGGAAACTACCATCATGCTCAGATTCCAAAAACCTTACTTTCCTCTGGCTCTTTTCAAGGGCAATCTCAAGTTCCTTCACTCGTTCCTCGAGTTGGTTTTGTATGACTTCATGTAAACGTAAACTCAGCTCGTGTGGCGAAACTGCATAGTTTGCAGGAAGAGGTGTGGTGATATTGGCATCTGTTCCACTGACCGTGTCAGCTTGTAACTCACCTTGAGCAAAATCTGCTACAAACTCTGGGTCAATCTGCAAGAATTTAGCGCAATTAACAACAAATGTTGCATTTAAGAATTGTTAACTTGAACTAAAGGACACAATGAAGCAAACATGAGGGTGTAACTTTACACTCGAAAAAATTTCGGCTTTAAAAATAAACATAAGGAGTAAACAGGTGTTTTGGTCTTTAAGCATGTGAGACGTTGTCACTACAGTCCCTGAATGTATCAAAATTATAAAAACATCCCCAAAGTTATCTTTTTGTTATAAATTTTATGGATCAAAGTGACTAACGGAAGACACATTCGAGGATCAAACTAACTACTAAAAGATACATTTGAGGGCCAAACTGACAAATGAAAAGCACACTTTTGTATGTTTTGTAATTTTCATACATTTAAGGACTTCGATAGTGCCTCACATTCAAGAACTAAAGTGGCTGGTTAATCTAAACATGTGTGCCGGACCTTCAAAGCAAAATAAGGCATGAAACATTGGGAATAGAGAGAAAACCAACATCTATAGTTGTGGGAAGATTTTATTTTTCCTGTTGTTACTCTACACACCAATATGTATGAGGTGTCAACTCAGTGGTAAAAGCTTGACATTGTAATATCAAGGAACAGACTTCAAAATTAAATCCCTTTGAAGATGGTTGTACAATGGCCATTATATCACTTATATTAATACAGTAATAATTTTTCCTTCTCCAATTTATTTTAATGCACATCAACACAAGCAAACTGCGAGGAACTTTCAGTTATTGTCACAATTCAAATGGTTACTAGAAGTAGAACAGATAGATGATATGAATGCTGCAACTAAAATCAGAAATATTGTTTGTGCCAGGAATTTGTCTTTCATGTTATCTAGGTTATCCTTTGCACTCTCTGATAAGGTGAAAACTTTTGAAGAATTGAAAAAAAATATGATTATGATACGATATTAAGCCGTATAAATCAAAAAGGGTTATTTTCATTACTTTCTTTGATATTCCATCATTGTCTAGGATGAGACCAATTCAATGAGAAAGGGCATACATAGAAAAATTAAGAACAAAACTAAAAAATCATACACTCGTATATTTGAAGACATTGTTGTGTGCCAAAGAATCATGTAGGTACTGAAAGTTATGCTTACCTCAACAAGCTCGGATAATTTTCTATCCAGGCTTGACACATTCATGTCCAACCCCAATCTCTCAAGTTCAGCTTCAAGCTCAGCTTCAATTTTGCTCATAGATTCTGAACTCCATTCTTCTTTGCAATCAATTCTTGGAGAGCTATCTATATGCTTCTCAGGGGAAAATTCATGTAGCTCCTTACCACTGAAGGAATGATCACATGTATCTTGTGAACCATAGTTTTCATTATGTAACTCCTTCACGATCATTGAATCTTTCATATCCAGTTCATCTTGTAGATCTTGAACCAAGCTCTCATTCTGCTTCAACAGTTCTCTTAGCTTGTTTATTTCTCGCTGATTTGCCATAATGCAAGTTATTATCCCAAGAGAAATCCCAAGGCTGAAGAGAAATGTCGGATCTGATGATTGTGGATGTGTTAACAAACATAACTATCAAAGTAAAACACATTACAAAACAGGAATCAAGTACCAACATATTTGAAGCTAATGATGCAAATGAAACCTTGGTAAAGACATTAGAATTCCAGATAGTAAAACTCATCAACCAAACTAACTAACGAAAAACACATTCAAGGACCAAACTGACTGACTAATCAGCATTGAAGACACATTTGAGGATGTTTTTGTAATTTTGATTAATTTTAAGAACTATATCAATAGTCATTGAAACATTGAAGAACAAAACTCACCGTTTACTCAAGTCGCGTAAAAACTCAAAAGAAACTAAGAGTTATAATATCTTTATAATATGTAAAGACCTAAACCAGCTCAAAAACCAATCGCTTATTAAATAACTCAGTATGAGTCTTATTAAATAACCACAATCTCAACCTCATTTTCGAACAATATAAAGGTTTGTAGCGTAACAGCTGCGGCCACAATTTAAAACCGTGGTTTTATACATAGTCACAAACAAGAAAGGTATGAACAAACATTTCAAACAGCAGACAGGCTAAAGAGGTTTTGGTTAAATCAGAAATCATACCATATCGGGTGAGTTTTCCATTGAACATGTCATCAGAAAAGCTTGACCTTCTACTTTGCCCATTAACTGCATCGAGTTTCACCTTCATGGTATCATTTAAAGATCCAATTTTCGGCAAGGAAAAAACACCGCCAACTACATTTTTGTCTTTTCTTCGACCAGCTTTATGCAGCTTATGCTCCTTACTTCCAGTTCCAGTCAATGCACTGATCAAAGTATCACTTTCTCTATTGAGTATTCGGCTTCCATTGCTTACATGAAATGACCTTGTAGCCGTAGATGCCAATGAAAGAGGACTAAAGACATATTCTTCCATTTGGGCATGCTTTTTATATTGCTGGGCCATGAAACAACTTTCTAACAAATTTAATGGTCTACTAACATGCTCGGGAAAACGTTTCGCCGATAAAAAAGTTTTATGTCCAAAAGAATTGTGGATAGGAACCACTTTGGGAGAAAAACCAGGAAGAAAGAAACCATGATTGCCAAAAATATCAGTATTTCGCTCATTTCCATCTTCATCATCCAAGTTGTCAACATATGGCGATAACGGCACTGCTAAGTTTGATATAGATAGTAGATCACTCTCATTATAATTCCGGAACTGTCTTAGTTTTTCACATTTAAATCCTTTATCATAAACCACGTCTTCTGTCGAAGAATCATCCAACAAGCTCACATCTGAAGAATTCCAATCCAAACCCATTTTATCTAAACAAACATCTTTTCCCATTTCACGTCTTCGCGGTTGTTTAGGAGAGGTTAAGGGGCAGCTAAAGGACAGAGCTTTCTCAAAATTCGAATCCTCAGATGATAAATGATAAGAGCTATCACCAGTTTCCAAATTATTTTTCCAATATTTAGCTAAATAACCAGCTGCAACAACCCACAAATCCATTTTCACCCTCACTTGCACATGCACTAACTAACCCAGTGTTACCAATCACGGATCTCTGAAAATAGCAGTCTATTCAAATTCCACTACGCTACAACGCTATAGTATAACACGCTATAGCCAGCACCTGACAACACTTTATACTAAATCACATATAATTGAACAGCAACAATTTCTTACTATAGTCGCTATTTGACAACAATGCACTAACCAAACTCCACACTACAAGTTACCCTCATTCTTTCAACTAGCACAAAACAACCAAGTAAAGAACTTTCCATTAATCCATAAAATACCCTTTTCAAGTATTCTCACAATAGCAAAACCACTTCCATGAAAACAAAACCAGAATCAACCTCCTCAATTCACTACTCTAACAATCAGAATCTACTCCCAAGTGGTAGCAAGAAAAACCACTAATACCTGAAAAAATTAAACAGAAATCAACCAATGCCAGATTCAATAATCCCATAAATGCAAACATTCAAACAATCAACTAAATGAATTGAAATCAAAAAAAAAAAAAAAACCCACCAAAAACCTAAACACTACTTCAAGAAACCAACTTTATGAAAGTAGAAGCTTCACAACAAAACCCCATTTGAAAAAAATGATCTTTGTTGCTAATAATTTTCAGGCATTGAAGAAAAATAAAAAAGGAAAACATATAAATAAATGAAAATAAAAATAAAAAAGCTTACTTTTTGAAAAATCCTTAGTATTCGCGAAACAAAATCTAGGACACACGAAGTATTGTCGAATCTCGCAGGTTGAGAGTTGTTACACCGTTATCTCCGACATCGGCAACAACGTAGCTTCACGGATGACAAAAATATCTAATACTAAATGATAAATTATTATTATTATTGTTTTGTTGTTATTTTTTGTTCGAAGAAATTCAAAAATGTTTTTATTTTTATTTTTTTATTGGGTTTACTGGATCACTAGAATCTCATCCACTTTTTGCCGTCTGTCATGTCATAAATCCATTTTTGTATTTAAAAATTTAAATTTAAATAGACAGAGGGAAATAAAAATATTAATTGATTTATTAAAATATAGTTATGTTTTAGACGTTAAAATATTAATGCATTTTTTTGAGAGGAAATTTTGGTATTAATGCATGGGATTCAAATTTGTTAGGAGGAAAATTTGAAAGATATTGTTCGTTTGAATTGATACATATTCCCTTCGTCTAATTATAAAATCTTTTTTGACCACAGCACATACTGTACAATTTTGATCGCTAATATCTTTAATTATCTAGCAGTAAAAATTATAAAAATTTGATATTTTGAAAATACTCATCAAAACAAATCAAACAAGATCCTATAAGCGAATATTTACATCTATATATTATTAGAAAAATACGATCAAAACATAATAGATGAATAGTAAAATTTAGTTAAAAGGAGTCTTATATTAAGGGACGGAGGAAGTACTATTTATGTGATACAACATGCAGATATTTTCACTCATCATTACGAAAATGAAATAATCAACGTTAAAAAATGAGATACTATTCACACCAAAAAAAAATTAGATACTATTTACGTGATACAATATGCGGATAGTAAGGTGTTGCATATCATCGCGGCCAATAGTTTTTTTCTTTTTTTGGTTTTATCTTTTGTCTTGTAATAATAAAAATTATAAATATTAGTAAAGGGGCTTAAAGTCTAAATTTATAACTTTATAATTTATTATTGGTCTACTCTAACAATTTACCAATTATTGGTGGGCATATAGGAAGCATGTGTGTATTGTGTTTATAAGCACCTTTGGAAAAGGGAGGGACAAAGTACCAACCAATGCTTTTATTTTCTTCAATCATGTGAGTTGTGACCACTCCACATGCTAACTATTATTGAAGGTTGAAGTGGATTTTCATAGGGTCATTACGAGGTGAAAACACTAGTTATAAATAATATTAAAATAAATATAAAATTTATTGTTTGATTAAAAATTTATATTATATAGATTAATAAAATAAAATTTTACATGAATTGAAAATTATTTCATGTTATTGAGACCACATCTCATGTATCCACTATGGATGTTGAGAATGACGATGACATGCGCCTTTGTCCTTGTAGAGAATGTATTAGAAGGAAAAAGTTTTTATGTTGAGTGCAACAACAAAGTTGAACATGAATGTAGAGAGAAAGAGAATGGAGTATGTGACAGAAGAGAAAGTTTTATGGCGGGAGAAAAATTGAGAAGAGATAAATAAAAATACAGAAATCAATCCATAAACTTAGATTAATGTTAGTCTAGATTCATGTACAAAATTAAAAATATTTTATTTTAAATCAATTGATAAAAAATGATCCGGGAGAAAGAGCAATATATTGTAGTATATATGGTATACCAGTAAGATTAAATTAAGTTATATATATTAAACTAAAACATTTTAGATGTTTTTAAATAGCTAGTAAATGTTTTTAAATAAGAAAATGTGACACCCTTTTTAAAAATAAATTAATTATCTTCTGCAAATAAAAGGAACAGAAAATTAGAGTGTTACAAAAAGCACAAAAAAAAAATCCAACATTTATATAGTTTTTGAAGTTAAATCTATCAATAATTTAGTTTGGAATAAGACTAGATATAAGGTAGACAAATAATGTTATACAACACTCTGGTTGGTTAAAAGCCTTTGACATATTGTCTTCAAAATGTGTTGCTCTATCCATCCACTGCATTAAACCTTGCACCAACACCTGCTTATACCTTTTAGCCTTCTAATTTCCTGTGAACAGAATGAGTGTTTTAACTACTTTTCAATTTCAACTTCAATCATTCAAAAAATACATTCAAAACTAAAATGGGACATTGGAAAACCCTTCACCACCAATAATTATGCATGATCAAGATTGCTACAGATCATCATTTAAGTTCAAACACCATATAACAATAGGCAAACAATATTCTCAATATATATATATATATATATATATATATATATATATATATATATATATATATATAGGTGAATTCTATGGTACAATGATAAAATAGTCATGTACCAATACATTAAATGCGTTGCCCAATAGTCATTTGACATGTGTCATAGAATTTAACAAGTTGGAACTATTATGTTTGACCAAAAGCTGATTTGGACAAATGTTATATTCTTATTGGTTAAAATGTCAATTGTACCAATACAATGTGTTTTTCTAAAAGCACGGTAGCACTTCCCATATAAATAAAGCAAAAAAACAAAGTATTTAGTAAAATTCAATACCTAGAAGTTGAGCCAGACTTCAGAATGATATCAACTTTGGCATGAAGAGAATTTTGAAGAAGACAAGTTACCATATCTTTTACCTGTCCTCTTATTATCTCATCAAATATTTGTAAATCAGGTCCCAATTTCACTTTCAATGACTTCAATCTAACAAAGCAAGGAACTATCCTATGCGTAGGATATTTCTTTTGAAACTGCATAATAAGAGGGAATTTCATACATTCAAATGAATACTCTGAAAGACAATATTGTTTTTGGGAATTTTTTTGGCTTAACTAATTAATATCTATAATGAGTAACATCAAACATATAAAGAAGATAAGGCCCCATTTGCTTTGTGATATTTTTTTTTCTATTTTCATTTCTTAAAATCTGTTTTAATTTTACTTGCTAAATGAGCAATTACGTGCAATTTTTGGAAACGATAAAATTGCCAAAAGAATTATCTTCGTATATAGTTTCCAAAAATACAATATAACAAGCATTTTCATCTTCTCTTCATTACAATGGTTGATACCAACCTCCTTGCTAGGAAGTTAAAATGAACACATATTTTAGAAAATAAAAAATGTTTCCACAAAATAAAGATGGCCTAAAACATAGTACTAAAGTAACTTACTGTGTGTATCTGGCAAAGGGTACGAAAACCGATATGCATTATCTTGACATTAGCAAGCAAATGCAACCCATCAATCAGGAGAGATTCTTTAAATAAGTTATCAAAATGTCTGTAAATAATAACTGCTTCTTCTAGAATAGGTAAGTTGCATACGGAAGGGGATACAAAACCGAGAAAACCCAGGATATAGATCGATGTAAGTTTCGGAGTACAAAAAACAACATTTTTATAGGAAGCTCTTGTACGCATGCACGTATCACCTATAGCTAAAGAAGAAACGTTAGAATTGGATATGCAGAGGGCTTTTGCATCATCCTGTAAAGAGCAACACAAAATGGTCAAATCATTCAACATGTTACACGCTGAAAAGGGCTCAGCACAACCATTTTCACTTGTAGTGAAAGTGAGAAAAGTAAGATACAAGAGTTTCAATCCCGGCAAGTTCAAAGATTTTGGAAATAGTATCTTAATATAGTCATGTGAAGTTACAATGGATGCCTAAAGTCAAGTTTAAGACTTGTCAAAGAATGACAATGAAAGATTGAAGGAGGCAATTGAAGATCATTTGTGAGATCTGGATCAACATAGATGGCGAGTTGCTTCACATTATGTGAAGCACCATATTTCATGACCTCTAAGAGTTTGGTTTCGAGATCTAGATGCAAATTTTGTTGTTTGTATTTTTCTGACATTAGATGAAAGTATCCTAGCTTATGAAGGGGAATAGAGTTGTCACGGACAGATAAAATATGAGATGCAAACTTTCTGTCTCTGAAGTGAAACAAGGTGAGGATAGTGAGACTTTTCCAAAGGTCTTTCCATCGTTTAGACAAAACAGAAGTTTGAATATAATGTTTAGGGGTCATAGATTTAGATTCCATTATATGCAGAAGGAGATGGTATGGCAGGGTACTGAGTCGGTCCGAGTTGTCACCATTTTGTATATCTATTTCACTTTTCTTTTGTCTTTTCATCTTCAATAATAATCTTCTGTTTCTTTTGTCTTTTTTTTTTTAATCTCTACACAAACGCACAAATCAGCACTATCATATCCATCAATCATGAAATAAAAGCATAGCAATAGAGTTTACTAACCAATAAATGGGAAAGATGAATGATGTTTGAATCGGGATCCGAAGGAAGGAAGGAGGAAGCCGAATTGAGGAGCGGTGGTGTATGGGAGAGTGGAGGCAGGCAAGAGACGACGGAGAGTAATAACAATAGAGTTATTTATATTTTATGGAAAATGATAAACATTGCCTTTGGGGCAAGGCAATGTTAAGGAAACAAAAATGGTAAAGAAACTCTTGAAGTTTGTATTTTCTACTTTTCTATAATAATAAAACATAATTTCCAATACAAATATTTCTTTTTATGATAACTTCAATTAGTGTCTTTGGAACACTAGTTAACAAGACTCATATTTTATATAGGGAAATTCCATAGTAGTCTTTGTTAATAATTTAATTTTAAAAATATAGAGTGAGATGGCCCAAACTTATCTTATGTGGCCCAACTTGCTATACTTAAAAGAAAATTATCAATACTTAACAATTAAAAATAATAATAATAAAATATATTAGATACGATTAAGTAAATTTTACAATAAACATAGTAATAAAAATTTGGTCCCTATTTTCAAAAACTTAAATTTTTAATCCTCATTCTTTATAAACCAGCTTTTTGGTCCCTTTCTTTACTTTTTTTAAAATTATAGTCCCAACTTTATTTTAGTTAAAATTTTGTTGATGTGTCATTTTTTTTTTTTATTAAATGTCATACACTAAAATCTCTATAAATTACTCCCTCCGGTCCTAAATATAAGTGCCCGTTTGGTCCGGCTTAACTTTTACTTTTCTATTTTTTTTAAACGAAATAGAGAAGTATAAAATTGCATTTAGCCATATTTCTCCTTAAAAGTATAAGAGAAATAAAGTAAATAAGTAAAAAATAAAGAGAAATTGGGTCAAACATAATTTTTTCATTCTTTACTATTTTTAAGGAGAAAAAAACAAGAGAAAAATAAGTCGGGCCAAACGAGCACTAAGAGAACTTTTGCTTTTTAGGTACATGGAATGATTGATGTATTTGGTTCATAATATAGACTAGATACATCAACCATTCTATGAATCTAAAAATTAAAAAGTTTCTTATATTTAGGACCAGAGGAAGTAATAGAGTCAAGACTGGATAAATTTTACTTTTAGTCCCTCTAAAATTTTTCTTCGACTTTTAGTCCCTATAAAATTTTTCATCTTCACTTGTGGTTTCTTCTTCTAAGTAAACTCATACGTAGAATTCATATTTTTGAATAAATTTAGCAGAAAAAATTATTAAATTATAACAATCTCTCCCAAAAAAATTTAGAATTTTTAATAAAACATGAATTAATTATGAATTTTTATATTTTTTATGGTTAAAATTTCGTATTAAATTCATGTTAAAAAATTCCAATTTTTATTAAGAGAGATTTTCATAACACTTTACACATTTTTGCACAATTTTATTAAAAAATACAAATGTTTTACACGAGTTGAATTAGAAATAGGGATTAAAAAAGGGGATTGAAAATTTTATAGAGACTAAAAGTTGAAGAAATTTTTTAGAGGAACTAAAAGTAAAATTTGATATATTTATCGATATATTTTATCATGTCAATATTAAATGTGCATCAAACACATTATATGATAAACTAATGATATTATTTTTCTGATCATGTATGCACCAAACACATGACATGATATGTGTTAATCCTATCTCTATCATATTATATTATTATTATTCAATTTTTTTATCATATATTATTTTTATGTCTTAAATACACTTTTGATCCTCTAAGTATTTTTAAGGTTTCACTTTGGTCCTTTAACTATTTTTCGTTCCGTTTTGGTCCTCTAACTTTCATTTCGTTAACCTACTTGGTCCTAACCATTAGAAAAATGTAAAAAATGAGAGGTAGAAGCCTCTAATGAGAAAACAGACATCATATTTGAATTCAGCAGGAATAACAAAAGGTTTTGAAGTATTGTTTCGTAAGTTTTCGTGACTGAAAAGTTCACCGGTGAAGTAGACGGAGACGGTGATGGAGGAAGCTCGTACACGATAAAGAAGAAGGTCTCTGGCCACGTGACATTTTCCTATTGGATCTCATACCAAAGTCACCAAACCTCTAAGTGTCACGTACGCAAAATTAACGTTTTTGACATTTTTCTAACGATAATTAGGACCAAATAAATTAACATAATGAAAGTTAGAGGACCAAAATGGAACAAAAAAATAGTTAAAGGACCAAAATGAACGAAAAATAGTTAAATGACTAAAGTGAAACCTTAAAAATATTTAGAGTACCAAAAATATATTTAAACCTATTTTTATCTATACGACTCACCAAACATGCCTTTCATTTTGTCTCTGTCAAATGAATCTTCAAATCCCTTTCATGATTGAATCAACCGTACGATTTCATTTCATGTTCTTACATAAACACAAATTTGTGAAATTCTGATTCAGCTTTAACATTCAATTGCAGACTCATAAACTTTGCTTCAATTTTGCCATTCCTTTTCCATCAATCCCTTTCCTCATATTCAACAGATTCACATTATAAAATTAAAAATTCCATCAATTGAATTCCTTCCTAGGGTTTTGGAACCACTGGTCTATTAAAATGAGCATTGAAATTTCTGAATTTGAAGAAATTACAACATCTAAGGTGTCTTTACTTGAGAAGCAGCTCAAAAATTCTGAAATTCAGCTACAGAATGTGAAGTCCTCTTCTATTGAATATCAGAATCTGTATAATGTCGCGTGTTCTAAAGTAAGGAATAAGGAAACTCATATTGTTGAACTGAAAGAAAATATATGTAATGCCGAAAGTAGAGCTGATAATGCAGAAGAAGTTAAATATAAGTTATTGACAGAGACTAATTCGAAACTCGATGAAGAGTTGAATCTTTTTGAAAGGTGATGAAGGAATGTCTATGAAAGTGGATTTACTTGAGAAGCAGCTAGAAGAAATTAATCTACAATTGCAGAATTCAGAAGCATTTGTTGAAGCTAGTAAGAAGAAAGAAAGTGTGTTATAGTATTCCACAATAAGAGATATGGAAAATGTGATAAAGGATCATAAGTCAAAGATTTCTAAAGTGGAAATTCGGGCTGAAAGTGCAGAGGAAAATTGCACCATTTTTGTCTGAATCCAATGATGAATTGAACGAGGAACTAAACTTCTTGAGGATTGGATTAAACAATATGGAGGAAGCAACTAGTTATTGAGAGAGAGCGTCTTAAAGATCAGGTATGTGCCTAGATAGAGAGTTCATTAAATGTTAACTATATTACTATTATTTCATGATGTCCTAGCCAATCCATGTTTATAGATTTCTAGGGGACTGTTTGATCTACAAAATATAAATATTGGACAAAACAGTACAGGATAGAACAACACATGATAAATCATAAAGTTTAAGGTATTGAACAAATTTTATCTTGTATAATGTTTGATGGTCAAATTGTTATTTGGGTATTTTAGACAACTTGTGCAAAGGACAAAAAGTTGTGTCATGGTTTAGTGGGAGACAAAAATTTAAGTTTTGTCCAGTCCCTGGCCCCCAATTTGTCTAGTCAGGAACAATTTTACAATCAAACACAGTACAACTAAAGTTGTCATGTCCAACCCCTTATTTTTAGTAGATTAAACTCACCTAGGAGCATGTTTGGATTAGCTATGAGTTTTAAAGAATCACAATGTGCCAATGCGTTTTTGGCAAAAACTACACTTTAGAGCTTCAGCAAAATCACGGTGTCACCGTGATTTCATCAAGTTCACTGTCATTCCAAATATCAATGAACCCCGGACACGGACACGGATACGGGACACGACACGGACACGGACAACGGACACGGGACAATGTAAAAAAACTAAGGACACAAACACGGCTATATATACTTTATATATTAATAAAATAAAGCAATTTGTGAGCACAATTTATAAATAGTCAAATGAGAAGCATAATTTATGTTTATTTAAACTTAGTACTTTCAATCAACTATAGAAAGAATCCATCAAAACAGTTTGAGTACTTTCAATTTAGGAAAATTATCTAAAACATGCCTGATACGTGTCGTACGAGTGTCGGTGTTTGACACGGCGACACACCCTACTTTAACCGTGTCGGACCTTCATACCACTTTAAGAATCTGCCATTTTATCTTTACTATTGTGGACATATTTTGCTCACTTTTATTTCGTAGAATTTCATCTGCATCTCACTTGAATAAACAAGTTGATGCCTATATATGGGATTGCTACATCAATGACTTTTGGTTTTTAACTCAAAATCTTAGATGATAGACTGCATAAGTTAAGAACTTAGTTGTTCTACCATTTTGTTTGCTGAAAGTGTTGTGTTTTTTTTCTTTCTGTAGTTGTCTTCCCTATCAAGCGAGAACAAAATTTTGGTAGAGAAGCTAAAGCAAACATGTGGAGGTTTAAGAAGCGAGTGAGACTTCGACCACTGGCCTTGAGGTTTGTACTTGTATTTGTAAACGAATGATTGGCAAGAATATCTTAACTAGTTGAATTGAAAAGACTTATTGGCTTAAATAATATGGATTGTTTACTTTTTCGCTTAAAGTTGTGTGCTCCAAACCTAGTATTTAATAAATAGCAGTTGGACAGATATAAAATATAAATACCGTAAACTTCTTGCAGGAAGCGACTCCGGTCGTTGTTAGAATTTTGATCATTTTCAAGCATCAGTCCACCGTAGAACCCACCCAACCCAAGAATAGAATTTCAATCTATCTATGAACCTTTTCATTTCCCAGATGGGCATGACTTCAAGAAGTTCTGCAAAGTAAATAATGTGAAGCCTGCAGATTCACATGTCAGATGTTGGCAGTGTAATAAAGAGAATACACTAGGAATTTTGGCACCCAACTATGTTGGCACCCCAAAAAAACCTTCTAAGAAGTACTCTAATGAAATATATTAACTAAAAATAAAAAAGATACAAAAGAACCTTAGGAAATTAGACCAAAATTCAAAGTGTGACAATCACCTGTCTCATTAAAAACCTTACCAAAGAAAATTCAATGGAATAAAACTTTGGTGAAGGGAAAAAGAGTGCAGAGATAAGACATAAATTTAAACAAAAACAAACATACAAATCAACAAAATCTATACAAAGGTAAATTTAATCTATTCTAATTCTAATTGAAATCATTCCAAATAGAACTAGATAAGCTATTACCCCAAGTGAAACTAGTAATACTAGATAAATCAATGTTTTCCATTTTAGTAGCACAAGAGGTTCCCTCTCCCCAAAAACAATTCTGAAACCTTCCCATTTGTCTTTCAACTTCTGCTGCTTTGATAAGGCAGCAGCATATGAAGATTTAGAATTGTTAATACTGAACATAAGCTCGTTGTGTTCGGCTATCATATTCTTAGCCTCATCTTCCATTTTCTTCTTTTCACCTTCACATCTTTCCATGCTCTCCATCAACATGACTTCTTTCAACTCAATACTTTTCTTTTGCTCAACAAGAATTCTAATTTTTTCATCCCACTTTTTACCCTCTTCCTTGAAATGCTTGACTTCATCCTCAAACTGACTCTTCTCATTCTGTTTTGATTCATGCTGTTTCTTAGCATATCTCATTATCTGCACAAGCTTTTCTTTTTGTTGCAAAATATTAATGTTATCCTCAACCACTTTTTTAGTCATGACAAAGTCTTCGAAAATGTTCTCAATGGTGGATGTCATTTTCTGAACAAGCTTCACAACATTAGGGGAAACCTTTTCATGAGATGCTTGTTTTATGCATTCCAAAGACATATATAATTGTCGTTGTAGCTCGACATCACTGAGGATGGACTCAAGTGAATTTTCCAATAAGCATTCTAGGTTATTCAAAGCTTCTTTTACAGCAACATCGGTTGCTTTTGGTGAGGACGACTCTGGACTTCCCAAAACTATGCTCCCAAGTTCAGCAAAAGGGTCTACATCTGATCTACTGAGATACATATTTGCTGCATTTTCTTTTTCTGGTTCACTTATCAGATCATTGGTGTCAGGAACAATGGTTTTCCCTCCTTGTATATGACGTAGTGTTTCCTCTGGAATCTCCGTCTCATCAAAGTTGTCCTTTTCAATTGACTTGTTGTCAGAAGCATTTTCTTCAACAACTGCTGACACTACAGGCAGTTGATGCAATCCAGTGTCATATTCAGTTTGAGTTTCTTCATTTCCTTTGCTTTTGAACTTGTTGTCAGAAGCATTTTCTTCAACAACCGCTGACACCACAGACAGTTGATGCAATCCAGTGTCATATTCAGTTTGAGTTTCTTCATTTCCTTTGCTTTTGAACTGCACAATGAAAAAACATTGATCAAGGTAAGGGGAGTGAGTGTCTTCTAGAAATTCAACCATATAGTATTATGAACTTTTATTTGTTAGTATACTATATAGTATTTTGTTATGCCTTAAATGTTATTGGTTATTATGAAATCAACATTTCAATGTTAATGCCTACATAAATTCACCTAGTAAATCTTATGACCGAGTAAATCAACATTTCAATGTTAATGCCTACGCATGCCGTGTCTTAGGAATTGGATGAATAACGGAAAGATAAGGTCTAATATTAAAAGATCATTAGATTACACCTAGTAAATCTTATGACCGAGTAAATCTCATAATTCCTTTACACTATAGTATTATTTACTTTTGTTTCGCATCCTAATTCCGTTGTTCCCTTTGCTTTTGGCTCACACAATCTAGTTATCTTATGCAACTTCCCTATAATATGACAGTTTGTCCAAATAAAAGTAGTGACTTACAACTTTTGCAGAGTTTGTAACATTCTCCTCATGACTGATTCCAACATTGGTATTGATTTCCTTGTTAGAAGACCCGGTGCTCTCTTCCGCATTAAAATAGTGGATTTCATTCTCATTATCTTCTTCAACTGATTCTAGTTTAACATCAAAAAATTACAAGATAAGCTAGAAAACAAATTCAACAAAAGGAATCAACAAAACCATTAGGTATTACAAGTAGAAGAGAATGACATTTATAAGAGAAGTTGTATTTTTAGTATTGTCAACATAGGTTGATGGTTGGAAATTACCTTTACTACACACTATATGGCAGGACAGAATATGAGTTGTTGTGGATTTTAACAATAATTGCAACCAATGAAATCAACAAAACCAATAGACAAACGAAAGCAATTAACCAACGAAGCTAGAAATTATTAAACCAGTAAACTTGGAGCAATTTAAAAAAGAGAGAATGAAGAAGATAACACCAATAATTAACGTGGTTCGGTCTTAGATACCTGCTCCAAGAGAGAGCACACAAAAATTCACTATGATGACTGATGAGGAATAATATGAGATCAAGTCATTGCCAATAGAGTTTTCCCACTCTATTTTCTCACAATTCTCCTTGATCTCTCAATCTCTCTAACTTTTTTTGCTATGGAGTTTACATGAAACATTGAAACACCTTTTTACAAAATTGTTAGTATTTGAGATAGTAGTTCTAGTTTAGAATGTAGTTGGATAGTGTAAAAGGCTTTAGTTGATAGTTGGAAGATAGTAGCAAGTAGTGTGAGGACTTGGAAGATTGTTTATTGTAGGAGGAGATATATAGTGTGGTGAAGCTTTCAATATCATTGACATGAATTCTCAAAAGCTTGAATACACTTGTACTCATTCTTGTCTATTTATAGGTTCTTGAGGATTAGGTATGCTGTAAAAGTATAGTTATAAACTATTTCAATGCTATAATTGGATTTGGGATTTCAAAGGATTTTACAAGACTTTTTTTATGAGAAAAAAATCTTGTGGTATTCAATCAATACTTTTATAAAATCTAAACAAATGAAAAACTACTTGATTTATTAAGTAGTAGGGATAAGCACACAACATATATGAGACTATGGAAAGGGAGTAAGAAGTTGCAAACCTTGTGTGATGATTGTGGAAAACTTTTGCTTTTCAATTGGCTTCAAGGTTATACTATGTCCTGATTCTAATTCCACTGCCTTCGTCAACTCTTGTTTCTTTTCCAAATCCAATTCCAATTCTGGTAAAACACGCTCCATTTCATTGACAGTTATGAGTCGTACCCCGCACGCTTTAATACCAATTGAACCATAAACTTCCCCCGTATCATTTGTAACACAGAACTCAAAACAAATCTTATGTTTATAAAATTTGAGAATGCTGTCAAAGTGAAACGGATCATACCACACATAAACATGATCCCTGTTCAGTTCTGTGGCATAAGTATTAAGCCAGGAACCCTTTATACCGTCTTCTCCCAAGTTGCATTGACACTTTATTCGAGCTGTGCCCTTCTTCATTCCATTTCCACCTGCTTGAGAAAGAACCACCGAGTATATGAATCCCAGCAGGTCGGAACGGTCAGGAAGCAATGTAATCGTAATGGAGGAGTCAGTAGCAGTTTGACATTCAAACAGCCTCGGTATACTTGTTCCTGGTTGACAAGCATCAACACCGGTATAGTTGTAGCTGTGAACGGACAGACTGAGTCTTCTTACAGACACATTTTGAAACACAGCACTCATCATTGTTAACTTGAGACTTTCCATGATAAGTTTGAGTGAATGTCCGTCCAACTTCACGTTGTTACTGAATGAAATGTGTTTGGTTTTTCCCATCATCTTTGTTGCTAAATTTTTAAGACTTGAAACTGAAACCAGTGACGTACAGTTAACTGCATTTAACAATGTGATGAGAGGTGGAAGCTCTGGTATGCACTCAAGCTCCCTGCAATTCGCCAAAGACAGAATTTCCAGTTCTTCTAGTTTTTTAATGCTTTCCGGCAACCTTTTCATGCTGCTTCCATCAAGATTTAATTCCATTAACTTCGATACAATGTGGATGTTGTCGGGGAGTTCAAACTGGTTTATAAAATCCTTCATATGTAGTATTTGTAGGGATCTTAAGCCATCAAACAGCTCATGTAGCTGTTGTTTCTCAACTACTAGTGTACTGCCAGAAATCTTCAACTCCCTAATAGATGTCACACTAGATAACCCCTTTGGAAGATGGTTGAGTTTTAAACTCTCTAGATTAAGTCGTTTAAGTTTGTCAAGACGCCCGATTGATAGGTCTAGTGTTTGGATTCCTGTACTGCTTAAATCCAAGTTTTCAATTAAATCCGAGGACACTGCAAATTCCTCCAGACTTGTGCACCCATCCACACTAATATTCTCCAGAAAATTAAAATGTTTTTCACCTCTAACCTCCCTAACCTTGGTACACCTATCCAGTATCAAAGTAACAAGCTTATCAGGGCATAAAACAGATAGTTGAAAATCAACCAGACTCTCACAACCAGAGAGATTAACCCATTTAAGACTTGACGCCTTAGACAAATTCGGAAGCTTTACAAGTTGCTTGCATTCACTCAGGTCAATTCCCTCTAACTTATCCAGTTCCTGTGACATTTCAAAACAAGATATTAAAATGCAAACTCTAAAAATCTAAAAGTGATTAATTATGTGTGTATGTATTAGTATTACCTTTGTCTCCTGCCACAGTTCTTTAACGTTGCTGTGTGGCATGCGGATCTCAGCAAGAAACTTAGCATAAAAAGGTTGTGGAAGAGACTCAAAAGGGTATCCATTCCACTCAAAATACCTCAGCTTTTTTGAAAATGGCTTAAGAAACTCGGGAAGGTTGAGGTATGTATTAGTACAACTCTGGTTAGAGGGTGCATAGATTTTAAGAATTCTTAAGCCTGTCATCTTGGAGAAGGTGTCCGCACTTAAAGGGAAATTGTTGGTTTGAGACAAATCCAGCATTATGCCTTCAATGGAGCTACTCCCCTGACAGAAAAAGAAAGTAAAAGGTATCCAATTTTAATTAGCTACATTTTTATTATTAGATAGAAATATAACTGTGTTGAAAACTTATCAATTGTTCTTTCCCTTACCTTGTTTTCTTGAATTACTTCAAGAGCTGCTTCTCCTCTCAGCCGGGTATGTGTTGCATGGTGTGCGCTACAATCATTGCGTATTATGTCCCAAGCCATTTTTTGTAGCAAGTCGTGCATTTGTATTGTATGGTTATTTGAGATAGTTATCAAGGCCTTGTCTTTGAGGACTACTATTCCACTACTTGCTTCGAAATCACAAGCGTCTAGTATCCCCACGACACAGTCTTTCTTTTCTCCTATGAAAAAGAATGCTATGTCTAGAAATATCTTCTTCTGTAGTGCATCTAAGTTATCATAGCTCAATTTTAAAACTTTATTCAGTTCCTCGTTGGAATGCTTGTCCAGTTTCTTAAAAGAACTTTCCCAAAATTCAATCTCTCTTGCACGAAGAAGTAAAGCAAAAACTTTAACGGCCAGAGGAACGCCTCCTGCATAAGCGATTGCCTTTTTCAAGAGATGCTCGTAATTCTTTTAGGATGACTTTGCACGAACGCTTCTTTACAAAAAAGCTCTAAAGATTTTGCATATTCCCATTCCTTGACCTTATATATCCAATCAGTTCTTCCACTCAGCAGCTGTGTGTCTTTTGTTGTTATAATGAGTCTACTATCCTTATTTAGCCCATGGTATTCTCTGCACAAATATTCAAACTGATCTAAGCTTTCGACATTGTCAAGTACAATAAAAACTTTACTTCTTCTCAGTCTCTTCATATGAAATGTAGATACTGCAACATCAGACGGCGAAATTTCTTCTTTTAGAAGCTCAGAGAGAAGCCGACTCCGTGAATATTCTTTTGCATTAGCAAAGCAAACATAGTCATATTGTGCAAACTGTTTGGCAAACAAGATTCTGGCAATGGTTGTCTTTCCCATTCCAGCCATACCCCAAATTCCAACTATTTGATATATTTTCACTAATGATTCTACTAGTTCACAGTTTTTTTCGTTTTTCACTACTCCTTCTAGTTCATCAGGGTACATCAGTTGTAGCTTTTGCAATACATCATTCACAACTTTGTGGATCAGGTTAGCTTCTTCCCTATAAGAGATAAAATGAAATAAGAAAGGATGGAAATAAGAGATTAATGTTCCATTGTTTGGATTATAAAAATAACAATGGAATGAAATGAAGTCTGATTGAATAGATTACATCTTAGCTGTACCACTACTTTATTCTTAATTTTGTTCCATCCAATTTGGAAGGTAAGCGATCGATCGAATGTAAATTTTTTCCTACTTCATCATAAACTATCCAAACAATAAAATAGCAAATTTATTTCATTTTATAACATAGTCTTACGGTTGGAGTGGAAAGTCGGTGTGTGCCACTCGTACCATAAAGCTTAATATGCGTGGATGTGATTGTTAATTTGGATTGTAAGTAGGGTATAATGCATGAATTATTAAATTCAAATTAGCAGGTGCATGTAAGATTAAATATGTTTTTTGTATCTACAAATATAAAGAATTTTAATTTTAATTTTAGTCTCTAAAAATAAATAAAAAAGTCATGTTAATACGTGTCATTATGCTCTAAGGGTACATTTTAAGAAATATAAAGTGAAAATATTTATATTGAAACAAATAATTTGTATACTTTTAAAAAACTAAATGTTCAACTTTTAATACAAAATTTTTATTTATAAGTTTCTTAAAATGTGCCCTAAGACACATGTTACCTTTTACAAAAAAAATGAGACGTTTTCACATTCTAAAATTTCTCTATTTTATTTTTAGTCCTTAAATTTTTGACTTTTTTTTAACATAATGTAGAGTTACACATGTTTAACATAATAGATAGGTATAACATTAGGGTCGGCTCCGACTATTTAGAGGCCCTGTTGAAATAATTAATATAGACTCCTAATAAAAAAATATTAAAACACAAAAAAAAATTATCCTCTATTTAAATTATAAATAACATAAGAAACACGTCAGAAAATAATCATATCATTATATATAAGTTATAACATTGAAAAAAGACATCATAATCAAGAATTATATTTGATGCACAGATTAAGTTATTGACTTTAATTTAAAATAAGAGTTTAATTGATATGCACTGACGGTGTAAAATAATTTTACACGCTCATCCAATAAGAAACCTCCAATCTCCCATGTCATACGAAGAAAGTGGGGTAAAGTGGGGTGACGTGGCGGAATACATGGTTATTATTGGTTGACTGTGTAAAATTATTTTACACTGTCAGTGCATACAAATTAAATTCTTAAAATAATTAGAACTAAAATTATAGTTAGGTTTTTCAAAAACAAAAAAAATAATTTCAATTTAATTTAAAATAACTAGCACTAAATTATGCAAAAAAAATGGCAACATAACAAAGACTTTGGACACACAAACATATAATATATTTTAAGTTTAAATGCACTTTTGACCCCTTTATTTTAAAAAACTTGAACTTTTGATCCTCCTTTGAAATCCAATATTTAGGTCCCCTTTCTTTAATTTTTTTGGAATTATAGTCCCCCACCTCATATTAGTAAATTTTTTGCAGATGTGTCAGCCTCTTTAGTGACGTGGAAGTATCCATGTGGACAAAAGATAATTCATATCATCAATATATATTTTTTAATCAAATAGTATATTAAAATAAAATTAAACTAAACTAATTAAATTAAATATTTAATAACAGTAAAACTAAATAAAATTGAATAAAATAAGTACCCTAATTTCCCAAACCAAAACTAAACTTCTACCATCTAATTTCCCAAATCTAAACTTCTAGCATTTCGTGAAGAAAGTTGTCGTAATAAATAGCAAAGTTCTATGATTATGTTTTTGAAAGACATTATGTCAAGAATGAGAATACAAATCCACTAATATAATTAAAAAATTAATGAGAAAAACAACATAAACACCATACTGATATAACAAACAAACAATTTAGCAAGCATGATTCTTTAAGCGTAAAATTGAAACCAAAATCCAACACGAGCATAACGATATTGATGAACCATCATAAAACAATAGAATCATGTTACTTTAGATCTAGAAGTTTAATTTTGATTTGGGAAATCAGGGTTCTTGAGTTTATTCAATTTTATTTATTTATTTTTACTTTTATTATTTATTTAATTTAATTTTGGTATATTACTTAATTAAAATATATATATTGATGACATGAATTATTATTTTTCCATATGGATACTGCCACGTCATTAAAAAGCTGACACATCAGCAAAAAATTTACAAATACAAGGTGGGGGACTATAATTCAAAAAATAAAATAAAGAAGGGGGACCAAAATGTTAGGTTTTAAAGAAGGAGGGTCAAAAGTTCAAATTTTTTAAAATAGGGGATCAAAAGTACATTTAAACCTATATTTTATTAGACGTAAGATATTTTATGAACATTGAATATATATAACTATTATTATATGACCTCAAAATTATTCTATTAAATACATCTGGCATTTTATAAAAACTAACGATATATAACTATTATTGTAGGACCTCAAAATTTTGAGGTCCGATTTCGTCGCCCACCCTGCACACATATTGGGGTCGGACCTCTATAACATAGACATATTTTTAACATAAAAAATATCATAATATTGGAAAATTAACATAAATTAATTAAGAAAAATGCTACTAGTGCACATGATATACTCGTTAAATTAAGAATATAATTCACAAAATAAAAACAAGAAACTTAGGAATATTTAGCATATGTGGCTTGCTTACTTGTGAGTTTGAGTGTCCCAACCAGATATATTTGCTGCTTCAGTGAGTGCAGCTCTCCACTGAAGCACTTTAAGTTTTTTGGATGCATTGGGTTTGGTCTCAAGATTTCTTTCATGTTTTGCAAATGCTTTCTCATAACTATGAGTCTGATATCTTATGTGTGAAGGATCTATATTATAGAAAACAGGTATAACAACTTGACCATTCACTTTTCTGCATTCCAATACTTTAACTAGTTCTGCTAAACACCATTTTGAGGTTGCAAAATTTTCAGAGAAAACAACTATCGAGATGTGTGACGCTTCTATTGCTTCGGAAAGTGCTGGCCAAACATCATCTCCTCTTTTGAGATGGGAATCTATGTATGCCGTGATTGATTTTTTAACTAGCGCATCGTAAATATGACTTGTGATACCATGCCGAGTGTCCTCGCCTCTAAAACTAATAAACACATCGTACTTCTTCTTCTTCTCGCTAGGATAAGACATAGAGCAAATATGGAAACAAAGGAAAATATATGATTAGTAGAGAGGAAATTATAAAGGAAGAAAACACTTAACAATGTAAATGTGAGCATAGTATATAAAGTATTTATAGTAAATGTGAGCATATATAGTACGTATAAAGTATTTGGTTTGGTCTCAAAGTCTCAACCATGTTCACACAATTCTTTCCATAAATATGAAGAAGTCTAAATAATACTACTTTTCGTCTTTAATATATAAAAATATGTTTTCTAAATTCATAGAATTTTGATGTATTTAGTTAATAATAATATTATAAATTAAATACATCAAATATTTTATGATTTTTTAAAATAATTTTTTTATAATAATAATTAGAGGTCGAGATGGATTTGAGTTGCTCTTACTATACATATATTTTTATTAATTTATTTATTTTTAATTGATTAGAGTAATCACAATTTTATCACGTGGTAATATTGCTGACGTTGAGAAAACTCGTTAACCACTCATTGAGAAAAACATTGTGTCGTCGAATTCACATTAACTTTTAATTTGGAAGATACACATAAAATAATAATAATAATAATAATATAAAGAAATGATACAAGGGTAGGGTGGTTGTAACTTGTAATGAGGCGGAAAGTGGAAAACATACATACGAATGAGGATGGATGGCTGTAATAAAACACAATAGTTTTCAAAGACTAATTTATTTTTATTTATAATTTTTCATTAACTTTAATGATTTATTATATTTTATGCGATGACTCCAAGTCCATTTTCATCCAAATTGAAATAAAGTAATATATAATATTAACCAAATACATCAAAATTCTATGAATTTAAAAAAAGAAATGCTGACGGCGTGTGAAATGAAACTCCCTAAATCAAATTCTTTAAGCGAATATATAGTGTCCAATTTACTTATATGTTTACTCTTAGATCAATATGTTTATCTATTTCAATGAAACTCCCCTTCATGATCCAACACCAACAATATCTAAATTCCCAACCCTACACTACTACCATACAATTAAATCAAATTGAATTTTATCCAAAAATATTAAATAAATAAGTATCAAAGTTGCATTTGCTTCATGCATTATATATCAATATCTTTTGGTCGTAGAATCCCTATATGTTGAGCTAACTTTTGATATTTAAATCCAAGAACATTCAAAAGATGAGTACATGATTCCATTTTTCTGGTGTGTCTATATTGGAATGCATAACATTTGTTCCGGTAAACATCCATATTTGAGACTCTAAGCATATCTTTGATGCGTTGGGAATTAGCAATAAACATTGAAGTAACATTTCTACATAAACATAATGTGACACATGTGAGAGATATTTGGATCCCTTTATTTTTATTTTGATATTTAACATAAAATGTTGAAGATTCTGAATTACTTTTTCATTAAAAATTAAGAATTTCAAAGAATTTTGAATTTTTGTTGACTTTTAAGATGTTGAATTATATATATAGTGTCGGATGTTATTAAAGTCGGCTTTAAACTCGGCTGGGCCAAAGCTAGCTAATGTAGCGTCGGATGGACTAAGTCCGACTCTACAGTTTAGACTCAAGCGTTTTAGTCTCATGCCCAACACTAACGCTAATAGTGTATTAACACTACAACAAAACTGCTTTGGAGCGTCGGCCACAAGCAGACACTAAATGGCTAAAAACAGACACTATAGAACAGTTAGCGTCGGTATAGCGTCTACCTCGAGGTTGAAGCTTAAATGCCTGAAGCTAGACGTAGCGTCAAGCAGACGCTATGTAGCGTCTGTTTTAGGTGACGCTAAACTGAAGCTATAAACATATGCATAAGCAGACGCTAGTAGCTTCAGTTTTCTGGTGACGCTATCGGCATATTCAGTGACGCTTTCGTTCGATTTAGTGCCGCTGGTAGAGTCCGTTCAGCAGACGCTAAGACTAGCGTCTGCCCCTACATGGATGCTATACTTCAGTTTGCTAAATAAATAGCGTCTGCTAGAGCCGACGCTTTTGTTTTTTTTACAAAAAAAAATAATTAACCTAGGAAGGCACTTGTATATTACTAATAATCCTTACAAAAATCATTATCTTTAATAGTTGCAACTATAAATTCTCACAACCATAATCTTTACCAATATACACAAACAAAAAATAAAGTAAAATGTAAATGACACAAAAGAAAGGCTAAAACGTAAGATATGCTATATGCTATTATAAGACAACAAGAATACAATTGTATTTATACAATTAACCTTGAAAAGCAACAAAAATAAGTTGTCATCAATAAAACTCACCACAATGAATCTAGGACAAACAATCATCGGACAACTATATATATATATATATATATATATATATATATATATATATATACATGAATATAGTGCTTAAGATGCACACTAAATCATATCTTGTAAATGCTAGTCAATCCATCATGCAGTAGAATTTGAAGTATATAACAAAATAAAAGCATACCTTGTAACCACCCCCATTAAAATTTGCACCCTTTTCATGCACCTTTACACATTTTTCTTCAACTCCAATGAGAAACTGATGATCGACACTAACTTAATTGAGCATTCAAAGTCTGTACCTATTATGCATAAATGGATGAGTCAAGGCACTATCATTCTATTAAATGCCACAAAAAAAAAAGGCAACATGTAAGAACACACATTCAACTATATAGAAAAGGGTCTTGTTAACTAGTGCCCCAAGGGCACTAGTTAAAGTAACAAAAGTGGAAAGTTCACATTGAAAATAACATTATATATATTTTTATGACTTTGACTACACAAATTCGAATATACTTTTACCATATTTGTGTTTCTTAACCATTGCCCTAAGGGCACTAGTTATCATTTTCCTATAGAAAATCATCATTCGATCTATTTATATAGAAAATGACATTATTAGAGTAAAATGAGTTATAACCATGATCCTAACTTAGCCATTTGATCCAAACCATATTGCATAATACTCATAATCCTATTCCTCAAACATAATCTCAACATCATTCATTCATTCAATCGCTTTCATTCATTTTCAAGAATAATTTAAGATAAGATCATTCCTTAATATTATTCTTGCTTCAGCCTTTGTTCCTCCAGACAGCCTGCACATTTCTAGATAATAATTAAAAGCATTTTAAGCATGTTATGCAGACAATACACAAATATTGACATGGAGAGCAGAATTTTATTGTGATGATAATGAGCTTAAACAAAAGAAATGCTTCAAAGAAAATACCCAACATTAGCATGTTCTAATTCCAAACTATCAATTAATACAAAAGAAATGTATTGTTACCATTCTCAATAGTTGGCAGCCTTGACAGCACTGATGTAGAACTAGAATCATATTTTCTAAAACAATGAAATGGCGATTGAAGGCTTCAAACGGCGACTGATACGGCCAGAATAGTAATTGTGATTGGTTCCAACAGCGACTGAAGAGAATGGAAAACTTCATTGAGAACACAATAGACAGGTTCTAAAGTTCATATCTATCATGCAGAGGCAAGATGTACATAAATGCCATTAATAGAGTAGCATAATTGAAAGTCGCGCATTAAATGAAATTCCAATAAAATAACTCCAACACCACCAAAAATGTCAATAGATAAAAATAAATGTCAAATTAACTCGTTGAAGCAAATCAAGCACATCAAACTCACAAAAGAAACGCTAATCATGATACTATTCCACTCAAATGTTAACTAGACATTCAATAGACTAATAATAGTACCAATACAATAAAAAATACGTGATGCAAAGTTAATAGGAAAAAGAATACACAGATTATTATAGTTATAACTTTGTATTTTACTAAACGAATTGATGATATTATATTATATATGGTAACAATATGTAAGGACTTTATCACACAATTAAGCACCTCAATTTCAAATTGCTACTATAACTACTCTAGATATATAACTACGATAGTATGTGCTTTTGATAGTATTTTTGGTCTAGTGCTTTTGGTAGACTTATCACACAATTTCAAGAAAACTGCTTAATGTCACCACTATAATTCATCTCCAATCAGCCCTATCCACCCCAATGCCTATATGACTGAAATTGAAAATTGGGTCAGACCAAAGCATATATGTTAAGGTTCTAAAATCTAAAGTTCAAATCTAACTAGTACCTTAGCACTTAAAGTCAGTATCTAATCAGTCATGTGATCGATCAAACATCAAATGAACATTCAAAACACATTATAACATAACAAAATATGTCATATAACTGCCATCATAATCACTTTTTTTTTTTTAAATTAAGTCTAATATTCATTATTTCACCTTTAGTTAGTAACATGAAGAAGAGATTGCAACCCATACTTGTCCACCAAACTCAAGTAATTAAGCTTCAATATCACTAGCTTGTTCAAGTCGTTTGTCACCTATGAAGAATTTGTGTCAATTTCAATTCATCTTGTAAAACAGATCTATCACAAATTCACAATATCTAACTAAACAAAACCAAACATAAAGACAAAGTGACAAGAAAAACAATTAAGGGAATAAACAAGGAGATAGAGAAGGGAGAAAATAAATTAGAATTAGCAATTTTGTTAGCATATTAATTCAATTGACAACAAAAACATCAAAGAAATTGCTGAAAATATAGTGAGGAAAATGAATGTTCATTTGTTTGAAATTCCATACCTAGAATGAGTTGAATCGTGTCTGAACAAGAAAGCGCAATTAGTGAAGCTAATATAGAGAAACATGAATTTAGTCAGAGCGAGAGCGTTGTACCGTGTTCTTCCTTGTGAAAATGCCAAATCTGAGACATATCAAGGTTGAGCTAAAATTGGTTCGATAGAGCCGTGAATGGTTAGATTGACCGAAAATTGGTCCGATTGACTAACCGATTGAGAAAGAGATTTGTGTAAGATTGAAAATAATAGTTTGGTGAGATTAGGAATGGTTTGTGTGAGAATTTTAAAGTGGTGAATTGAAGAGGTTTGAGATTGATGAAAGGATTTAGGGTTTATGTGGATGAGAAAAGACAAACAAAAAGGGTAGGAAATAAAAATACGTTTGGTGAAAAGGGTGGGTGGTAAATGAATAAAGAGATCTCTGATAATATAAAAAAAACAATACATGTATTTTACTAATATTTTTATATTTAAATTAACATCTTTAGAGTCCGCTATTATTGACGCCAACACATATTTTATTTTTTTAGTGTTTTAGCTTCTAGATAGCGTCTGCTCTGGCGGACTCTAAATTCATTGACTATTAAACAATTAAAATTAAATTGAGAGAAGAGGTTTTTACCCCTTTAAAATGGTTTTTTGGCCGACACTAAAAACTATTTTTCTAGTAGTGAATATAAAATTGTCTATCGAATGAGATTTATGTGAACATGTCGATCGAATATTTCTACAAGCATACATATTTTGTGAGAATACCTCTCTTGTGGTGATTATTAGGTGTAAATGAACAAAACATGAGGTTTTGATGATAACAAATATTATATTAATGTATGTGTGCGTACTACATGATTTGTTTTTCTTGACGATATACTTGCATCTTGAGCTATGTTAAATTGTGTGTGCTTGTGGTATCAATAAATTTTGTATTTCTATAACCATCATATAATATATATGTGTGATCTTTTATCATATATAGCATCTAATTCAAAGTAATAAACAAATGAAATAATATTAGTAGCATTCTTTTGTCAATTATAATTAAATTTCCTTCTAATATTTAAATTTGGGTTAAATAGTTGTTACCCTTAGGTGAGTTTTGCTTTATCCCCTACAATTAAATAAAAACATTGCAAGAAGGTATTCTAAAAAAAAAATTGCAAGGCATATTGCAAAACTCACCTACATTACAGAGGATAACAATCATATAAATTATCTTTTTGCCTCTCCAACTAATGCTATTTTATCCTCCTCAAACATTCATATTACAAGCGGCAATTTAATCTATTAAATCATTATCTATCGAATTTATCCAACTTTATATCCATCTAAATTCATCAATTACATATTAAAAATTGCTAATGGATTGGATTCAATCCATCCACCAAATTAAATGGATGAATTGATTCGTTCAACATTTTTTTTTAAAATTCAATGGATCATTCTATTATAAAAAAAATCCAATGGATAATTTTTATTATATAAGAAACATTTTTATTTGATATTTTATTACAAGTAAATTAGATTTTTGATTAATAATTTATTATAAAAAATTTGAAAAAAATTAAATAAATAAAACTGATTTCTAAATTAATTAGAATATAATGTATAAAAATTAAAAAAATTATTCAAAAAAAAAAAACAAAATTTTAAACTAGAAAATACTTTAATTTTAATAAAACTTAATTTTACCGTTTAGTTAAAAAACAGAAAAATTGTAAAATAAATAATGGAGCTCTGCCATGGACCGTCGAAAAACTGCCATTCTGCCGTCATCCACTGTCGCTAGTTGTCGAAGCTCCGTCGTGGGCCGCCGATGACAGCCACCATACTCCAATTTTGACTTTTATTGATTGCCTACCACCTCATTAATTATTATATCGTATATTTTTCAAAAAATATTATTAATTAAATTTTTTTAATAAATCTAATTTGGGATGGTGTAGAAAGAAATATTTTTGGACCTTATAAAAAAAATTGTTTGGGTGTAGTTAAAACATTACGAGCAAAATATTAATTGTATACACAGATCTAATATCTTAATACACATGGAACTATGCAGGAAAAGGATAAAATCAGAAATCCAGATCTAAGTCTAATATAGAATAAAATGTATGCATCACTCTCCATTGATGTTCGAAAAGAAATTGTAAGAGCAAAACAACAATTTATACTACAAACCTTTCCAAAATCCTACAAACTTGGTTGTTCATATTTTAAATATATTTTATATTAAATATAAAACTAAAAGTTGTCTACAAATCTGAATCATTCGATCTTAATCTAATACTCCCTCTGTCTCATAATATAAGAGAGAAAAAACTCAAATTTCCCCTATAAAAAAATGGACGAAAAAATTACATCAAAATTAATATAAAAAATACATGAAAAATGAATCTATCATCGACATTTCCCCCTATTAATACAAAAAGACGGAGACTATATTTCCACCTCTTTCGGCAATATTTCAATTTTGTAGCCCGTGTTACTGTTATGAGAGTCATGTTTCGTTCAACTAGTCATAACATTCTCAATCTTAATGGACCCAAAAAATTCCTCCTTAATTAGCATAACACTCTCAACCATCATTATCATCAAAGAACAATGATGAGAGCATTGTGAGTAATTAATGATAGACAATGTGGCCGTTAACACAAGAAATATCAAAAAATGACCAAAAAGAAATGAAAATACTAATTGAGAGAAGAGATGAATGATAGAAAATTAAAAATTGATTTCATTTATAGACTTCAATCTCACATACAATTGGTTGAAAATATGTCATTGTCTCTTCGGTGGAAAATAATAAACTGTCAAATTTCCAAAACTATTTGATTGTGACCACAGTCAAAATTTTGAGACGTTCAAATTCTAGAATTTGAAACCTCAAAGACAAAGCTTGATTTCTACAACTTAATTTGTAGTTTTTCAAGAAATTGAGTTTTTTTAACGCTCAAATCTTAGAACTCGAGCAGGGCAAAAATAAAAATGCAGGCGGCACGTGAAAAGAAACTTCCTAAACCCAATTCCTTAAGTGAATATATAGTATCTAACTCACTTATGTGTTTACTCTTAGATCAATGTGTTGATCCATTTCAATGAAACTCCCCCTCATGATCCAACGCCCAACAATATCTAAATTCCCAACCCTACACTACTACCATACCATTAAATCAAATTGAATTTTATCTAGAAGTATTAAAAATAAAAAAAAGGTATCAAAGTTGCATTTGCTGCTTGCATTATCAATATCTTTTGGTTGTAGAATCCCTATATGTTGAGCTAACTTTTGATATTTAAATCCAAGAACATTCAAAAGATGAGTACATGATTCCATTTTTCTTGTGTGTCTATATTGGAATGCATAACATTTGTTCCGGTAAACATCCATATTTGAGACTCTAAGCATATCTTTGATGCATTGGGAATTAGCAATAAACATTGAAGTAACATTTTTCTCTGGTTGATGTTTACGGAAAAAAATTGTTGGGAAATGTCAACTTCTTAAATAAATCTCAATTGTCTCAAGGCCAAGGGATTAGTCTCCGTAGTCGCGCGCGGAGGATACCTTAGTTTACAACAACAACAACAACAAATATGTCTTCCCTACAATTTTTATTCCTTCAAAACTCAAAAGGCAATGCATAAATTTTAGAAACTTAAAATTAATTCATAAGATCAACTTAAGAGCTTAGGAAACTTGAGTAATATTGAAGTACATTGAAACATACAAAAATGCAGTGCAAGGGCATCTGCGTGAAAATAATAACATCCCCAAAGGCAAAAATGGTAACATACAATGAAGAAGAATAAATCCGATCTTCTAAAAGAAAAAAAATTAATGGCATCTATCTTAGAAACGTTTTTCATTAATGAAATTTGGCAGAATTTCACATTTATGTTTCCTGCCAATTTTTTCCAAAATCCATTTTTTCGTCACACTTCTATTATTCTCTTAATATTATAGAAGGATAACTTCGAAAAATCGGAAACCTATCACGCCCGAGCGTAAAGAAGAAAAAAAATTACCCTAATGAGTTTATGAGGTCTTGAAAGTTGAAAACTAGCCAGTCAGCTTTTGCAGCAACAGCTTCTCGAAGTTGAACACCAGCATAACAAACGAACAAGTCCGCACCACCTGGTCTGCGAGCCTAAATATGCAGAAAAAAATCCAAATTACCATACAATTTTATGTTATTCAAGAAAACCCAGCAATGAGACAACTAATTTGGCTTAAAGATCAATAAAACAGAAAGTTCGTTTATCGATCAACAATTTAAGATCACTATTGGTCTTTCGGACTGAAATCTAAAAGATGTTCCATTGGTAGGACAATGCACAAATATGAAAACTGGTTATCATATTCATTAAGCAAAACTGCACTTTCCTCCCCTAAGATATCGCAAGATGAGATACATCTACTCTATATTGTAAGACATTGGTCACCCCTGAATTACACTTTAATCCTTTCTATTTTAGAAAAACAGATAGGGTGTCATTTAAACGGACTTGAGAAGAAGTGAGTGCAACTTTTCTAACAAATATGGGTGATATTCGGTATTTTATTAAAAATAAAAGCGATGTGTGTATCATTTAAGCATACCTTACTGTTTTCCAATCTCATATCACAAAAAATAGTGGTTTGTTTAAATTTCAATATGATACAGTGCTATAGAGGCCCTATTTGACAACACTCTGTACTGAACAGGGTATTGCAGAACAATAATGATTTACTCAAATTTCGCTAAGCTATAGAGCTGCTATTTGACAACTGCTATATAATATTTAGTGATAAGTAGGCGCTTCAATAAATACCAGATTCTTATTTTCATAACACGAGATATAAGATTTTTCTTACCTCAAAATCAGTTGCACCATCCCCGATCATAGTTAATGTTTTGTACCCATGATCCTGAAATTTTTTATGATCAGCTATGTAATAATTAGTTTAAAAACTTAAACAAGGGCGTGACAAACCTTCTTGATTTGTTGGACTGCAGTGGCTTTTCCTCCGCTTCTTGAAGTATACTCATTTTCATCAAATCCCAGAAACTGTCCAGAGCTTCCAAAGAGCAGTTGATTGGCATAAATGTTCTCTTGTGGAATCCCGAGTATCGAAGCAACAGGCTGCGTAAGAAATGTGCTAGTAGTTAGAAAGAAAATAAAGTATATAAATAATTATCTTGCATGAATAGAGCCAGCATGCTTATCAAATGTCGAACAATTTGCCTAAAATTTTTTGTTGTCGCAAATAGCAATGTAAACTTAAGACAAGCATTTGATAGGGAAAAGAATCGGAAGATATAGACACGAGCTGCTAATCTCCATACATTGATCATTTGACGAAAGCCCCCGGATATCAGATAAACATGCTTGTGATTAGCCTTTAGTTTTTGGATCAACTCTTCGATGCCAGGAGAAAGCCTGCATTTTAAGAAGAAGTCATAAACATTGTTCCAAATATGTCTGAACTAACCAGTCCGAGATACAATTGGAGAAACAGTGATGACTGATGAGAAAAACGAGAAAAGAAAGTAAACAGTTTAGCTTTGGTGATATACTAAGAAGCCCAGATATAGTACGATATGGATACAATGCGACACAAATACGGGAATATGGGAAATTTAAAAAAATCAAGATACAACATGACCGATATATGATAATTAGTTTGTGAAGAGATGTTCACATTGCAAATTGCTTATTAATACATAAACATATCAGTACTCAATATTGACAGCAATTTTCAAAAATGTACTTGTGATCATAACAATGACCGTGCATTCAAAGTCCAATTTACCACAGTTCCGGTTACACCGATAGTTATATATTTTCCCCCGCCTATATCAGAACATGTTCTTTCTACTATGAATGTGTCACAAAAATCATACAACTTTGTGTCTCTAGTTAGAGTATTGTATCCAGATGACAGTTGTGTTTATACTTTAAACTTCATAGTTGATAAGAAATGTCAAAGATGCATCTGAGATGTATCAGTCGAAGTGTGTTAGAAACTGTCTGGGTATGTATCATAAAGTATCAGATACATGTCAGATACAAGTACATTTTATTTGCGCTCCATAGGTGATAATATAGATATCAGCCTTTTGTTGAATAAAAGTATGGACTGGTCTTGCAAAAGGGTAATCTGGTTCCATAAAGCTTCTGTTATAGTAGAATCTAGGGTAATAAGATCAGCTTTGTTACGAGTCTATAATACTAGTAACAGTAAGCAGCCTTACATTGCATTTACAAGGGAATGATTCCACAACTCAAACCTATGATCTCTTGGTGCATGTTTGAATTGGCGACGAGTTTGGCACTTTGGCTGAATTACGAAGTGTGATTCAATCAAAAGCTTCACTTTGGAGTTTCAACAAAATCATGATGTCACCGTGATTTCGCCAAACTCACTGTGAATTCATACAAGCACTTAGTCACACAGTAGCAACTCAACCATTGATTCAAGACACCCCTTCATAGTTTTGACTGGCCTTAACAATCGACAAGTCAATAAATCTAATGTCATTTGAAATGTAGGGTATCATTTTTCCACACTATTATCAACTTACCAGTATATATTATATTTTTTCCACAGTTAAATTCTCACTTTTTAAATAAAATAAGATATAACTTGAATATGAAGGAGTATTATTTTTGTGGCCTATGGACACCATGTAGCATTTCTTCTTAGGAGTCCGAAGAAGCAAATATATATATCTTAAAGCTAGTATTATGTGACCAAATAAACATTAAGATGGGGAAAAATATATTATCATTTCTAGTTGAGGCCATAGGGGCTGTGACATGTATGGAGAGACCGGGAGAGCGACTATACTCTTTTGATTATGTCATACTAATAATGCAGTTTATCCGGATTAACTGCATCAGACATGAATGAGTACCTCATACAGACAGACATGGAAAAACTTATTTTGGTAGTTAATGGTAGACTAATATACACATTTCACATTTGATTTGACATCACTTCTCTTCCAAGTATAGGCAAACAACACACAAATAAATACAGAAACTTTCAAGTCTTTTGCCAGAATGAATTGGCAATATTTTAACTATTGGATTTGGATAGATAAGTTAGCCTTACCACTTTGACTCATCCAACAACCACTCTTGAATATTTGTAAATTCACACTAAATTCTGTCCAAATATTTCCAGCTACACAACGGGAAGACTTGAGGAAACAGTTGTAGTAGTTGATGCCATGTTACTTAAAGACATGGGTTTGACGTTAAACCAGTCTATCACAATTGCAAGGTAAGACTATCTACAATAAATGCAGTGTAGTCCATCGCAGATCGCGAAAAATAGCAGTTTTATCAAATGTTGCTACGCTCATGGTCCTATAGCCTCTATTCGACAACACTTTGTAGTAAATCGTGTATCAAAGAACAAAAGTGGTTTGTTAAAATTCCACAAGACTGTAGAGCCATAGTGCCACTATTTGACACACCGAATAAATGTACAAGATTCGGCCCTTTTCTACTGTGGCAAGAGCTTTATAGTACTAAGTTGCCCTACTTATACACATTGCATTACTTCATACAAATGTTCAAAATAAACCCTATTAGTTCTGCAAAATTATAATCTAAAGGCTAGAACAATCGGTGAAGTAGAAACTGCCAGACAATTTTTATTTGCAATCACGAGTAAAATAGAGTGAAATACTCCTAAGTAATGAAGTCACAATGCTTATTATCAAAATGTCAAATCAGCCGGTCTCAGTCATACCTTGGTGGCCTTTGCTCAAGAAAATTCTGAAGTTGAGACAAAGACGGATTGAACAAAGATAATCTAGCAGCCAAAGCTTCCTCAAAAGGAACAGAACCACCCATTGCTCTGTGAAAATTCAACTCTAAAATCAAATATCATTAAAAAAACTACGACAGATATTCAAAAAAACATAAACCCTCCTCTTACTAAAACATAATTTCCAATTAAAAAATCTAACCTTGCTGTCCATTCTGCAACAGCCTTTCCAGCCCCACAGAATTCAGCAAGCTCGTCAATTCCTTCATCCAGACACACAGTGCTATCCACATCAAAGCACACTGCATCACCATTCTTCCATAGCTCCAGAATTTCTAACCATCCTCAAAACAAACACAACATCATCATTTGAACAAAACATAGAAGCAAATAACATTGAGAATTTACTCTACAGCAACACATAAATTACATGAAATGCTAAAATAGATCACTAGTTAACAGTGCTATTTTAGTAGTATTAGTGAATATTAAAAACACTATTTTTAATAGCGCTAGCGTAGCGCTCCCTCGCCGCTACGTGTTATTGAATAGCGCGCGTTTGCCGTTAGCGGCGCTATAGCGGTTAGGTGGTTCGTAGCGGGTAGCGGATCGAAAAGGCGGTTTGGATCCGCTATCTCATTCAAGGGCATATTTGAAAATTCCCCATACATTTTAAGGGTAAAATTGGATTTTCGGATCTATTTTCCAAGTTTGTGAACTTCAAACCCTAAGTTTATGTTGTTTGACGGCTGGGCTTTGTTGTTTGACGAACGACAACAAGCTTCAATCGCCATTCCATCATCATCACTGCTCATCACCATCATCGATCGACCTTCAAGCTTCAATCGCCGTTCCACCTTCAATCGATCAACCTTCATCATCTTCTACAGTTCTACTTCGTTCAACCTTCAAACCGTCATCGTCTTCTACTTCGTTCGACTGGTTCAAGCTTTTCTTCTACTTTCTTCTACATGAAATAGCGTGCTATACCGCTACCCGCTATCCGCCATTAACAACTATGCTTTTATGAATATTCCAAATTGTATTCAATCAATTCTAATGAACGAAATGCCATGAGAATTTTGAGTAAAAAAGATAACATTATAATGGCGCCATTTTATTACTTCGCTCGAGCACGACTAAAATCTCAAGACTGGCCCTGACCACAACAATAACAATTTCTCATGTTACCGAAACTTCAATGTGACCACAATTGAGACTACATTGCCCACATTTTACCATAATTCTCCACAAAAACAAGTTTCATAAGACGATATTGATCGACGTAATGTGCAGGGACTAAGGTTTGAACTCTAGTACCCTCACTTATTCACCTTTAAGAGGTGAAATTCCGGCTAGTAGACTACCTAACCAAAAAAAAAAAAACTAATCGACACCATATTGTTAAATTCATTTCGAATCAAATATATAAAAATTCTATAGAAACTTCATATTTGTAACGATAATAATCTATACCTATATAAAAAGGATACACTCTTTTGGTATGGCCTATTTTGTTTCCTATTTTACCCTCAATTTCCAATTTTTCTAATAACAAGCAAAGTTGAAAGCAAATTTATAATAATCTTCAACATATAAGTTAGCATCATAAAAAATACAAATCACACAAACAGGCACGCCGTTTGGCACGTAGCAATAACAAAAAAAGTATATATTTTGAAATTTATGTAAACCTTTGGAAGGACGCGTGTTCTCAAAATGACCAACTTGAGAGTTTCCAACAGCAGCAGTAGCCATAATCAAAGGTGAAAACAGCTTCTTCTTGTTCTTATTCACAATCCCAATTTGAAATCCACGAATACCCTTTTTCAGATTTGGTTCTGAATCACACAGAAAACTAGAACGATGCTTTGTAGTGACAATAACACCAAATGGGTTGATCCCATAATTCACCAAAGTTTCCATATAACTAAATGTTCTGTGAAATTCTCAACAAAGAGATGAAAATATTGTTGGATCTGTGAATGAAGATTAGTGTGAATATTGTTCTACTTGTGATTTGTGAAGGTTGAAAACAAGAATGTGACTGTGAATGAGAGACAGAGGAGGGGGTTGGTATGAGGTAACAAGCTCAACGTCTCACTAACCAACTAAACCGAATGGAAAATTAACATTGTGTTTTTTTAAATGTCGTTAAGTTCGATAAATAAGGGTATAATTGTAATAAATGGTAATAAATATTATATTTTAAATTGACAATTATTTTGAAGTAAAAGATATAAAAATATATTATGTTCATATTAAAATATATGTCGTTTTGATTATATCACACAAATTAAGAAATGTAATTAATATTGTATAGAAAAAAGATTATGATTTACTAGTTTGCAAAATTATATTTTTGTATGCGAAAACTAAATTGTATAATTGAAAAAAGAAAATAAAAATAATTAATTAAGAGTATAATAAGAAAAAGAATATTAAATGTTTCATTGGTGATGACTAATAAAGAGCGACATACTCCCTCCGTCCTTAAATATAAGACTCCGTTTGACCAGTGTATGTATGTCAATGCATACTTTTGATCACAAATCTCTATATAATCTCTATCTCTATATAATATAATATATTTAGGAATGTCTCTCGCATGATACTTTTTCCATGTGGCATCCTCACAATGAAAAAAATCTTATGTGTCACATCCTCCTTAATTTTATACTATGTAGAATTAGTTAAGAGTTTTAACTATAGAAACCCGGTTCAATTCCCATCAAGGTCAAAATAACAATTTTTATGATATTTTACTTATTATAAGAAGAATAACTTTAACTTTAAATACATTAATTTTTTTCTATGGAAACATATTTATATTAATATATTAATAAATATTAATACGAAGGACTTAATTTTTTGTAATTTTAATGGGACTTATATTAACATGAGTGTTTTTTTTTTTGTAATTTACACGGGATCAATATTTATATTCATATACTAATACAAATGCTTAATTTTTTTGTAATCTACACGGGAGATAAAATATATTGTTTTATAATTTATACAGGAACGAGAGATAAAATACCATATATGGTTGAGAACGGAAAGTGGAAGATCACTCTTAAGAGTCTTTTACCCATTTAAAATCTCTAAATTTGTATTATTTTTCAATTTGAATAAAATTAATATAAAATAAATGTCTATGTATAGTATAAAAATAACTTCTTTTTTTGCAATTTTTGCGAGGACATATATTTCAATGATGACCTATATTTGTATCCATATATTAATTTTGGGGTCAAGATTTTGTAATTTCTACATAAGATTTAACATGAGGTTTATTAATACGGAACATAGACTTTTTTTTTTTGTGGAACCAAAATATTTATACACATATTAATTATTAATAGATGAAGCATTTTTTTTAATATGATTTAAATTTACACGCATATTAATACAAGTGTCTTTTGATTATTTTTTTATTTACACGGGAACCAATATTTATATGTATATATTAATAAAAATCCTTATCTTTTTTGTAATTTCTATGCAGACGGGAAACAAAACATCATATTTTTGCTAACGGAGAGCCGGAGATCACTTTACACTATGTTCTATCCCTTTAAAATTCCTAAATATATAGTATTTTTCATATTTAAATAATATAATATAAAATCAATTTCACAAGTAATTGAAAAAATAAAAGTTTCAAACATACGAATTATTTGAATTTTTTTTTAACAATAGATAATTTTAAAAATGTGTATGAATATGATCTATATAATATAAACTTTCAATATAACGGTGCATTTTTGTAAAATTCATATTTGTTATAATATTATTCATTCATAAGTGGTGCATTGTGCGTCACTTGACTCACATTTTCGTGTTAGCCATAATAATTTTGAAACATTGAAATCGAATACAATTGCTAATTTCTAATATAATTTCGAATATTAACCCGTGCATTGCACGGGTTAGTTATACTAGTATCCTTAATTATCTAATAATAAAAATTATAAAAATTTGATATTTTGAAAGTACTTATCAAAACAAATCAAACAAGATCTTATATGCTAATATTTACATCTAAGTATTATTAAAAAATTACAGTCAAATCAATATAAGTGAATAGTGCAATTTTCTCAAACAGAATCTTATAAAAAGGGATGGAGGGAGTATATTTTGGTACAATTTTTTTTTTTAAATGACATATATTTTGGTACGGAGAAGGTATTAAAGAGACAATTATTTTAGGATGGAGAGAATATAAAAGTACAAGACGATACAATACAATACAATAGAGAACATGACAAGCTGATTAACTTTTTGGTGTTATAAACTACTTATGTTGATGATAAAAAATTGTTCGGTCTCTTAATCTCTTATTGTCCTATCATATTTAGTTGAACTAAAATATTGTTGAAATTATCATGTCCAATATCTTATGTTTTGACATGTCAAATGCACTGACACAATTTTCGTTAACACTTTGATATTTTTCTTTTAATTATAATAATTTTTTAATGTTTAAATATGAATTTCAAATTTATCATTTTTTTTGTTTGCTTTTACTTTTGAAAATATTTTATACCATAAAAAGATTATAGATTTGAAGTTTGAAAGAAGGATTAAAACTGATTAAATTGACATAAAAAATAGATAAATGAATAAATTATTATTGAAAATTAAGGTAAAGGACTAAAAGTATAATGTTATCGAAAGAAATATATTTTGTTGCAATTTTGTATAAATGGTTTATAAATTTTTATTAAATAATGTTAATTTTAATGGATCTTAATAATATATCAAAAAAATTGATAAAAAAAAATAATATATCAAATTATTTTTAATTTTTACAAAATTTAATATAAAAATGATCGATATGATTATATAATATAAATTTTCAATTCAAAAATGTATATATATTTTATAAATTTCGTATTTTTTATAGAGTTATTCATAACTTGTACATCGTAGACCATGCACCAATTAAGTTTTTTTTTTTTTTTTAGTAAATCCAATTAAGATACTTGTGGACCAAGACTTGGCCAATATATAATATCAAAATATATAATCAAATTCCAAAAAGTAACATTCATTCATCCACTCTACTCTTTGATATTCTCTACCTGTCTTTTCTTCTTTCTCTTTCTATAATCTTCCAAAAATGTCTTTCTCATCCAACCTCACAAACCTTACACCATTTTCCTCTTCTCAATTAAACCTTATTAAAATCCCAAGCAAAAACTATAGCCACACAATAAACATAGAAATCCCACAAATTTCAACAAACACCATTGAAGAAAGAGTAGCAACAATAGAACTTTATGTTCAAGGATTCTACAAGCTCTTTGTTCAACCCTTTAATGGTCTTCAACCTTTACCAACAGAAAGAGATTTTCTTGTGTCACCAAAGTATAAATACAAGTTAAAGTTTCCTCTTTTTTATGTTACTAAAAATCCTCACTTTTTTCCATTTGTTGTGTCTGAAAAATTGGAAAAATTACCCATAAGTTGTGATTTGGCTTTGTATATCAACCCACTTATTGTTAACAATGCTATTGAGTTGGGAAAAAAGAGTGGAAATAATGAGTTTAAGATTGTTTTTGATGTTAAAGTTGTTGAGATTGATTTGGCAGATTATTGTGAATGTGATGGGTATCGTAGACGTGGTCTTATTTAGGAGGATTAATTAAGATAGATTATTAGTATTTTTTTGGACTTAATTTGAAGATAGATTATTATGACATTATGTTAAGGTCTTTGTTTATGTAATTTTTTGTCTTAACTATAAGGTTTAAATGAGTTGAATTTTTAGAGTTTATCATGGGTCTCAAGCTCAAAGAATGCTTATCAAAATACTTTGGTATGTGCATTTAGATTATGTTCTGGTGTTTGTTTCTATATTTGTGTTTTATTTATTTGTTTTAGTTATGCAATTTTTGTTGGATCATGGAAGTTTAAGTTATTTGTGTTTGATTTTGAAGAGAAATTGTGAAGAGAGAAATAGAAAAGAGGTGAGAAATAAGATAGATTTGAAGTATCGATTAGTTTAAGAGAAAAATGGAAGAAATAAGAAGAAAAAAAAGTGATAATTGTTTTTTAAAATACAATAATGTCTGGTTAAAAAATCTTTTATTAAAAGAGAGGGGTAATAATGAAAAAAAAGATAAATATTACCTGTCTTATATGCTTTTTTTCTTCGTTCTTTGAGTAGAAAAGAAAAAAATTAAAGAGAATTTACATCTTAATGAAATTTTAAACATTGATAATGTATACTAGCAAATTTTTATTTATAAGATACTAGTGTACAAATAGATAATATTTTTTGGTACATTAGAAAGTTAATATGCTCATATTAATATTTGATTTATGGATCTTCTGTTCTTTAATCTATGTCACTTAATTCTTATCACTTGAGCTACTATATAAAGAAAAGTAGATAATATTATTAGTATACTCATTTTATGTTTCTATGTCTTTTATTTCTTTTATTCTGTTTGTTTCTTCTTTAATTTATTTATTTTAGAAATAAATAATTTTTTTTTTGTCAAGAAATAAATAATATTATTACTCTAGTTCATCTTATGTCTTTTAGAGTATATGTCATCTTTTATTTATTAAATAAATAAAAGATGATAGTCTCGAATGATTTCACTCAATATTTTTAATTACGTTTAGTGGTTATAATTTTATTTCTTAAAGGTGAATAAGTGGACGTGTTTGAACTCTAATTCATACATATTATGTGTAGTATTTCTACCAACTTAACTAAGTTCACAAAAACTTCCTTCAAATTTTAATCTCACTTAAATTCTTATATCCCTTATTCATAAATCACACTAAACTTCTCTAGCAACCTTATTGTTCACATTTATTACATGCCCTTAAAAAATTTCCTCTCATTTCTAAGGATGGCAAAAATATCCATACCAGCAGCCCCCACTCGAACCCAAATCTAATTTAACGGGTAAAACTTGAGTTGTATACCCAATCAAAATTTAAGTAGTTTTAAATATTTTTATATCAATCAAAATTTGTAATCCCCAATCTCTATCTCTATATAATATAATATATTTACGGATGTCTCTCTCCTGGTCGTAATCCTATGTAGCAAGCTATCAAGTACCCATATACCTATGTGGCAAACTATGAGACTATCTACATAACAAACAAATTCTTCCTTAATGTATCATTCTTCGATTCCCACTCAAGACATTTTTTCAATTATGAAACATTTTATTTTACTTTTTAGAGTTCCTTGATGTACCACTCTTCGATTCCCGCTCATGACAGTTTTTTAATTATGCTACAATTTATTTTATTTTATTTTTTAGAATTCCTTAATGTATCATTTTTTGATTTTCACTCATGACACATTTTTAATTATGAGACATTTTTTAAAAGATACTTTTGAAACACATATTCTATATAACTAAGATTAATAGTCACTTATAGACAAAAACAAACAAAACTTTTGGATAAAGATAAGTAAATCAAGCCAATTTCTAACAAATAACAAATAATTTTTTAAGACTAATACTTTTAAAGAAATTTTTTCTTAATAACGTTTCCATAACTTTTTTTTAATCATCGTAACTAATGATATATCATAAAAAAATTAATTGATTCAAATGTTGAAATACTATTATATAAAAATAAGTACCCAAACAATTATATGTATCTATTTTTTAAAAATAAAGTTGTATGAATTAATATATACTATTACATAAATATTATTATGATAAAAAATTCATAATTTCTCAAATAAAAGTATATTTTATTAATTTAATTTTTAACTTTTATTTACATGCAAAACTTAACTCATTTCTATCGATCATTTTTTTTATTACTAAGTTGTATCAAATATAAATCATACTTATTATTTATGTTTTATTTGTATTTTATTAAGAACATATTTTTATTCCTATATTAATAGAATAAACCCATTTTTTGTAATTTTTATCATTACTTATATTTACACTTATATTAATATCAGTGCATGTCTTTATAATTTACACGGGATCAATATTAATAATCATATATTAATGCAAGAGCTTATTTTTTTATTTAAAAAATGAGACTTTATATTCACATATCAAAACAAGGTTCTATATTTTTTTAAATTGCCACGGCGATGGGAGAAAAAATATCACATTGTTGAGAACGAAAAGTGGGAGATCATTCTCCAGCTATGAATTATATTTACACTCATGTTAATATGAGTGTATTTTTATTTTGTAATTTATACAAGACAATATTTATACTTATATATTAAAACAGATCCTATTATTTTTGTAATTTTTATGGGGACAAAAAGAAAATACCATACTATTGAGAACGGGGAGTGGAATATCATTCTCCACCATGTTCTATCCATTTAAAATCCCTAAATATATAATTATTTTTTATAATTAAATAATATAAATATTAAATCAATTTCATAAGTAATTAGAAAAACATAAATTATATGACAAAAAATTCATTAATTAAAAATAAGATATAAAAAATTAAATTAAATTACAAAAATTAATATTTAAACTAATCTACTTTAACATTAATTATATATATTAATATAATTTGGAATTTTAACCCGTACATTTGTACGGGTTAGTTATACTAGTATAATATAATTACGGATGTCTCTCTCCCGATCATCATCCAACATGGCAAGCAACCAAGTGTTCATAAGTCTATGTGGCAAGATTTCAATGTTTTAGGTTTTAAGCAATTAGACAAGCTAAATATACTCCCTTCGATTCCCTCCAGCAACATTTTTCTAATTTTTATATTATTTTACTTAGATTTAGTTAAGAGCTTTAGTAAAAGTAACATGGTTCGATTCTCATCAACAACAAAAAATTTAATTTTATGATAAATATTTTACTTATACTACATAAATTTAATTATGAGTTGTAGCAAAAGGAATATGATTCAAATCCTACCCACAACAAAAATCTATTTTTATGATGTATTTTTTTACTTAATTGTTACTAACCATAATTTTTAAAAAGTTATTAATTTCTATAATCTATATCCCTATAATATATATTTACGGACGGATGTATCTCGATGAACGAGATTTCACGGGACAATCTATAATGAACCAAAGTTTATGTATGTCATCCATGTCTCTCTCACGAACAAAATTTAAAATGAGATACACGGTTTGATTTTTTTTGTTGAGACCGGGGTATTCACCGCCGAACGCAGTGACTAATCCCTCGATAGATTGGAAGCACCTCAAAGGGTGAGATAACGGTCTCAAAATTTAAAGTTGCTCAATACCACACGGTTCGATTTTCACCAACGACTAAAATTATATTTTTATGATTATTTTTGAGGCAATTTTATGATATTTTATTTTATTGCTTATGAAAAATATTTACACTTATATTAATATGTCTTTATTTATATTCATATATTCATTTTTTTTTAATTTACACGGGATCAATATTTATATAAATATATTAATACAAGTGTTTTTTTTTTAATTTACACGATATTTATATTTCAATTCATATATCAATACACGGTCGGCCAACTATCCCACCCTTCTAGGTGCCTCCAATCTAGCGAGAGAATAGTCACTGCGTTCGGCGGTGAATACCCCGGTCTCGACCAAAAAAAATAATACACGGTCGTCTATATTTCTTTTTATAATTTCTATGAAGACGGGAGAGAAAATATCATATTGTTGATAACAGAAAGTGGCAGATCACACCCTCTAGAGTATTTTATTCTTTTAAATCTTTACATTGTATTATTTTTCATATTTGAATAAAATCAATATTAAATGAACGTCTACGTAATATAAAAAAAAACATATACTAATACAAAGACTTTTTTTTTTATAATTTCATGATAACGTATATTTCTATGAGGATCTATATTTGTACCCATATATTAAATCGATGACTATATATATTTTTTTTATAATTTCTATAGGAGCTAAATTTATACTTATGTACGAGTTTTTTTTAATCTTTACAGAATTATATTTTTTCTACAAATGTTTTAATATGAGACGAAATACTGTTTTTATAGAACTTAAATATTTATACATATATTAATACGGAAAACCTACTTTTTATACTATGACTTATATTTACACTCATATTAATACTTTTTTGATTTTATAATTTACATGATGATCAATATTTAATTTATACTCATATATTAATACACGACCTATCTTTTTTGTAATTTCAATGGGGACTAGAAATGAAACATGATATTGTTTGAAACGGGGAGCGGGAGATCACTCTCCAGCCTATTTTATCTCTTTAAAATTCTTAAATATATATTGTTTTTATATTTAAATAACAGAAAATATAAAATTAATTTCACAAGTAATTGGAAAAATAAAATTATTTGACAAAAATTTCATTAATTAACTTAAATTAAAAAAATTTAAATTAAAAAAACTAATATCTCAACTAATCTATTTTAATTTTAATAACATATACTATAAATTTAAATATTAACCCGTGCATTGCACGTGTCAGTTATACTAGTATTTGATTAAATTGAATTGAAGTATACCCAATCCATCAAAGAAACACAGCATATTGCATTAGACACTCACCACCACACCAGGTTAAAATACCTACCTTATTTCTTCAGCTCTTTCTGTCGCTCCTTACTCTCTCTTCGCTAACTCACCTCAACCAAACACACTGTTAATGTTTTTTCCGCTTTCTTTTACTTTTATTTATTTATTTCTTTCCTTTACTTTAATATTTCTCTCTTCATAAACCTTAAACAAACGATTAATCAATCAATCAATCAATCAATGGCAGTTCAAAGCACCACTTCCAGTAAATCACAACCTCCGAACAACAACGTTTCTCACGACCATTTCTTTGGTACTAATTTGTTTCAATTTCCGAATTATTATTTCTATTTTTCATTTTCGTTTCATTAATGTTTTTGTTCCAATAATTAGAGTACTATGAAGCAAGGACAGTAACACATTGACACGGATAAAGTTTTAAAAAAATATATATAATTGAATATAATTATAAGTGTCAGTGTCGACATTGGGACACGTCTAATCCGAGGAGTGTATGTGCTTTTTAGTTAGGGTATTTTGTGGGGCAGGTGGTGGTCAAATTGATTATAACATTGGTTTGTATTTCTATAATTTATGATTATAACTAATTTTACTATATTATGATATTGAAGTGTGGAGGGAGTTTGTATGGGGAGCTGTTGCCGGTGCTTTTGGGGAAGGAATGATGCATCCGGTAGATACCATCAAAACTCGAATACAAAGTCAAGCTATTCTAAATGGTGTTAAGGTATAATAAATAGTAGCCTATAGGTAAATTAAACTGTGATTTCATTCATAGTTCTTTATTAGCAAGCTTATTTTTGAAAATGTTGTGTTCAAGTTGCTGTTCATATATTCTAAAGCTTTTCTGTTTTGTTGGGAACATTATTTGTCTTTTAGAACCAGAAAGGCATATTGCAGATGGTGAAGTCTGTCTGGAAGGTCGACGGATTAAGAGGTAAACTACTTTGATGATTTTATACTTTTGTCGTTGATATGTGTATTTTGTTTTATAATTATGAAATTTCCTCATGTTAAAATGACATTTAGTCTAGTGCATGGTTGACCAATTTATTTTGCTTTTGAGAAAAAACTTCTAAACAAATAGTTTAAGAGAGAGAGATTTTAGCTGAAAAACATATATCGAGGGTAAAATGATGATAACCAAGCGTGCTTTTATATACATGACTGATGACTTAAATCTAAAATCAATTTTTATCTCAATGATCTTGTTATGTTGATTTTGGATTTCAAACATGAAATATTTGTGCCTTGTGATTGATTTAAAATTATTTAGGCTTTTACAGGGGTGTAGTGCCTGGTGTTACTGGGTCTTTGGCGACTGGGGCAACATATTTTGGTGTTATAGAGTCCACTAAAAAGTGGATTGAGGATTCACATCCTAGCCTTGGTGGTCATTGGGCACATTTCATTGCTGGAGCTGTTGGTAAGCTGATTCGGAGCATCTAATGATAACATTTTTGCATTTTGTGTTCTAAAAGTTACACATTTTGATTCACTCAGGGGCATGTGTATGAAAGCAGTTGTAGTGTAATCTGTCTGATTGCCGCAATGTTTTTTCTGCTAACTTGTAATGTTTGTGATTTACTGTTTTCTCATTTGACACACTTACCTATTTATTTTTGCAAATAAGTTTAAAATTTCAATATTTCTTCAATGAGTTATACTTGTAGACTATCGTACACTGTCTAAGTTTCCATGTATGGACCAATAATGATTGGTTGTCATTGCACATTCCATGCATTTAAATAATGCAATGTGTGACATATTATTATTCTTGCTAAACTTGAAGGTTTATTTCAGTTTGAAATCTATAACCATTTGAGTGTGCGATAAAGGGTTCAAATGTGTCTTATTTTTTACTTTATAATTTCAGGAGATACACTTGGTTCTGTAGTATATGTTCCATGCGAAGTGATAAAGCAGCGAATGCAAGTTCAAGGCACACTTACATCCTGGAGCTCTACTGCAATGAAGAATGGCATTGCAATAAAACCCGGTGCAGAAATATATGACTATTATAAAGGGTTGTTCCATGCAGGCTGCTCAATATGGAGAACACAGGGCTTAAAGGGTTTATATGCAGGGTATAAATTAGAAACACTAATAATTTATGTTTTACCTTTAATGTGAAGGAGTCCAATGAAGTGTTGACTGTTTTAAAATTGTATGAAATTTTTTAGGGTTGATCTACTATATGAAAGTTTTCATTCAATAGTTGAATTCAGGAAATTCAATTTCAGAATAATTAATTTATACATTGTGATTTTGTATAATTAAAAAAATTTAGATCAAGACAAACACACGGAGTAATTGGATTATATTCACAATGAGTCAATTATCAAATTCTAAACATTTCTCTGGTTTCACAATTTCGTGGGTGATTCTAATTTGTTATTTTGCTTACTTCTGCAGATATTTGTCTACACTAGCAAGGGATGTACCATTTGCCGGCCTGATGGTATTATACACAACACATTGAGTTTATTAGATTCAGAGCTTGTTTGTTTTAACTTGCTTACATGAATAAATCACTTTTACATAAAAAGGGCGTGAATAAATCACTTTCATTAGATAGTTTAACACTCTTATTTGGTCCTATTTCAGTTTGATTGAAAGTCGATTGTCTAATACGTCTAAAGTGTCTTCTGATTTGTCACTGCCAGTGCTTAGCAGATGTCGTAGCTAAACTTTAAAATGGGTTAGAACATTCAGAGTTTTAAGTGAAAAATATCCTTATGATCAGATACAGAGATTAGAAATGGATGCATTATTCAAAATTAAAGTTTAGCCTTGATAGGGTTAACAAATCTTATGAGCTTATCCATATTGGAACTATCTATTATTGTGATGCACATGCCTCTGCTACACCTAGCACTTGTTTAAGCATTGAATAAATATGTGTGTTAATTTTTGATTCTCAATACCCTTGTACTGTTAAAACAAGGAGATGAACTAGAATCAAAATAAGTAAAAATAATTATTTTGTGATATTTGTTTGGAGTGCTATATTAGTGTAAGATTTCATTTCATATACATCACATAGTGCACCGCCTGTCATTGTATTTCTAATCATTTCATTTCAAATGTATTATGTTCTTCATATAGTGCAAGTGTGATCCAAACTCTGTAATCATGTATACACATTTGAATCTTGTGTGAAAAAAAAGGTTTTGTGAAGTAAGTTAACACAGTTTTTTAATAATTGTGCAAATGTGCTTTTGAATACCTTTTCATGCAATTGTTATAGGTTGTGTTCTATGAAGCTTTGAAAGATGTTACTGAGCATGGGAAGCAAAGATGGATATCTAACCCAAAATGGCATGTTAATAATTCATTTGAGGGACTGGTTTTAGGAGGATTAGCTGGTGGTATGTCTTGTGCTCTACCTTTGATCCTCCGTACTTAAGTGCTCTTGCAGTAAAATAATTCAGTATTATTAATTTTTTCATATAATTAAACAGGTCTCAGTGCATATCTCACCACTCCTTTGGATGTCGTCAAAACTAGGCTGCAAGTTCAGGGTTCAACTTTGAGGTATCAATTCTTTTCTATAACTATTCTAACATATTATGGTATACATGTGTACCTGCCACCAGGATACCACTTAATTTTCTTCAATGAATTTTGCTTGGAACGAGTGTGTGGCGTCTGCTTTGGCATATTGCGAAGTTGATTTTTCTGATGTATTATAGACATATACAGAATAGTAATGATATATACTTTGTCTCACATTTTTCCATATCATAAATTCATAATGATGGAAAAGAGGCTATTTTGTGCACATTGGGAGCGGTCATGTTTTCGACGAAACAAAACTAAATTGATCGTAATTTGATTTATCTTTTATATTATATTAGGTATAATGGTTGGATGGATGCAATGTACAATATATGGGCGAGAGAAGGCCTGAAGGGGATGTTTAGAGGTAGTGTCCCCAGAATTGCGTGGTACATTCCGGCTTCAGCGCTTACATTCATGGCTGTGGAATTTCTCAGAGAACATTTTAATGAAAGAGTGCCTAATGGTGATTTGAGAGATGTAGCCAGATTATCAGTAGAAAAGAAGAAATCTCTGCAGGAGGCTACTTAAAACTTGTGGTTTACTCTCATGACATTACTTCCCATCTAGATTTTTACAAAGATGGGATGTTAGATCATCAAAATTCTTAGATATGCTCAGTCTACCTTAGATTCTTATTATTTCAAAGATGCTGTAACAAGGAAGTTATACACAAAATGCAAACTTTAACTATGTCTAAACTTGGTCTAGCCCATTTTTGATCGTTGAGATTGACTTGGAATTTTTTTTGAAATTTGGCTTAGGGAATAGCTTAAGGTGATAATAAGTTGTGTATGTACATATTAACTTTAGACATCACATTTCATGTGAAGTTATTGGAGAATATTATTTGGTTATGTTATCTATTTATTGAGTAGTCTGAATTGTGCACATATAATTTAGTCATGTGACACCAGAAAGATTACATGGCACAAGCTAAGATGAGGTGTCAGCTGAAAAAATTTGGGATTATAATAAATAGATTTCTTGATTTAATATAAGGTGAATACTCTGGTTTACATTTTTGGGTGCCAATGACAATACTTCGTAGGTAAAATTCAATAACATGACATATTTTTATATTAATTTATATTTAAAAAATATGAATTCTTTGGTATTGTATCGTTGGGTACAGTACTCTATAGACAAAGTTGATGATTTAAAATATGAATATGATTCTTTTATTAGTGAATTCTTTGATACCCAACATGTACTACTTCATACCAACATGTACTACTTCATACCAACATGTACTACTTCATAGGAAATATTGATTTAAAATATATATTTTTTAATTATGAATATATGATATGGTATTGAATTTTGCCTTTGAAGTATCGCAACAATATAAATTAGCTACGGGGTTCACCTTTTTTAAATATAAAGGAGTATAATTATATGACGCGACATTGATTTTTTTTTTCTCTATAAGGTATTGTGTCCAAAACAATATAAATTGAATATCAAAGTATATATCTTTCAAAACTTCATATTTTAAATGAATTTAGCCTATGAGTCATTGGTATCAAATAATGTAAATTGAACCTCAAAGAGTGTATGAAAGTTGTTTTAATATATTAACATAATTTTTTTTTGATTTAATATAAACCCATTAACGGAAGTTATTTGATATATTATCATAAATAGATTTTTTGATTTGACCAAATTAGTCAAGTCAAGAAATCTATATATAATAATATATTAAAACTACTTCCGTTAATGGATGGTCAAGTCAAAAAATCTATTTATGATAATATATTAAAACTATTTCCGTTAATGAATTTATATTTTTAATATAAATTGATTGTTGTAAGTGTGTGAAATTTAAAATTTTCATTGTAATTGTAGTTGATATTTCATTTCATTTCATTTCTTTTCTTTGTTTTTTTATTTTTAATATAAAATGTAAAATCACTACATGAGTTTGCTCAATGTCTTGCTCACGCACAACTATTTTTAGTACTCTCGATGTTTAAATGTCTTAGTAGATAATTATTGGAAGTTCAAATCATAATCAATTTCATGACATGTTAGTGCATGAAAAAATTGTGAAGTAGAAAAGTTAAAGAAATCTGTATGACAACGGATTAATAAGTTAGTCTTGTGTATTATAAACCTCTATATATAAGAATATATATATAGTGTGGAATCGATGAAAGGAATTTAACCCTTTTTGCTTGAAGGTCATGAGCAATTTTTTCTAAAGAAAAACCCCTTAAATGGTGGCAATATATGGTCAAAGAATTATCAAAATATTGTACCACGATGAATCTTAGTTTCACTATATTGGTTGAAATGTTTTAGACTCGGTAAGTGCATTCTTATTATGTCCAAAAACATTTCAAATAATGTAATGCAACTATAAGGTCGTTCATCGTGACACAATATTTTGATGATTTTTTGATTTTGTTTGTACCATTAAAGTGATTGTTTTTTGGAAAAAAAAATACTCATGACTTTCAAGATAAAGGGGTAATTTCTATTCTTCCACACTCTAGAAGATTTCATCCATGGTTTGTGTAAACGCACAAGACTAATTAAGTAGTTCATCCATTATCATAGCTGCAATTTGAGATTTCTTTGACTTTTCTACATAATAATTTGGTTCATATGCACTAGCATGCTATGATTGTGTTTATTATTTAAACTTCCACCAATCTCTCTTCTAAGAAGAATTTTAAAATCTAAGAGTATTAAAAGTAGCTGTGCTGGCGTAAGACGTTGATGAAACACATGTAGTGACAAGTCTTTCTATGTATAAGGATGAATACAAACTGCATGATTTTGAAGATCACAATTAAAACATAGAATTGATAAAATTTTGTGAGCAATATTTGTCACTTGGCCTCTATACTTCAAGAATTGGAATCTAGTTGGATACATAAAATCAATATAATAAAGGTAATAAGTACCATCTTAGTCTTTGCTTTATTTGTATTTACTTTTAATTTTCTTTCTTGTCTTGCTTAGCTTTTATAAAATTTCTCCATCTAATCTAATATATACAAAAGATGAATCAATTAGGATATATATATATGCCGTTTTGTTTGAAGAAGGAATAACTTTGAAATATAAATAATTGAGAGCACAATTTTTTGTTCATGTTGTTGACAATAGGCAATGTAATTACTATGCATAAAATGATTCGTATTCTTGATTCAATTTCTAAATGTAATTTTTGGGCAATTATAAGGGCTATTATATATCACACTAATAAAGGATTTGTAACCTATTTTCAGATAAATTGTTTGAACCATGCAGAGATAAAAGTAGAAGAAGTATGACGAATCAAAATCTTAGTCTTTGTTTTTGATATTTTTTGTTCTAACTCGGTATTTTTGTTGTGTTGTATTGTACTATCATTTGATTTGATGATGTATTAGGGACAAATGTAATCAGACAACTTTTGTACAATATTATTAATGTATCCAAATTCAAATATTTATATTTAATTATGTTAGATATTTTAGATAATTTTAGTATGGATGTTATATTTCGGAAATAAAAAAAAATTTAATAGAAAAAATATATTTAACATTGATAATTTAAAAAAACTCATGATTTTTCAAAATTGTATCTTATCTTACATTGGTCCTTCTTGAACCTTTTAATTTGCTGAAAATTTGTTCAAGCATGAGCTCTAAATCCCATTCATTCACTTTGGTAGACCCAAGTGTATCATCCCAAAATTATTAAATGTTATGAAAATAGTTTTGACATATTGCCAAGAAGATGTAATAGAAAACCATTCTCTTTATCATCTATGAGTAGTGTTTTTTGCCATTGCATAATATTTGTAAAATAAAATATACTCTCGGTATGTAATATGAAAATCATAGCCTATAGCATGGTCACAGAATTAAAATAACAATATTAATTCACCAACAACAAATAGAAGAATCATAACTAAAATAAAAACAAGTAATAATAAAAAACAAAACATAATATGTAAAGAAATCATATGAAACACATGAATTGTCTCTCAAGCAGTGTTTGTTTAAGGTGAAACATGGTTCTTCTTGTGTTTTTTCTTGATTTGGTCAAAATCTTGTTCCTCCATAAGCTCTAATTCCCATTCTTTCACTTTTGTAAACCCAAGTTTATCATCCCAAATAAGCCATTTGTTACCCTTACACTTTCTTTGGATTTTAAAGGGACCATACCACTTTCTTTTTGACTTGCCGCATTGATAGAACAAATTAGAGGTTCACATCTTGACGATGTCGCCGTTATCAAATTTTCTGTTTTCTTGATATGTACCCGCAGCTCTTGCTAAATACTCCCAAATAGAAATGCTACCTTCATCATCACTTGTCACCTCCACACATGTCAACTTTTTTGTATTGTGTTGTTGTTGTTGTTGCTCCAAGTCCATGGTCTTTTGTGACAGTGATGAAGATAATAAAGAAAGAAAGAAAGAATTAATAAAACGTGTGAAAGAGAAACAGAGTTGTGTACTAACTATCTCTGAAGAAGAAGAGTGTTGTGGAATCAATCAATGAGCAAAGAGTGAGTGATTGCTTCTGCCAATTTATAGATAATCGGTTGTCAACGGTAATAAAAGCCCACATTATATTAATTCAACAACTTGTTCACCAAGTTTCTTAATTATTTATTTTAGGGTAAATCTTTTTCATTTAGATTCTGTTAATCTTTGATAAAAAACAGATTCTGTTATAATTTTTTTTTAGCGTAGATTATGTTATAATTTTATCTTATTTTTTTTGAGTAAGAAATCTTATCTTATTTATTATTATTACGGTATATCTTTATTTTATTTTTCTTAAATTTCGCTCTCTCAATTGTTTTTTTTTTAATTACACAATCGTTTTGTTTTCATTAAATTGCTTTGATGATTTCTTTAAAAAATAAAAAAAAATTGATTTGATAATTTGGTACAGTAGTAGTAACTATTACTTGGCATTTGGATTATTAATAAAACACTCACGCTAATGGATGTAAGTGAGAGTATATATAATATATTTTCACTACTAGTCTGGCATCATAAAATATATACATATAAAGGATGTTATTTTATTGTTTTGTTCAGAAATTCTACTTCAATTGATAAAAAAATGCAAAAATTACTAGGCGGAAGAATGTCCATGATCAGAGTTTGATTTTTGATTACTACGCTTTGTGTGTATGAGTTTATGGTGACTTTGTCATCTGATCTATGTACCAAAAAATAAAAAATGATATTTTTTACCATACCAAAAAAAAGAATGATAGTTTTTTATCATCACTTTTTAAAATGACGAATGTAAATTGAAAAGTAAAAACTCAACGAAAATGATCAAAAAATGCATCGAAGTAATGTAGAGTAATGTGTTTGTTGTTTGGAATATACACACATACAATTGTTTTGAAAATTGAAGTATTAAAACCTTGGAGCTTTTTTAATGATCAAACAGCAAAGATAAAATCTTCAATATTTATATGAAAAAACTAAGTATCGAACTCACAATATTGTAAACGTGTCGGAACCCGACTTTTCTTTAATGAATTTTGCATTTTGAAATTCATATTCATCCAATACTGCGTTGATCCCCTATTGATTGAACACCTTTGCACAAAAAATCAAACAAATGATCCTAAGCAACTAAAAAACCACAACCTTATTGAGTGGAGACCTAATGAGTTGCAGTGTGTCTCTGCTTTCCGCGCGGGAAAACTAAAGTAACTTTCAGTCTTTCATCACATTTGGTCCTTTTGATCTATTCATCAATGATCTAAATAACGACACGTAGGATAGTATCATATTTTTTTATTGGAAAAAATAGTTTATAATTTCTGCCTTACAATTTAGGCAAGTGCTAATGAATATCTCGAGACATTTTTTAAGATTTTAAGAGTGCGTTTGATTCACAAAGTATGTGCTGGACAGAATAAAATAGTACTACCTCCGTTCCTTTTTACTTGTCGTTTTAAAAAAATATATTTGTTCTTTTTTACTTGTCGTTTTAGCAATTTAGGTTATATATTGTCTATTATATCCTCCTTCTTATTTTAATTTATTGACTAAATTTTGTATAATTGTTTTTGTTGAAACAATAAAATCTTTTTTATTGTATACAAATTTTGTTTGTTTTTAAATAAAATTTGTTACAATTTTTTTGAAAATAGATAGTGTTTGTGAAAAAGAAGGAAATTATTAGTGGATTAAAAATATGATATATTTTTAAAAAAAGGGCATACTAGGAAAATAAGGTGCAAAAATATACCCCTCCTATTTTGGTCTTTTTTTCTAAAACGACAAATAAAAAGAAACAGAGGTAGTATAGGATAAAATAAAACAGTATATGGCAGGACCAAATTGTGTCGATGAGAGATGTAAAGATAATATTTTTATATTTGAAAATAAAAAAGGGTATTGTTGTATTTTTATAGTTATATTGTGGACAAAAAGTTGTGCCGTCGTGGTGATTTTGTCCTGTCTCTTGCTACTTATTTTGTCTAGTCCCTTAAATCCTGTTTGGTTCGGGGTTTTGGAGGGGAGAAGAGGGAAGGTAATAATTAATTTACTTTTTTATCCTTAACCTTATAAACTCAAAATAAGGATTAAATGATAATAGAGATGTTACGTAAAAATAAAATAAAGGATATATATAACAAAAAAAAAATTTAACGAATAGAAAACCTAAATATTTTTTGTTGTCAAAAAAATAAAACCTAAATTTTTAATATTCCAACAAGGATAATTTAGGATTTACATAAAAAAAGTGTGGCTAATTTTGTCAAGATAATCAATTATATTTTCTCTCACTTCACCTCCATAAAAATCCCTCCCCTCGCACCTCCCCTCCCCCTCGGTTGAACCAAACAAGCCGTTAATCAATTATTTAATCAAATAGGGTATAAAAAAGTTGTTCAGTCTAATCTCCTATTTTTTAGCAGATCAAACGCACCTTAAATAGTAAGTTTTTTTTATAGAATTTTTATGGGAATTTGTAATGTCAACTTATTGAAAATTTGTAATGTCATTTTGATATATTCGTTTCACATAGTTATCAATTTTATTGAGATATGATTATATTCATGTGTAAATAATTCTTACATCAACACTAAATATCACTTTAACTCTAATTTCATTCCTCTAAAAAAATTGAATCAAATTAATAAATTATAAATTTAATTTTTATTAAAGTTTTAAGTAAAAAGAATTCTTTTTATTAAACTTACACATTTAAATATATTTTTTATAATAAATTTTCGTTTAGATGATGATTTTTTTATGATTTTATAGATATTAATTTTACAAAAATAAAATGACATTATATTTTTAGAATCGGTCAGCGCTAAATGCTAATTAAATAAGTCATCCTAAATGCTACATTAAATATATGCTATATTTATATTAAAATTATATACTCTCTCTATTCCTTTCTTTAAGAAACTATTTTTTTTAGGTTAATTGAATAATGGGTTAAATATATTTTTGATCCTTATAAGTATTAGAACTTTCGACTTTTAGTTCTTCTAAATTTTTATTCTACTTTTTGATCCTTATAATTTTATTATGCATACTGTTACATTAATGTGTATTTTTGAATGATTTTTTTTTGTAGACATATTTTGAACATTATAAAAAGTTTCTCAAAAAAAAGAACTCACAAAAATCTGATATATAAATCCAGATTTATATTACTTTTATTCTTAACTTTTAAAATTTAAAAATTCATATTTAATTATTTTTATTTTAAAAAATTCTAAATATTTGTGAAAAAACTTTTTATAGTATTCTAAACATACATGAAAAAATATATTTAAAATTTTAAAGTTTTAATGATGATTAAACAATTTTTAAAGTTTTGAAAAATCGCAAGGACTAAAATTGCACGGGTAAGAACTTTATAGGGACCAAAAATGCCACTCTTTTTTATAGAGATTAAAAATAAAATTTTATAACTTTATAATAGGACCAAAAACATATCTAATCCTTGAATAATTAATGTATTTTGTTTATATTACAGACCCGATACATCAATTATTTAATAAATCTTAAAAGTGAAATGTTTCTTATAAAAAAGACTGGGGGTAATATTTTAACATTAGTCTTATTAGGAATTTATTGTGTATATTATTTAATTTTATTTGATATTAAATTTATTAAACATTTATTAAAATTCTTATATTTATGTATAATTAATTTTATTAGATATTACATTTATTAAACATTTATTATAATTCTTATATTAATTTTTATATTTATTGTGTATAACTAATTCTACCAAAAAAATTCTTAAATTGAATATTATAATAATTAATTAATATTATTAATGTATTTTGTTTTTAAGGATCTAAAACATACTCCCTCCGTCCCTAATTATAAGACCCTTTTTGACCACTGCACGAATGCCAATGGATAATTTTGATCACAAATATATTTAATTATGTAATAGTAAAAATTATAAAAACTTGATATTTTGAAAGCATTCATCAAAACAAATCAAACAAGATCTTATATGCTAATATTTACATCTATGTATTATTAAAAAAATACGGTCAAAACATAATAAGTGAATAGTGCAATTTTGTCAAACAGGATCTTATAAAAAGGGACGGAGGGAGTATTTAATCCTTGAATAATTAATGTATTTTGTATATATTACAGACCAGATACATCAGTTATTTAATGAATTTAAAAAGTGGGTTGTTTATTATAAAAGACCGGGTAGTATTTAAGTATTAGTTTTATGAAATTATTGTGTATATTTAATTTTATTAGATATTACATTTATTAAACATTTATTAAAATTCTTATATTAATTCTTATATTTATTGTCTATAATTAATTCTACCAAAAAAATTCTTAAATTGAATATTATAATAATTAATTAAAAATATTTCCTTAAATAAAAATTAATCTTATCTCAAAATTTTCATTATAAATAGGTTACCTAGAGTGATGAGAATGCAAAACAAACATCGTTCATAATTTTCTTCCTACTCATTTCATTTTTTTTTTCACCATCCATTTTTTCATGGCTAGAAAGAAGGTGAAACTTGCATACATAATCAATCAAGCGAAAAGAAATGCATCTTACAAAAAAAGGAAATCCGGTTAGAGAATTGCTATTATATTTTTTCAATAAAGTTTGTATTAACCTTGCCCACCATAGATTTTATGCCCTTAGAAAGTTATAGAAAATATGAAAAACGTAACAAATTGGATCAAATTTATTTTTAGTTTAACTCTCAATTATATATCGTTTATACTTCTAACTATATATTTTTTTGTTAGGCTTATTGAAGAAGCTTACTGAGCTCAGCACCCTTTGTGGGATAGAAGCATGTGCAATAATCTATGGTGAAAACGATGCTCAACCAGAGGTTTGGCCGCGCGATATGAGAACAAGAACTGTGTTAGACAAGTTCTTGAGTTTGCCTGAACTCAGTAGAATCAAAAATATGTTCGATTTGGAGGGCTTCTTGAAGCAAAGCATTGTGAAATCTCAAAATTTGTTGAGGAAACAACTGGAGAAAAACCAAAAGGAATTTGACATGCTCATTAGTAATATCTGTAACAATCTAAATTATAATATCAGAGATATGAACATTAATGAACTCAATAATCTGTCTGGGTTTATTGATACCAAGCTGAATGAGGTTGGACAAAAATTGAGTTCAATGAAAATCCAAGCCCAAGAGGAAGTTGGAAATGGAGTTGAAGCTGTCAATGGAATGGCTAATATCAGTCATGATGCTGCTGTTCAAGGTTTGCAGGAAACCATGAATTATGGTATGCAAAGTGATAATCATCTGCCGTGGGACTTCTCCATGTTACCATTCCAAGCCCAAGAGGAGTTTGGGAATGGAATTGAAGCTATCAATGGAATAGCTAATATCGGTCACAATGCTGATGTTCAAGGTTTGCAAGGAACTGTGAATTATGGTTTGCAAAGTGATAATCAACATTTGCCCCGGGACTTCTCCATGTTGCCATTTCACGATGTTAATCTTGGAACATCTGGTCCTTAGTCAAACTAGTCCGTACTTGGAATATTTATGCGCTTTCGTGTGAGTGTGTGTGTCATCAAGTCTATTTTGTTGGTCTTTACTTTTGTCAGTGTCTGTTTTTAATGTTTGTTTGCTTTTGTAGTGTCGATCGACTCATGATCATCACTAGAATTAATAAATAATAATGGCTTTATTGATATTTATCTAATTTCTAAATCGTTTCTTGAATTTTTTTAGTTTGGATATTACGTACCAATGTTATTTTTAAGAGTAGAAAGGTCCAATCAATCATAGCCCTTGGAATTAAGTGACTGATAAGCACATTGATTAATTTGATACTATGAACAACATTATACTAACAATTCCAAGTATGTTCATAAGCAAAATTATCTCAAAATATTAACTAAATCGACAGTTGAATCAAACTTGTCATCCTATATAATAATATCTGGAGAATGCAATTCAATAAAAAACTTATTCATTATAAACAGACTAAATATGAACTCATATTACAGAATGTGGCATTTGTGATATAATGAAAGGCTTAAGGTTTGTGATTTTAGATACAAGAAGAAATTTTGAGTTTTTGAGTTTGTTGATTTTTGGGAAATGAAGCAACTAGAAAATTTATGAGTTATTTTTGTTCGCGTACATGTTTCTTTAGGTCGTATTTCTTCATGTTGTGTTTTCTTCAACTGAGTTTGGGAAGAGTTTTCTTAAGCTAATATCTTAATACAATATGAACAATTTATTTGTATTTTATCAAATCTAAGAGAATAGTTATATAAAATTATTAAAAGTTATATGAAAATAGTTTTGACATGTTGCGGAATTGAAGAAGATATAATAGTAAACCATTCTTTTGTCATTGCATAATATTTGTAAAAAAATCTATACTCTACGGGTTTGAAATATGAAAATCATAGCTTATATATAGCACTCAAATTTAACATAAAGAACAATATTTTATATTAATTCACCAACAACAAATAGAAGAAACTAAAATAAAAACAAAAATATGTAAAGAAATCTTGGTTCTTCTTGATTCAAAGTCTTAAGGTGAATCATGGTTCTTCTTGATTTTCTTGACTTGCTCAAAATCTTGTTCCTCCATAAGCTCTAATTCCCATTCTTTCACTTTTGCAAATCCAAGTTTATCATCTCAAATAAGCCATTTGTTACCCTTACATTTCCTTTGGATTTTAAAGGGACCATACCACTTCCTTTTTGATTTGCCAGTTTGGTAGAACAAATTAGGAGTCCTCATCTTAATGATGTCGCCATTATCAAATTTTGTATTTTGTTGATATGTACCCGCAGCTCTTGCTAAATACTCCCAAATGGAGATGCTACCTTCATCATCACTTGTCACTTCCATATATGTAAACTTTTTTGTATTGTGTTGTTGTTGTTGTTGCTCCAAGTCCATGGTCTTTTGTGACAGTGATGAAGATAATAAAGAAAGAAAGAAAGAATTAATAAAACGTGTGAAAGAGAAACAGAGTTGTGTACAAATGCAAGATAGCCCTTTGGGACATTTGATACTTTCGATGATGTTTGACTACTGCTAAATGAAGCACGTCTAATAGCTGCAGGTAAACGGAAACCCATTTCAAATATTTCAAATTTGAAGAACAAGTTATGTTTCTTAGATCTAAGTAAAATGTATCTTAGTTTGATTATTGCTTGAGTGATTTGTGATGGTTGTGAAGGAGTCAGGAGACTATATTTATAGATTTGAAGAGTTTCTTGAAATCCCTTTGCTAGAGAAATAATTATTAAAATGATGGGGCCAAGTCATGAGAAATATCACATGGTGTTGTCTTAGATTCATTTGTAATAAGTTCAATAAGAGTGGTAACTCCACATTATGAATGAAAGGATCATATTAAAACTCAATAGTTGTATAATGTCTACTCATTTCTTTTGAGACATGGCACATGTTCTCTTCATGTTGATTTATAACATGAAGAATTATGAGAAAAATATCAGTCATACAATAACACACTATTTATGAATTGTACATATACAGTTATTGTTCTTGATCGACTTAGTTATTGAAGGGTCTAGTTGGAGACAATGAAGACTATGGTTAATGTTAGAAGTCCCATATTGGCTAGAGATATGGCATAGATAGCCTTTATAAATGTGTGCAAACCTCAACTCTCAAACTAGCTTTTGTGGTTGAGTATAGGCCTCATAAATTCTAATATGGTATCAGAGCCTATCCTAGATCCATTTGTTGTTTGTTGTGGAGACCTCCCATATTTGGGGCACCCGTTATTGTTGATTCCACGTTTCAGCTTGTTCAGTTCTGGACGTGAGGGGGTGTGTTAGAAGTCCCATATTGGCTAGAGATATGGCATAGATAGCCTTTATAAATGTGTGTAAACCTCAACTCTCAAGCTAGCTTTTGTGGTTGAGTATAGACCTCATAAATTCTAATAGTTAACAAGATATCACATGATACTGTCTATTGGTCTTTATCAAAGATTGAATGATAAAATATTCAAAATCAATTCAGCAGACATAGACAGCAATGCTTGTGGTCAAATGTAAGCCAGGGACTTCAAAAAGAGGATAGAAACCCAAGTTTTGTTTTGGTCCTTATTCAAGTGGAACAATTTTATCCATATGAAGTAGGAACAACTTCCAAATTTCATGGTACTTGATAAGTATAGCTATATATACCAGTGGTTCTATGAAGTAGGAACAACTTCCAAATTTCTTTGAGATTGATCACTCAAAAACATAAACAAGAATGGGTTTTCGCTTACCTGGTATTAGACGATCATCATCTAGCAAACAATTGGAAGTGCCGCAAAAAGGCTATCTTGCAGTGTACGTTGGAGAGAAAATGAAGAGGTTCTTGATTCCAGTATCATTCTTGAATGAGCCTTTATTTCAAGAATTGCTTAGCCAAGCTGAAGAGGAATTCGGTTACTGTCATCCAATGGGTGGTCTAACGATTCCGTGCAAAGAAGATGTCTTCTTACATACAACTTCTCGCTTGTAACTAATTCATACCGCAAAAAGTCGTATGAAAATATTATAACATATACAGAACATTGTAGGATAGATTAGTTGCAACAAGAATTCTTTGTCCATTTTGATGTTTCCTCCTAATTAGTGGAAATCTGAAATGAGAACCTAATTCTAACTTCAATGAAACAATATTCATGTGAATTGATATATTATTTTGTGTCATTTCAAATTCTTGAGTTGTATGGATATTGAACCAGATATTAATGGTAAAATCAAAAAAATTGCTTCAAGTTTATTGGTTTATATGGGATTTTATCAAGAAATAATAACACCATTTGTAGCAAATAGTGATAAACTCTTAATAGTAACACATTTGAGCCAAACAAACTAAAATACTTAGAAATAAAAACGTTTTTTATAGAGTAACTATACAGTTTTTTTGCACCATCCTTGTAGCAAAGTGAAAGAGAAGTTGACCAAATTACCAGAAGCACTTAATTGGAAGAGCTTTGTTATTATTTATGACTAGGTGAAGAAGCACTTAATAGAATCATAAAGCTAGTAAAAAGTTTGTGAGCTAAGATACAAGATGTCAAGATAGGTATGAACTGTACAAGTGATTGATTTTATGTGGTTAACGAACTTAAATTAAAGTTGAATTGTTCGAGAGAATCTAAGTTCAAAATCTGACTAAAATAATTGTTAGATTTTACTTACTTTCATGACTAAACTCTAGATTATCAAGGCCCCGTCCATTTTAAAACCTGAGAGTTAATAAAAAAAAAACAACTACTAACTAGAAGCATATAGGAGCATATATGATGTCATTTTATAATTAGAAATAAATAATATCAAAGATATGTTCCTGAATTTGTCATTCATATAAACAATTCTATCCCATTCCAAATGTAGGAAATGGAAAAAATCCTTACAAATCTAAATGATAACAATTGTACAAATTTTCCTTGCTAATCTATGTTAGTATCCTTCAATAATGTAAGAATTATAGCCCATTGAAGCCAGAAGTAATATGGAAGAAAACATCTTCAGTGCAAGGAATCGTGAGACCACCCATTGGATGATCATATCCATATTCTTCCTCTACTTGACTCAACAAGTCTTGAAATGAAGGTTGGTTCAAGTAAGACATGGGGATCACAAATCGCTTCATTTGTTCTCCAACGTAGACAGCAATATATCCTTTTGGGACATTCACAACTTTTGATGATGCATGGCTACCTGTAAATGAAGTGCGTCTAATGGTAGGTAAACGGAAACCCATTTCAAATGTTTTGAAGAACAAGCTATGAATTTCTCAGATTTAAGAAAAATGTATCTAAGTTTGTTTGTTTTCTTGCTTGATTGATTTGTGAAGTTGTGAATGAGGAAAGTGTATTTATATAGTTTTGAAGAGCTTCTTGAAATTCATTTGCTAGAGAAATTATTGTTAAAATTATGTGACTTGTGGGACAAGTTATCACATGGTGTTGTCTTAGAAGTCTTTATCAAGGATCAATAAGAGTTAAAATCATGGCCACTCAAATCGATCAAAAGAGATAAGCTCATGTTAAACTCAATTCCAACTCATTATTTTCTAGACATACATCAGACATGGCACATGTTCTCCTTATATTGATAACACAACCTAATGTTGATGAATGAACACCTCAAAAATTATGATCAATATCAGTAATATATTACTAACACGTAACACACTATTTATGAATTGCAGATTTTTTTCGCTCTTAGCCTACTTCTTGAAGGCCTAGTGCCTAGTTGGAGACAATGAAGACTATACTGTCGAGAGGTTTTTCTCAAAGATTGAATGATTGCTTAAGTTTTGATAGAGTAATTAAATGTTATGTCCCACGTGATGAAGCTACCTGTGCCAACATAGTGACCATTCAGAAAATGAAACTGGTATGCACATATTAGAAAACAGTTAACTTCTTATGTATCAGACATGCTTAAGACATCTCAAATTTTCTTCATAGGTAGATAGTTGCTACTTTCTCATACGGACCATATTAAATTCTAGTTTTCAGATTTCATAGGCAAGAGAAAACAGCTTTTGGTAGCATGATCTTACCAAATAACATTGGCATAATTCACTGTCAAATTAATTACCTACCAAATACCAAATAAGCAATCTGCACTAAGCTAATGAGGATGTAAATCCACTTATTTTATTAATTAAATGCAATAAAGCTGAAGCTTTTTGGTAAGAACAAATCTCTGAAGCGAAGAAATCTGTTAGCATATATTTAAATGCGAATTGTGATCAAATTCAAATTGCATATAACCCAGTGAAATTATTAGTACAAATTCCAGCCACATCAGTGACAATGGCAAGAATAAGTTGATGATGACCAGAACATTTCTAAGAATAACATTATCACGGTTAGATGAATATCTCGTAAATTAAAAACTAACACAGTAATTCATCAATAGAAACGAAGATTCAGTTGAGTTGTTGAAAATTGTTTCATTATGATTAGACAAAAATAAAGATGGACAAATTTTGTCCATTCCCAATAAAGGGAAAATGAAAATATTTACAAGTGTAAACAATGCCTACTGTACAAAATGTCACTACTGATCTATGTTACTCTTTTGCAGTTGTAGATTTATAGTCCATTGAAGCGAGAAGTGATATGCAAGAATGCATCTTCTGTGCAAGGCATTGTTAGGCCACCCATCGGATGATCATATCCGAATTCTTCCTCTGCCTGACTCAACAAGTCTTGAAATGAAGGTTGGTTCAAGTATGACATGGGGATCACAAACCTCTTCATTTCCTCTCCAACGTACACGGCAAGATAGCCCTTTGGAACGTTTGTGATTTTCGATGATGTTTGGCTACTGCTAAAGGAAGCCCTTCTTATGGCTGCAGGTAAACGGAAACCCATTTTAAATGTTTCAAAGAAGAAGCTAAAGCTCTCAAATTTAAGAAAAAAGTATATATCTTTTGATTCTTGAGTATGTGAATGACTTATGATTTCTGTGAGGGTAAGTAGTGTATATATTTATAGTCTTAAAGAGTTTCTTCAAATCAATTTGTTTGAGAATTGATTGTTAAAAATGGGGTCCATGAGATGAATGATCACATGGTATTGTCTTTGGATGTCTCTCTAGCAAAGATCAATAATTTCAATTATTTATGGATGAGATGACAAGGTTAACTTAATGCATGATTTATGGATACTCATATTTGTCGACATGCATTAGACATTATATTTCACATGTTCTCCTCATATTGATTATGCATTTCAATGCTGATGTATAACTTGTTTTGTTGATTATACTGAGAAATTTAATTAGGAGTGGTTAAGTTTTTTAGCATTTCATTTGGTCTAAGTATTTCCATTAAGACAAGTTATTTTTTTTAGCCATTATATGATGCACTTTCATCTACACTCACATATTGTTCTCATGCAATCATTAATTTTGTCACATCTATATTTTTAATCTTAACTTGTTTATTTCTTTCAAATTACAGACACAACTTCATGATGATATCGTTACTTGATTTGAACAATTTCATTTGGAGCTATACAACTTCCTTGGTCATGTTATTAATTTTGAAATCAGGTGCTTTTATATAATTAGGTATTGTCATTACTTTTCATTAACCTTTTGAGTATGCAATAAACAGCTTAAATCTGCCTTAAAAAATTTCTCTGTATTTTCAGGAGATACACTTGGTTGATTCTGTTTCGGGAGAAGCGTGTGATTTTGGAAACAAATATCGGCCTAAAAGCACTTCATATTCGCATTCGTTGGAATTATATCACTTTTTCAAAAAAATTATCCGTGTCGACATGTCAGTGTTGGTATCGTGTTCGGTGTCTATGTCAGTGTCCGTCCTTCATAGCTAAAAATAGAGCATTTTATTATTAAATTTGTCTATCTGTCTATCTATATGTTTCCCGCTTTTAACAATTTTTTACTTTCATCTAATCTTACAGCATTGCAAATTCTTGATAGCTCGAGAAATACAATGGATATCAACTTTGATTCACAAGGTCACTGGTTACATGCAGCGTTTGCCAAAACTAGACCCGAAGCATTTGCTGACGTCCCTTGGCTGAAATCTATGGTAAGTTTTTTATTCGAAATGTTAGTGTTAACTAAGTTTATGCCACTTGATTCAGAAAGTTTTAGTTTTTTTTTAAGTAAGGCGAAGAGCATCTAGACATCGGGGACAAAGCAAAAAGTTTTAGTTTATTTGTCTATATATTTTACTTCTTTAATTTTAATATTAATCTCTAATCTTGTAGTTGGGGTCCTTGGAATATGAGGTGGAATATTTCAATTCTCTAATCGAAAAAATGAACGAGTATTTGAAAGAGATGGACCAATCTGATGTTGAACGGCGTGTAAGTTTTCTGGAAATGTTAACAAAGTTTATTGTGTTTTTAGCAATGCTTTTGATTCAAACAATGTCCATGTTTTAGGTCTTTAATATTGAAATCTCTAAACCTGCAGGGTAGAGCACTTGAATGGTTGCAGAGCTTTCATGCTTCAGAAGGAAGTGCTGGAGGCTAAAGCTCGAAAACAGACAACTAAAGTTCCAAAGCAGCATGAGAAGAACCTAAGGCAGAAGAAAGTGTTGGAGAAAAGAAAGTCTTGATTTAAAAAGAACGATGTCCAAAATGCGATCAATCAGTTAACTACGTGTAATTTTTACCTTAACTGTTAGGTGTAGAGGTCACCGGTTACATATATGCTTTTCCAAAACTAGACATGCAGCGTTAGCCGATGACCCTTGGAATAAATCCAGGGCAACTTTTTTCTTCGAAATGTTAATGTTAACTAAGTTCCAATATCAAAGGAAGGTAGCTAAAGCTCGAAAACAGACAACTAAAGTTCCAAAGCAGCATAAGAAGAAACTAAGAAAGGTAGCTAAATCTGGAAAACTGACAACTAAAGTTCCAAATCAGCAGAAGAAAAAGTGAAGAACCTAAGGCAGAGCTATGTGTTGGAGACTTAAAAAAGAACGACGTCCAAAATGCGACCAATCAGTTGATGAGTACCGTGTATATTTCTTATTACTTAGCAATTTTTTGTAAACATTGTATGTAAATGTAATAAAAGAAATGGCATATTTTCTAACTCATTAACTGACATTTACATGGTTTTAAATCTATATGTCACACACGTTAATTAAATAGTAAGTTGATCACTATATAACTTATGCATTTGTGATCAACTTATTGAGAATTGAATTTAATTGAATCGGCATACTAAAGAAAACAATTACATTTGGTTGAAAGGAACAGACAAACAGATGAATTAATAAAAATGTAAGAATGTGAACTTTAATTTATCTATAACTTTCTCTTTATGATACACTATCCAATTTCCAGTGCAAATAACTGTATTATCAAATTTCCAATATAAGTTGTCGTAAACTTAATGAAAGTGTGACATAGTAAGTTATAAGTACGTACATTATGATTGAATACGCATAGAAGTAGAGGGATCTACTACATCAACAGTCTATACTCTTATACAGAATTACTACTCATTCGTACATAAATTTCTTTATAAATAAGTGGTTTTACACAATTTAATTGTATGATTTTTTTCAACCATAATTCTTTCATTTTACACATTTAATGACTTGAATATAATTACTTTCCAACTTAATCATCACACTTACATGCAATAACATTTATTCCAAATACATCGCAAAATAGCACGAAAGGAACATCGCTTTGGACAATCTTGAACTCTAGTGCAAGGCAAATCAAACCCGAATTCATCTTTCATTGAAGGAAAGACCTCTGTCATGTAAAAAATAATGTATAAAATGATGTAACTAAAATGCAAAGAAATATTTGTGAATATGATAAATTAAAGAAGAAAAAATGCATAAAATGATGTTAGAAAGGCTTGCCTTCGCTCGTAACAAGAAGAGTTAGTGAAAAAAAGATGATCAAAATATACATAAATTTGAGTGTTTTAACCATATTTTTCTTCCTTTACATGTAACAAACGGAAAATTGTTTGATCAATTTATACCCAAAAAAAAAAAAAACACTCCATGCTTTGTTAATTTCAATTTAATTGTTTTTTAGCGGTGAATTGTTAAGAAACAAATATCAAAATTATAATTGTTACAAAATGTCTCTTAAAGAACATCAACGTTTAAGTTTATTTCTTAACACACTCAATTGATCACTTGATTTTATTAAAAAATAAATGTTATGGTCACACTCTCTAACACACTCTAATTAAAATTAACCACGTCATTTACCTATTAATAATAAAAAAATTAAAATAAATAGAGAAGTGAGATGGTGTAACTAGTTTTAATTGAAGTGTATTAGAATAGTGTGTTAGAGAGTGTGACCATAACATTTTTTTTATCAAAGATATCACTTAAAATTCTTTAAGATCATATGAGAGTCATTCTTCCTTACTTTTACCAAACTCAAATTTTATTTTATTTTAGGATTCCATGATTGACAAGAAAATCACAAAACAATAAAATAATGTTGAATGGATAAAAAATTACAGTATATGTCAAAATACTACATCGAAAAGGTGATACTATATTTTATACGGATATTAAATTTTCATTTACTGTAGGTAAAAAAATTTCAATGATCAAAATTTAAGGGTAAATCTTAGGCAATTTATTATTTAAGATTCTGTAATAATTTATTGATTATTATATTATTTATATTTTTTGCCTCATATTTCGCTCTCAAGCAATTTATGAATGATTATATTTTTTTACTAAAATTAACTTTGTGCATCTTTCAAATCTTTTTTACTAATTCATTTATGGTTTAATTAGACATTTGGTCGCTTAATTAATTTATTGGTTCCATTTTGATCACTTAATTAATTGATATTACAAATTAGTCCCTTAACTACTTTATTTGTTTCATTTTAATCTCATAATTAATTGCTATTACAAATTGGTCTCTTAATTTAATTAATTTCTGTTAAGCATTTTGATTCTTTTCCATTAACTTTTTCAAAAAATATTAAATATTAATTTTTAGTTTTAACATTCATTTAATTAATTAGAGATCAAATATCAAATTAAACGTTCATTTATTGTCGGCATACTTGGCTTGAATATAGAAAACATGATTTTTATTATTGAGATGAAAGAACGGGTATTTGCTTACAATAGGATTAACTACTCTTTACTGTAAAAAAAAAAAAAGATTAACTACTCTTTACGGTTGTGTCAACCAATGTGATAAACTTTTACCGGTTAATAGCTACTATTTTATTTTTGTTAGATAGCATAGTGGTTAAAATTTCATTTTTTAAAAGTGAATAATATGCGTATCAGAATTCAAATTCAAATTTCTGCATATTAAATAAGATATTTTCTTATTAACTAAATTGAACTCACGAGAAAGCAATATCCAAAACTTAACGGTAACAAAATAAATATTATATATTTACATCCAGGGTTATAGTCCACCCCTTAGCTCAATTTTTTATCTTTTTATAGGTACATATACATATTTTTGTTAAAAATATACTCCCTCCGTCTCATTTTTAAGTGTCATAATTGACCAAATCACACACTTTAAGAAAAGTGTGTAAATGAAAAAGAGAGAATATGACTTTTACAAAAATACCCCATATTTTTATTGGAAGTAGACATTGAAATACTAAAAGTATATGTTTGAGTGTACTTTTTCTTTCACCTAATGATTGTTTTAAGGGATAAAATAAAAAAACCAATGTTATAAATAGTATATGACATTTATTTTATGGCAAACAAGTTTGGCAAGTAGGACACTTATTTTGGAACGAAGAGCCTATATGATATATATTGTTTTCTGCACTTTTATACAGTGTCATATGATCTAGTGGTTTCTAATGCTTAAATTGTTAAATGGGAGACTTGAACATCGGTTCCTCAAACAAAATTAGTAAGAACAAACAACTACACCACATATAAAATATTTAGGGTTAAATATGTTTTTAGTTCCTATAAATACCTGACTTTTCTATTTTTAGTCCTTTTAAAAAAAATTTCCACTTTTTGGTCCTCAAAATATTTTCAATCATGATTATTGGTCTCTGCTTTTCACTCAACTATGTGTACGATTCAAAAATTTTAACGAGTTTTTGTGATCATGTTTATAATATTATAAAAATTACTCAAACCAAAATTCATAATTTTTTAACAAATGATGAATTAACTATGAATTTTTAAGCGCAAACACTTCAAAAATTCATATTTAATTCATCACTAATTAAAAAAATTTAAATTTTGCAAATCAATTCAATTTTTAATATACTAAACATTACTGCAATACATAATTCCAAATTTTAATTAGTATACATGAGTTGACTTAAAAGCAGGGACCAAAATTCATGTTAGAGAATTTTGTAGGGACCAAAAAATGGAAAATTTTTTTAGAGGGACTAAAAGTAGAAGAGTCAAATGTTTATAGAGACTAAAAACATATTTAACCCAAATATTTATTTATGGCCCTCCCATAAAAATTTCTCTAGCACCGCCACTGTTTACATCAATATTTATTTCAGGGTTGTAGATCTTATTTACATCAATATTTTTTTGCTAATGTTTCCTTTGTCTTCATTTGTTATATATGATATTGATTGATTTATCTGATAAATTGGTACTTGGTAGTATTAGATAGCTATATATATATATATATAGTAATTTGGATTTGGATTTGGATTTATTAATGTCAGACACGCTAATTCAATTAATGACGAGGCTTAATTTTTTTATTGCGATCAACGATCACTTGGAACTGAATTAGTTTAATTGAATTGGCATAGTACAAAAGAAAACAATTAATTTGGTTGAAAGGAACATAGAGAAACAGAGGAATACGATGTTAGAATAGAATGTGATAATTAGTCTTGTGGTAGCTTAGTAGAGACATATTAACCTTAATTTATCTATAATAACCTTCTCTTTATGATATATTAAATTTCCAGTACGTACGGTATATATCAAATTTCCAATATAAATTTCATTAAGTTCTCGTAAACTTAATGAAAGTGTGACATATAAATTATAAAATTGCGTATTCTCCCAATCTTAAAATATAAGGGAAAAAATATATATTTTTTGTTTTAAAATATGAGAGAAAAATTATTTTTAAGAATGTGTTTTTTCTTATTCTCGTAAAATTAAATGCAAATTGCATTTAATTTTCTTTTTTTCTCAATAAACAATAACCAACAGAAAATAGTTTTACATTTACCTATACAACTTATTTCAAGAAAAATCCCACAAAATCATATTTCAATTTTTCATGATTATGTTTTCTTACTAAGCGAAATTATTTAGAAAATTAAACCTTCCACCCCTACACTTAACTCCTCACCCTACAAATTACTTGAAAATCCTATTTTGTCCTTTCTATTATTAAATTTTTTATAATATTATATTTTATCATTTGTTTCACCCCTACAATATATTGTTCCGGTAATTTTAATTTTTTCCGATTTGATGTGCTTATCGGAACAATTTTTCAATGTGTTCCGGTGTGATAATTTTATCAATTTTTTCAAGCATTCATACCATAACACTTGAAAATTTTGTTCCGGTTTATTAAAATTTGTACCGAAACACTTGATTATTTATACCGAAAAACTTTTAAAATTGTTCCGGTATTGCTAATAGTTTCTAACTAGAAATTATTCCGGTAGAGAAATAGTTTCTAATAGTATCCACTGGCAGCTAAATGGGAGAGTATCTGGAGTCAAATTTACAGGAGGGATCATCTCCGAGCTTGCTCATAGCAAATCGAACTGCATTCCACAATTTTCCTACCGGAACAATTTTTAATTAGAAAACAATTAGCAATACCGAAACAATTTTAAAAGTTTTCCGGTATAAATAATCAAGTGTTTCGGTACAAATTTTAATAAACCGGAACAAAATTTTCAAGTGTTCTGGTATGAATACTTGAAAAAATTGATAAAATTATCACACCGGAACACATTGAAAAATCGTTCCGGTAAGCACATCAAACCGGAAAAAAATTAAAATTACCGAAACAATATATTGTAGAGGTGAAACAAATGATAAAATATAATATTATAAAAAATTTAATAATAAAAAGGGCAAAATAGGATTTTCAAGTAATTTGTAGGGATGATGGATTAAATGTAGGGGTGGAAGATTTAATTTTCAATTATTTATTTATCCGTTATATTTTGGGACGGACGGAGTAAATTACAGTATATGTGAATACGCTTAGAAGTAATATAATTATTTTCCAACTTAATTATCATGATTACATGCAATAACATTTATTCCAAATACATCGCAAAATATAATGTAAGTTACATCTATTTTGTGGACAATCTTGGACACTAATGCATCTCAAATGAAAACCAAATATATTTTTCATTGAAGGATAGACCTCTGTCATGTCAAAAATGATGTTACTAAGAGGCGAAGAAATATATATATATATATATATATTATAAAAAAGAAAAAAAATGAAATGGGTGTTAAAAACACTTGCCTTTGCTAGTAGCAAGTAGAATTAGGAATAAAAAGATGATCAAAGTATAAATAAATTTGAGCATTTTAACCATATTTTTCTTCCTTTACATGTCACAAATGAGAATTTGTTTAATCAATATAAATATGAATAAAACACTCCATGTTTTGTTAATATATAATTTCAAATTATTTGTTTTTATAGCACTTATGGTGTACATGTTTTCAGAAACAATTATCAAAATTATACTCCCTCCGTTTCTAAATAACTGTCATAATTGATGACCACTACACATATGTCAATGCAAATTTTAATGACTAATATTTTTAATTATGTATTATAAAAAATTATAAAAGAGTTATATCTAAAAAAAATCCATCGAGACAAATTGAACAATTATACAATATAATAAAGCAAAAATAAAAATAGATGTTTGACAATTCTACCATTTGTCAGAATAAGAGTCTTTACTATTTTAAAAGTTTCTATTAATAGTAATATATATTTCCTTAATTATCTTTAATTTATTTTTAAATTGTTTATTTGTTACATATTTTATTTGTTCATTTATATTCTATTGAAGCAGTTTATTTTTTATTTTTTTTAATGTTTTCAAGATATCATGTATGTTTACAAGCTATTTTTTTATGGGTTATCCTAAAGACCTAAATAGTGTCTCTTGAAAAAATAGAAATATAAGATAAAATAAATATATTTTTTATATTTTTGATGCATTGAATGTGAAAGTTTCAAAATAAAATTTGCTTATCTATATACTTAACCAATGTCAGGAGCATCGTTTAACATTTACTCCTTCCTGCCTTTTATATAAGCAAATATTCCAATTTGCATGCTTATTAAGAAATAATCTTTTTTATGATTTTATGTGCAATTTATACTAATAATTCCTATAATGATCTTACTTTAAGATGAAAGAGATGATACAACTCTTATGAAGTAGGGGTATCTTTGAAAAATGAATAATAAATATAGTTGAATTTGTTGACTTTTGCTTATAATTGATGCCAATTTCTTTTTTATGTTTTTTGTTTATAAATAAAGCAGAAAAGAGTACATTTTTTCAATTATTCATTTTTTTTGAGCCACCTCTTCACTTAAACAATGTAGTATTTTCTATTTCATCACCTTCCCGAGGCAGTTCTCTTTCTCCATAACTTTCCTCTCTTGTTTTTTATGAAACTTTCTTCTTCTTCTTCTTCTATTTCATCACCATTATTTATATTTTTATTTTAATCAGGATTGCACAAAATGTCAATACAATTAAATTAAGACTCCACAAAAACAATAAATTAAAATTACAATAATAAAATTCGGATTCTAAAACTGAAACTTTCGAGAAACATAGGGGGAAAGAGAAAATTTTATTGGATGGGAGTATAGGCATCACAATTGGGTCTTAATTAATTACGAAAATAAGGAGGATTAAATAGGGAAAAGGTTGAAAGATACTCTTCAATTTTTTAATATTTAGAGAGATATATACTCTTCAATTTTCAATTTTCACTATGAGCTAGGTTTGGTTTTGTTTTATGAAATGAAAACTACCAACTTAGTTAAACTTCGTAGTTTAGTAAGAAATTATTCGTGTGATTTTAACTAAATGCAATTTTTCATAATATTTGGTTTGGATTGGTTCGATTTGAAATTTTACTTTTAGATTGGTTCAAATACAATCACCCCTATATAATATTACGCACATTATGAATATGCATAGATCATGCAACATATAATTATTATTTTCCAATTTAATTATTATGATTACATGCAATAACATTTAGTCCAAATGCATCGCAAAATAAATTCTTTGGTACATCTATTTTTTGGACAATCGGAGACAGTAATGCAGGTATAATGAAATCCATCCATGTCTCTAAGAGAAGGAAAGACCCCTGTCATGTCAAAAATGAACAAATAATGTAACTAAAAGGCAAAAAAATAATGTGTATATGATGATATAAAGAAAAATAAAATGAAATGGGTGTGAAAAAGGCTTGCCTTCGTAATCGCTTGTAACAAGAATAATTAGGGAAATAAAGATGACTAAAATATAAACAAATTTAAGAATTTTAACCATATTTTTATTCCTTTTTGCATGTAACAAACAAAAAGTTGTTTAATCATATGATACATAAAAATTGTTTAATTAGCACTTATAAAAATGTATGAGAGAATTATCAAAATTATAATGGCTATTTGATGTCTCTTTAGGTACATTAATTTGCAAGTTTATCTCTATTATGCATTCAATTGATCATTGATTTTATTAAAAATATCGTTACAAAATATTTAAGATCATCTGATCTCGGAGAGTCATTTTTCCTTATTTTTACAAAACCTCATTTTAGTTTTTAATTTTGTATTTTAGTTTACCATTCCATGATTGACACGAAAATTACATAACAATAAAATAATATTAAATAAGTGTCAAAAAAAAATTGAATAATTAATAAAATTTCAAAATAATTTATTGAAGAGGTGACACTATATTTATCAATTAAATTTAATCAAGTAAAGAATTTACTAGGGTTGAACAGGTATATTTATTTTTCTTACGCCAGGTCTTCTTTTATTAAAAAATTTATAGATGAAATCAAATATATTTTGGGACCTGAGAATTGGCACTTTCGGTTGTTTAATTCGGTAATCGTATTAGTTTGTTGTGTGTATCTTAAAATTTAAATTCTGTCCAAAATACAATGTGTGGGAGTAGAGGAGAAAAACTTACTTTTTAGTTTGTGTTGGGCGCTGAGACAAAATCTCTTTAATACATATTTTAATAACAATAAATTTTATAAAAGAAATGTTATGTTTTATGAATTATGAACTATAATTTTAACACCTCTTATTTCATTAATCTTAGTGAGATTAATAACTGAGATTCAAAAGTGTGAATGAGAATTAACTATAAAGTTTACATGGTTGAAATCAAAATGGAAGTATTTTAGTGATAGGTCCGATAGGAACTGGACGATCCTAAATTTGTAATTAGAGATAAGTAACTTTTTTTTTTGACCAAATGAAAAAGTTATATATAACTGGTTGATTGTTTTTTTTAAAGGATAACTGGTTGATTAATTTATTATTGTCTTAATTAAGTTTTGATAACAAATTAAAACATTTTTTTACAAAGTAGTAATGTAAGACCAGTAACTTTTTTTATTTTTTTTGTGTTTTAGTTTCCACCATCAAGTAATGTAAGTATTGAATCGAGAAGTTGATGACCAACAAGCCTCTTTAGTTTTGCTCGTCTATGAAATCATTATGGAAAATGATAAACATTATCCTTAGAGTAATGGTTAAAGAAACAAAAATAAAAAGAAATTCTTGAAATTTGTGTATTCTATGTTTTAAAAACAATAAAACACAATTTCCAATGCAAACAATATTTTTTTTAGTAAACTAAACTAGTGCCCCAAGGACATTAATTAACAAGACCCGATCATTATATATGTTAAACAAACACTGAAATAGTTAATTTATAAACAAACGAATCAAAATCAAATTAAGGTGGCAGATACAATTTAGGTATCGAATCATATCTAAGTTACAAGTTATAACATGTTGATATAGGATCTAGAAAATGATGTACCAAATTAAGTTATTGAATAAGCACTATAACAAGATTTGAAGGTGAGGTAAATTAATCAGGTTGAAGAAATGTCGTCTTCGGTGTAGAACTAAATGGGTCAATGAATCACCGACATGGTTGAGTCAGAGATTCATTGAAGAAATTATTCGGTGCTGATGAATAATAACAGCTGGAACTGCAACGGTGGTTTTTCAAGGATAAAGACATAATTTAAAATAATAAAAAACCACGCGATTCATTTAAAATTAAGATTTGTTTAAAGTATAAAACTAAAAAAAATTTCCAAACTAAGAGGCTTTATTTGCTTTTAAAAAATATAAAACTAAAATTTTAAAAATTTAAGTGGCATGGATATGCAGAAGAAGATGAATCAAGGTTTATGTTTTGGGAAAATTGGGTGTTTTGTTTTTATTTTTAATTAATAAAATCTAGTAATTTATAAATTTAATCTTTTGTTAAAGTGAATTTGTACATATAAAAGTTAGGTTTTTAGTCATTATATAGTGGAGTGTAGGCTTGCTAACTTACTTCCACATATTTATTTTTAGGTGGGAGAAAATTAGCAGCCCATATTTTTTTTTTTTGAATAACAAATTTATATATATATTGTAGTTGTAAGTTGTAACATACAATCATTTATCTATAATTTTAATTTTAGTGTATTCGCATTCAAATATATGTATGTTCCTATTCATATACTAGTCAATTGATATGAAACATTATAATTATTGTAGTAGATTATGATAATTTTAAAGTAAAATTTTAGTTTTATATTTTTTAAAAGCAAACAAAGCCTCTTAGTTTGTTAAAATCTAAATAAATTTAAGACAAATACAAATTAATGTGTGAAAAATATCACAAGTGTAACAATATTATAAAATATAAATTTATAGGATTAGCTACAAATGACATAAAGACTCATTTAATTTATTTTTATTTTTATTTTGACAAAATAAAGATGGTATGTTTGAAAAAATATTTGATATACCTACATACATTGGAGTCCATTGTGATATCTATTTAAAACTGAGAAAATATAGTCTAAATAAATCTTTCCTACCTTATTTTCTTTCATCACTATTATCGTAGAGTATAAAATATAAAATACTCAACCAATACAATATATAAATGATAGGCAAATCCTACCATGCACAAATCCTCCATATTATATTTTACACAGTGCATTAATCCTCAATTCATTACAACGAATACAAATTTTATAAAATTCACTCTTTAATTAAAATTTTATATCATATAGATCATCGATATAAAATTAAAAAAAAAAATTGGTTGATATTCTATTGAAGCACGTCAACCGGATATTCTAAAAAATTCACAAACCATTAATTTTGATAGGTCTCAGTATAAAACCATTTTTAATTTTTTGCATATATAATCTATATAATATAAATTTGTAATCCAACGGTGAATTTTGCAAAATACATATTCATTTATATATTGTATCCAACAGTGAATCATGTGGGAATTGAATCTGCTTCCCGCCAACTATCAATACATTCACAACGGAAGGCCCAACACTGCGCTTTGAAAGGATGCGCACACATATATCTTGGACAATCATCATGACTTTGACATGGTTTTCCATTCACTGTAATAAAAGAAAATATATATAGATAAAGAGTGTAATGTTAACAATTAAGGGCCTGTTTTTTTGTGTAAAAATATTTGCAAAATTTTATATAAAAGTTTTAAATGAAAATTTGGTTTAAAAAGAATCACTTAATTTTAAAGCTATTTCAAATAGATTTTCATAAAATTATTTTTGAAATATAACTTTTTTAAAAAATTGCAATTTTGACTATGTTTTGATCTTCATTAATGTATGTTTATGTTATATGATGTCAAAATTAATGTTTCAATTTAAAAAAAACTAATATATAAAAACTTGTAATATTATGAAAAAAGGTTTTGTAAAATCTACTTTCAAAACTACAAAGAAAAAATCAATTTTTTTAAAGCTGAAACAATCAAGTCCTAAATTAAATTGACAGTTTTTCTTGTACTTCACTTCTAAATATGAATATATAATAAAATAACTACATATGTATAAAAGATAGACAAGGAACAAACTGCATCGTCAAACATTTTTGTATAATAAAATTTAACTCTTGAAAAATTACATATTTAGACCTAAGCGACTCATTTTTATTATGCATGATCAGTTAAATTTGTTTCAAAAAATATACGGCCTCCGATGCTAGGAAATAAAAAATATCAAATGTAAAAAATCATAAAAGGATAAAAATTATCATACCATCGATGCTTGTCGCAACAGAAAATAGGAAAAGAAAGGTAATGATAATATAAATTAACTTGACATATTCAGCCATATTTTTCTGTTTACATGTAACAAGTAGTTTATCGTTTTATAGTTTAGAAAGTTTATCCTCTCCTTACGTTAAATCTTACGAACTTTTTTAAATAAAACAATATAATCTTTCGAACATAAGAATAGTATATCAATATATAGTGTTTATCTCTTTAGCACAATCAATAAAGAGGTACCATAGAAAATACCAGTAATGAGAATTCATTTTTTAAAAATTAAATTTCCAATTAATATCTTATAATATTTCATGATAGGAAAGGTAAAATCACAAAAGTTAAACAATATTGTTGGACAATAAAATTATGCTTTAATATAATTGAGCCTATCTGCCCTATCATTTGGACGAAAATTAACTACCAATATAATGGTGGTGTATTATTAGTTGTGATATATTGCTTCATGTGACCCGTTATGTTGAGGAAAATAAAAATATCCTTTCTTAAGTTGATGTGTTTATTTATAACAAATTTAATAGAATTTATATCATTTTTTATTTTTATTTTGATGTGTTGTGTCTAACAAATCTATTTGAGTGATCTTTAGAAAACAATAATCAAAATGAGTGATCTTTAGAAAGGATAATCATCAAAATGTAAAAGTTAAAATGATCCACAGAATAACTTGAAGAATACATATATTAGATCATACTTGTAAATGATACAAAAAAGATTTCAGAGAGGCTTATGAGTTTTTTAATAATGAAGAAAACCCTAAAATTTTATGTCTTAAAACCAAAGACTATAGAGGTTATCTCAAATTCATAAAGATTGATCGTATTATAATTTTTTTTTTGACAGAATTGATCGTATTATAATTCTTTGCTGCTTTATTTTATTTCATTGATGTCATCTTAGAGTATAAAATATTCCAATTATTTGGTACCAATAACACGATAACTAAATTACATAAACATGTCGTGAATGCCAATTTTTGTCTCTCAAATTCACATTTTAATGCTTATTATACTTATATTCATCCTTTAATTTAGTGGCTGTATACGTACACGAATTTAAGGTAGTCTATAAATAGTACTTCAATCTCATGTAATTCATCAAGCTCATACATTGTATCCCATTCAAAAGTTCAATATAAATCTCTTATTTTATTTTATGTGTTTAATTTCTTAGTTCTAGTTCTTAGTTTATTTAGTTTTATGATTGCTCATCATGCTTAAGTAAGTGTGAGAAATCACAGCTTTGATCTTAAGGTTATCGAGAATAATTCATATATAGCACTACTCTCACAATCCTTTCTTTTATATTTTTGTTAATTGAAATTACTAACTTGTTTATATCATAGCATGTTATATATATTGTAACATTTGTAGGTTCTGATGTTTGTGATAGAGCATACATGTTTGATTGTGTGTTGCAGTGGTATGTGAGGGTCTCCAACAGAACCTGCTCTGATATTTTAATTTGGAGACTATATGTTCGAATATTAAAATAGACCTTTAATAAAAAATAAAATTTTCTTATAAATAAAACATCATATATATATTTTTTTTTTGTTAAGTAGCCTAGCGGCTATAAATTTCACTTTTTAAAGTGGAGAAGTAGAATGACCGGGGTTCGAACCCCCGCCCCTTGCATATATAATACAACGTTCAACCAATTGAGTTAAGTTCATGGGACTCATATATTTAAATTATATATAAAATAAAAAACACATAAAAAATCATTATATCATTGTAAATAACATAAAAAAGAAATATATCCTAATTAACAATAATTAAATTATATGCAAAGATTTAAATGATATAACGGTTGAGTCTACAACTTTTTCTCCGTTTTAATTTAATTTATTTAATTTAAATGAAAATAATTAAAATTAGGCATAAAAAATGTTAAAATTAAGATTTGAACCTTTTATCCATGCACTCACAACTATCATAATTAACCACTAGTCTATTGATACAAATATCATATTTTATGAATATTAAAAATATATAACAATTATTGTAGAATTTTAGAATTTTAAGGCCATAATAATTTGTCGAAATTTTGAAACCTTGTTCGGTTGTACACCCCACACATGTGCTCAGGCCGGCCCTAGTCTCCAAATTGCTTATGTTGAAAGTTCAGTTAATTGCGCTTGAGAGGGAACATTAGTTTGCTAAATGGTTACTCCATTATCATCTACTTGTTTTAAACATGGTTTCTAACATTAGAAATTTGATTGAATTGTGTTTTCATTTTGTCAAAATGACCGATTATCCTAAAAGCTTAAGTTGTTACAAAATGTCGCATCAATGATTTTATATTATTTCTAACACGTTTCCTCACGCAAGAGCCCATTGGGTTTGAAGCGTTGATAATGCATAGGTCTACATACCATATGCTTAAAATTCCACTTTTTAATTAGAAAATGAGGGGAGTGGGAATCAAATTCTAGACCACTTAATTAGTCATAGAAGCTCTGATACCATGTCAAATGATCGATTATACCAAAAACTTAAGTAGTTAGGAAATAATAGGCAAGAGTTATTATACATAAGCTTTTTGTTTATGTATGGTGCATAAACACTCCCCAGCCATTAGATTTATATTACAGGTGTTATAATCCTAGACCCTCTCCTCAGCTCACACTCTCACGAAATCCTTCGTCACTCATACGAATCTCTTCCCCACGAAATCATTCTCCTTCCCCACGAACCCAGAAGCTTCTCCGTCGACGAATCCTTCTTCTCCGGCAAAGCCTCTTCTCCGACGAACTTTTTTCTCTTTCACTCACACGAACCTTTTATTCTCTTCTAAAGTCTCTTGTTCACTCATACAAACCTCTTGTTCACTCACGACCCAGAATGACTTCGTACACCTACGATTGAACCATAATCACTTTTTCAAACCCCAATTTGAACCCTAAATCCCAAATTAAAAGTTGATTGAAGGACCTTTGTCACCATTGTTGAAGGCTAGTAGAAGGTAAACTATTTTCTCAACCACAAGTATTTATTTCCTTTGTTTTTCTTTTGGTATGTATGTAATGTATGGTAGTGTTAATTTGGAGTGATGAATATTGGGATGACACTAATTTGGAATGATCAATTTAGCTAAACTCTCTTAACTAGGGATTGCATCTGTGATTATCTCAATCTTAGAGCCTCTAGAAGTCTAGAAATCAAGGATAAAGGGGTTAAATACCAAGTTGCAGCAATAGGATTTGAATTGGTGATTTTCAGGTGAAGTTAGAATAAACCCGTTTTTGGGACAGGGTCGTACTAAAACAGTAAGAACTCCCTCTCTGTAATTTTGATTGAATTGATTCCAGTTTCTATGGATAGCTAACATAGTCCCGGTCATTTCAGTACCAGACACGAGAATTTTGAGCGAGGAATAAGGTATGTACAAATTTTTGAAGTTGGACATCAAATGCAGTAAGAATGCAGGAATTGCATTGGAAAAACCTGGATTAAAATGGTAAGAGCTCTCTCCTCCTAACTCATAATTAAGTGATTCTTATTTCGTTGAAAAGCTGACGAATTTCCATTCGTTGTGGTATAGGATTTCGTGGAATTTGGCCATGAAATGAGGACTAAGGGTATTTCCGAAGTTGGTGCTCTAATGCAGAATTATGCAGAAATTCTGCTACGGAATTAACATTTCAGCAGTGAATTCTGTGTTTCTACAAGTTACAAAGTCGTCATTGGTTAATTCAAATGCCATATTCAGGTGGGTTCCCTTAGAAGCTTAACTGTTAGTATAGTTTAGCACTTTTAGTTGCCCAATTAAATTATGCATGATAACATTAGTTTAGGTAGAATAATAGTTCCCTAAATTATCAATGAATGTCAACATTAAGGATTTTAGGACAATAATGTGTGTGAGATGGATTAAAACTCGAAGTCCGCCTCTACTGTAAATGTGAGTTATTGGTTAATTGAGAGAATAATTTATAATAATGTAGCTCTCTGTTACACTTGAATACTAAGCAATGGCCTGATCTAAAGATATAGAATTGTAGAAAATGGCAAAATAACCAAGACAATAGACACACATCAGTTGTGGTGAGTAGTATTTGAGCCTTGATTATAGGTTAGCATATATAGTGTTTGTTAGCAATTGTGTTTTTAGAGTTAACTTGGGAAAAATATTTGTTAACTAGATTGCAACATTCTACTAGTAATAAATATGTTTTAGCAGAATAATTCTAATAAATGCTGCTTTATATGGTGCTGAATGCTGATGATGGGAACTCTCAAAAAAGGTTTAGATATTGTTTTGAATCATGTAACCACCATATTTAAGGACTCACTTTGTTAAATAGATTTTTGTTTGAAGAAATTCTGTGGAAATACCCAAAGAGAACAGACATGTGGAGTGTTTATCTTGATCAAGTACACCCTTTGCCACTGTAGTCACTTGGTTTTCTTTTTTGTATATGCGATCTTAACATTTTTGTGTTCTTTATAGGAGATTAAACTTAAAGAGGAAGACTTAACCCAGACACTTTTTGAAAGGGAAATTAGTCCGAGCTTCCCACCTAAAAAGATGAAGGTGTGTTATCGGTTTTGTTGATATTTGTATTATGTTAAAACTAACTTGGGACTTTGTTGTCTTGATTTGCAGTTCTTATTTAAAAATTATCTTGATTATGAGAAGTCACAAGGGGATGAAGAACGAATCGAATCTTTGAAGAGGAAGGCAATGGAATATGTTTGAAGAAGGCAATCGAATCTTTTTGCCCATTTTTTCATTCAGTTGGACTGTTCTTTTAGGCTTCACGCAAGATTTTAAAATTATAATGAAAATGATTGTAAGTTTTTTTTTATAGATTAGTCAATGTTGTAATATTGGGGTTTTGTTTTATTTGAACTAATTTTATTAATGTAACCATTGTTTTGTTGTCTCTTCATGTTTATACTCCAAAATGAGTTATTATTGAATCAATCATATGTCTTGTTTCTCATCTTGGCCATAATGTGCTACATCTCTTTGAACAATGACTATTCTCACATAAATTCATCTCCGGGACAAATATTGTTTGGAATGGAGACTCCACCTTCGCAATGATAGTTTTCAATCTATTCACCGTAATCTTTGTAAATTGTAATAATCTTATAGGAGGCGTTAAAAAGAGATATCAGGCGAAACTGATTGACAAAATCAAGTTTATTTATCTTGGTAATGAGTCAAATGTCAGTGCAATTTACCTTGATGATTTACACTAAATTACCTCATACTAATTTAGCCAATCTAGCAATTTCATACAAAATCTAAGGCATATACTTCCAATCATTTTGAAAGAATCCAGCAGAAAAATCATTAATGGTTTCAAAGATCATTAATGGTTTCAACATAAAAATCATTAGTGGTTTCATTGTATAACATCTTGAAACCATTTAACAATACGAATGATTTTAAAGATCTATTTTACTATTTTATGGTATCGAAACCATTAGATCATACTACTGGTTTCACTGTATAACATCTTGAAACCATTTAACAATAATAATGGTTTCAAAGATCTATTTTACTATTTTATGGTATCGAAACCATTAGATCATACTAATGGTTTCAGTGTATAACATCTTGAATCCATTTACAATATAAATGGTTTCAAAGATCTATTTTACTATTTTATGGTATCGAAACCATTAGATCATACTAATGGTTTCACTGTATAACATCTTGAAACCATTTAACAATATCAATGGTTTCAAAGATCTATTTTACTATTTTGTGGTATCGGAACCATTAGACCATACTAATGGTTTCATCGTATAACATCTTGAAACCATTAGACCATTTAAATGGTTTCAAGATGTTTTTTATGGTTTCAATCATAATCATTATTTAAAATCATTTAACAATAATAATTTCATTGTTCTTTTATTTTATTTGAAATCATTACACAATTATTTTGGTTTGACATACAAGACTATCAAAACCATTAAACCACAATTAATTTATTTTTAAAGTGATTTTGGAAAAGCGAGACAAAGGTAGAAATTTGTTTTACAATGGAAGAAATAAAAGAGAAGATGATGAGGTTTTACAAAAATAATGGTTTTAAATATTTATCACATTTGATCTTTTGTATTATTAGAAAACCATTAGAAAACTGAGACATGAAGAATTTGTTTTTTATTCCTCCAAAACCAAAGGTTTAAAACTATTTAAATTTTTCGGTATAAAGAATTTAAGAGAGGAAATTACAACTAAGCCAAAGAAATTCACAAGAGAGGAATTTACAATTATCAATATAAAGAAAGAAGCAATCAAGACATAATAGAATTGAAGAGCTTCTCCAGCTTATCGAAAATATACTAGAATAAATATTTGAAACCATTAATGTTGTTAAATGGTTTCAATATGTAATACAGTGAAACCATTAGTATGGTCTAATGGTTTCAAGATGTTATAAACTAAAACCTCTATTACTATTACTATCTCAAATAGATCTAAATCATTTCCTCCATAATAGATAATTTAAACAAAGACAATAGAAAAACCAAAGAAGAATTGTATCCAAACAAAACTGAGACATGAAGAATTTGTTTTTTATTCCTCCAAAACCAAAGGTTTAAAACTGACAACATTTTTTCAAGTACATTTTCTTAAACCATTTTCACAACCCAAAGCTTATATTTTCTATTATACAAATACACAAGAAAAGGTCCTCTAAGATTTGCTTCACAAAGTGACTTACAAAGCTTGATATAAGTATCTAAATTTCCATGATGCTGAATCATTTCCCTTAAACCTTGCAAAACAGAAACTCTATCTAAATACTCATGATTGAATCCTAATTCAAGCATTTTCATCACACTTTTTGCTGCTTCATTAAAATGACCACCTTTAATATAACCTCTTAATAAACATGACCACATTTTCAACTGTGTCATTAGCCTCGCTGTGGCTGCGGACTCTTTCTACGAAGCATAAATGGCTAGTACAATGTCATAGAGACCTCCACCAGCTTCTTTACCTACAAGCTTCATTTCCCATAATTTTTTCTCGGCTTCGATTCCACGGCTAGAGCAAATGTACATAGCGAGGAGCCTTTCATGATTAACTATGTGAAGCCTTTCATGAATATTTGGTTAGAAATTCAATATTTGGTCCAATTGAAACCATTTAACCATGATAATAGTTTCAGTAGGTGTATCAGAATAAAATTTAAGGCTTTTAAATAATCAAACAACTGGTTTCACCAAATAGTCCACAGTTAAACAATCAACCAACTGGTTTCACAAAAATTTAAGTATTTTGAATGAATTACATGAATGTGTGAATCAAGGTTAGACAGATCTCAAAGAGTAGTTAAAATTCAGCATGACATCACAGTTCCAAATAATCATTAGGCGAAAAAAAGACTATAGTATGATATGATTATTTAAAATGGAAAAAAATAATCAAAAAACAAAAAGTGAAAGCCTCTTTCATATTGTTCAACTTCATTCAGAATTTGATGTTATGCACTGAAACCATTAGGACATACTAATGGTTTCAGTGGATTACTACTTGAAACCATTTAACAATATTAATGGTTTCACCTAGTCATACAAATTAACAAATTACCTTGATATTTTGTTGGCTCAATGAAGCAGCGACATTACTATTATCCTCCTCCAATGGTGTCATTGCAATGACACATTTTTCCAATTCTGATGATGTCATGCCAAGATTGAATTTTATGCTTTGCTCTATTTTCTTAGATTTCTCCACCTGAATCAAATTTTAATGAAATTATTTATCACCACATTTAAATGAAACCATTAGGACATACTAATAGCACAAGAGCTGAGCAACTTAGGCCATGTTTGATATCTAGTTCTAAGACCAACTAATCTGAAGGATACCAATCTTAGCATCGAACATACTCAAGTTCCAACCCAAACATAGCTACCTAGTCTCATGAGTGATGAGTACATGAGCTCAAATAAGTCCATATAAAACATAAGTAAGAAGTTCGGCAATCGCATATTCATTAGTAACAATACATATTCGTCTAGTTTTACATATAAAAGTAGTTCTATTATCAAGAGCCAACAATCTCACACATTTTCCATAATTTTACAATTCATCTAACGACGACACTCAACATAAATATATTGCACAACACAGATAATTCATTGATAATGATTCCTAACCAAAATACGAGGATTGCGTTAGTTATAGGATATACTAAGAACACCAAGACACAAATACACGAAGAACCATACACATAACAGTCAAGTTAAAATGAAGATGATTATGTACAAGTAACAAGCTTAACTTCCTCTCAAACATTCAAACTCAAACTAGTTAAAATAAGCTAGCTAGTTATATAATATGTAGTAGAAACAAAACTTTCTAAGAAAAAAATAACTAAAAATGAACTAAAAGAGTATTACAATTGATTGATGCTTATTTCAAATTTGAGCTTTAAGCACATCTATTCTAACATGACTTTCAAAATATATGAAATCCATCATACATCAAAGATACCTAATAACATTGATTAATTTGTCAATGTCAGCATACCTACTTAGTATAAACCACAAATTCATGAATCTCAAATAAACATTTCTCAAACTTTTGATTGTGTATATTAAACTTTAGGACTACTATTTTAAGGCAAAGAGGGCAACAATTCAAACTCAAACTAGTTAAAATAAGTTAGTTCAAACATCCCAGTTGCTTAATTCAATTCTTACAACATCCAATCATTGAAAAACTAAAACAAACATAATATCAAACAGTTGGAGTGCACAAGTGTAGGAATTTTTTTAAAATCATTTTATCAATCATCGTTCTCTTCTCTTTAACCATTTTAGGAAGATTGAAAATAAGAATATTAGAAACTATATGAAACTAAACAAACTATATGAAACTATTTCAATCATTTACAATCTTTTAAATATTTTTTATACTAGTTTTAAACACTAACCTGTTTTGATTTCTCCATTTAGTTGTTTGAATGGGTTGAATGGTGATGAACTCATTCCTTAGTTTGAATGATGAAGATCTGTGATGGCGAAGACAATGAATAACGCGACAGAATCGTGTTGGAAGGAGAATCAGAATCGAAATCGTAATCCAAGTCAGGAATCACGACAAAAATGGAAGGGGGATCCGAGTCGGGAAGCAGCGATTGTGTTGATGATGATGATGATTGCAATGTTGAAGATGATGATCGGAATCGGTGATTCAACGAGTGAGTTCGTGCGATCGTGTTTTAGTGAGAGTGAGTTCGTGCAATTTCGTGTGAGGTTTCTGTTGCTGACTTCGTTTGGGTTGGGCTGGTTGAATTGGGCTTAGTGGAAAATGATAGGCTTTATAGACGGTACATAAACATTATGTTTATGGATGATAACCGATCCCGAAATACTACATCAATAATTTATATTATTTCTAACACATTTACCTATGACGAAATTAATTATCCGAAGATAATTTTGTTTATAATTATAATCTTTCATAAAAATATACTCTTCTTTTATTTCCAAATCAAATCTCTCAAAAGTTCAATCATAATCTTTTTCAATATATAAGTTGTGGTTCTACTTACTATAGAAATTACTTTGTTTCACCTTAGTCCATGTAAATTCGATACTTTTTTATTTTGTGATAATCTCGTGCATTAAAACTGTCAAAAATAAAATCATAATTACAAGAGTCTTGATATTAGAAATATAAAATATTCAAATTATTGAATGTACTATAAAACAACTAAATGACAACTCATAAAATATTGTAGCAAGATATTTGTATACTCTCTTTGAGTATACGTAATAGTAAATGCATTAATCATGTGGGAAGTGGGTTCCAATGGTCAATACATTGACATCGGAGGTGCACACACTTCGGTTTTAAAGGATGTGCACACATATAATGTGGACATTCAGCATCAGTAGTACATTCTTTATCCACTGTAATGAAAGAAAAAATAAAATAAAAGAGTATAATTAAAATGGGATAAAAACTTGTATACAAAGTAAATTAAGAAATTATAAAAAAATATATACCAAAAAAAATTATAAAAAAATATAATACCGGCAATACTTGTTGCAAGAAGAAATAGGAAAAGAAAGAGTTTTATAACATAAATAAATTTAACAATTTCAGCCATATTTTTTCTCTTACATGTAAGTGTAACAGATAGTTTACTACTTTATACTTTGTAAAATTTATCTTTTCCTTACATTAATTAAATGTATAATTTTCGGCGCTTATCAATTTTTTTAAGAAAACAATCTTTTGAATAAAATAAGAATTATTAAATGTTTTTTTAAGTACATCAATAGGTTGTATTTTGTCCCTTTAGCACAATTAATAAAGACGTCTATATTTGTATCAATAAAAAAAAAAAAGACGTCCATACAAAACTACCAATAATGAAAATTCATTATTTTCTATTAAATTTCCATTATTATTTTTTAATATTTCATGATAGGAATTAGGAAAGGACAGGTGAAACCACTTGGACAACAAATTTATGCATTAATTGAGTTTATGCAGGTGATGCTTCATATGTGACCCATTGGTTATATTGAGGAAAATCACAACATTCATTCTGAAGTGGATGTTTTAATGATTACAAACTTACTTTTTTTTTTTGACTAAGATTACGAACTTACTTAATAGCACTTATATCATTTTTTATTTTTGATATTTTCTAACAAATCTATTTGAGTGACCCTCATAATAACTTGACACAAAAAGACTTGAAAATAGCTTAAGAATTTCTTAATATTGAATGAAATTCTAATTTCTCGTGTCCTAAAACAAAGATTAGAGGTTCTTAAGAATGACTTCCGTGGAGTTATAAAGCTAATCTCAAGTATGATATGTTGAGAATGAGGTCAAGTATATGAAAATGAGATCAACTTTCATATCGAGTTGTATTATTTGGTGGTTTGGAAGCTGTTGAATGTTTTTTTAAACATGAGATTAGAAATGGACCTCTGTTAGGTAGTTATTGTTTTGGTATGTTTCATTGGTATTTCGCTTATATACGGCACATTTGTTTTATAGTCTGTTTTTACAAGTATCTATTTGCTATGAAGCCTGTATACTAGATATGATACCGATATGATACGGATATTACGACGATATGAGAAAATTTTAAAATTTAAGATACGATACGGTTAGAATAATTTAAAAAAAATTAAATATATAAATGTAAAATATATAAAAAATAACTAAAATTGATGATAAAAAAATATTTACATTATTAAAATTATCAAAACAAGTGAATTTACATATCTAAAAAGCGAGTCATGCACATAAACCAAATCTTTAGCCCTTTTTGGATCCATTTTATTTCTTTCGAAGAATAAATAAAATATAAACATTGGATACTTCTCTGATACATATCGAGAATGAACCAAAATAGATATCAGGAAGTATCAGACAAATATCGCAGAAGTGTCGGAATTTTTTTGTTTAAAAATTAAAATTTAATCATTTGATATGTCTTCGATACATATCGGAAAGTATCTAACATGATATGATACTTGATTAATTTTGGAGTATCGGAACTTATATATGACACCTTTTTTTGTAGTCTGTTTTTACAAGTACCTGATCGTCTTGTTCAAGTTTTTGTTTATTATTAATTTATTATATTTATCGTTAAAAAAAAAACTTTCATATGCAATTATCAACTAACTGAAATAAGATTAGATTAATCATAAGAATATTAGTTTCAACATTTACACAAAGGTCGGAATGATTATCAATATGAAGTTATTAGTAAAGAAGTTCAAAATGGATATGAGAAAAAACTTTAGAATGACGACAAAAGGTACCAAAAGATAAAAATCTCATCATTCTCATTTTAAGCATTCTCAAATAAACATAAGCTTAGACTATATCCCTATAAATTATTAACTATATTTGTTCGATAAGACTCATCACAATGTTGTGAGATTTAGATAATTAGAAGAATTTGTGATATCAAAATCACAAATAATTTAGTTTTAGTTTATCGTAAGAACACCACTAATATTGTTTGGGTTAGGATAGGGGGTGAGTAGTGTGACGAAGTTGTGCAAAACTTGCACTACTACGTACAATTTAGATTTATAATAACACTAATTTAATAACGCTTTTTATTAAAATGCTGTTACATATTGGTTGGTATGAAGGTATATATATAGTCTATAGAGAATAATAGTGTAAATAGAGTTTTATTTGTAGCGAAAACTTCAAAAAGTTTTTACGAATTTCAAATGATTTAATAACGGCAATTTTGAGCACTAAAATGTGTGATACAAAGCAATCTAAAGACAATCAATTTTCACAATCTAAAATTGATAATCAATCAAATCGGTACTACATCGGTATCAAAATATAAATCGTTTTGACTATATTATACAAATTAAAAATATAATCATTGTTGTATGAAAAAGAGAAATTATGAGTTAGTTTATAACATTGTCTTTCATTAAATGGTATGGAAAAAATAAATTAAATAAGTAAAAGAAGAGAGAGTAATAAAATATTAAGGGTATAATAAAAAAATAGCATTAAAAACTTCATTAGTATTGTAAAGTGCCTTATATTATGAAACAAATATTTTTTTCAAAATGACTTATATTTTAGTTCAGAAAGAGGGAGTAATTAAATAAAATCTAATCAAACTCTGATTTGCTTCAGTTTAAGGGTTATAAGGCTACTAAACACACAATGAATGAAATGTAAATTTCTTAGTGAGTAATTTCATCGAACACTTAATGTGTGCAAAAATTAATTCTCAATATATTTCTAAGTGCGTTCAACACAAAATCTCAATTTTTAAATTGTAAGGGTTGAGTACCCTTTGTACTTTTTATAATTCAAATTTTACTTATAAAAAAAAAAAACAAAATCTCAATCAATCAACTTATTCAATTCTTCGCAATTAATTCAACAAACATAAAATTTGATTAAGATCAATTTCACCACTCCTTCAATTTGCCAAATCAATGATCGAATTAGTGTCAACAATTTTGAAAACCAATTAAAAAAAGTTCAAAATCAATTTGTGATTGAATCAAATCAATGAACCAAATTCTAGATTTATTAATCAATTTTAATCAAATTTTATGCAAAAATTAAAGAGAGATTAGGGAAAGAGAGCGACACCCAAATTTATAGAGACCGGTTCCCCTTTTCATCCTCGCTTCGGGATATTCTTCTTTACTACCAATGTCAAACCACCGATAGCATCCGCTCTTCAGCTTCATCACTTGCTCAATTGAAGTTTGACCCAACCATATAATTAAAAGGTCAAATGCGCCTTTTAAGTTTTACATTTGTAATAAATAGATCTTTTAAGTTTTTTAGGTCATATTTGTCAAAAAAAAAGTTTTTTAGGTCATAACAAGGACTTTAAGTTTTTATTTTATTACATTGTTGTCCTTCAAGTTTTTTTTTTTTTTATAAAACATTGAAATAACTTAGTGAGGTGGTATTAAACAATGCATTTTAGCTTCCAAATAACAAGAAGTAGCTTTCGGTGTAAGTTAACAATTATTTTAACACTTTATTTGTAAAGGAAACTAGAAACTTACAAAACTTATTTATTAACTAAAAATCTTAAAGGACATTTAGTACTACAAATGCAAAAGTTAAAGACCTAGATGCATTTGACCTAATAAAAACATTGAAAAACTTGAGAAATGTTTTTTTATTATATATATTGAAATATTTCAAATAAATAAGTAAATATGGAAAAATTAGGAATATAATATATATATATATATATATATATATATATATATATATATATATATATATATATGGTACAAACATTGAACCTAGCACATTATCAATTAATTCTATCCTAAAATTATAATTAATGTAGTCAAATATATTAATATTTATTTTCATGCTTGAATAATACAATATCATATTAATATTTGACTAAAAAAAATCAATAAAAATTAGGTAAGAATTTGCCTATAAATATTTGTCATGAGAATTATGAGAACATATGTTTTATAAGATGGACACTCAAAAATATTGTGCTCTCAAATTCACATTGTTGGTTCTTTTATTCATCATTGCTTCAGGTTTGAGCAAATGTGCTATACATTATGTTTTGATTTTATAACTTTACATTAAAGCATCAATCTTAATTTGATTTACTGTTTATGTGTGTAGATATTATGTGCTTGGAATATGTAGAAGGACGAATTAACGATAAGATTGTAACCTCACAAAGAGTTATAGATTGTGAGGCAAATTGTCCATCTTCATGCAAAGATGATTCAGAATGTTTGCATTGTTGTGATTGTATAATAGGTGCTAGTGTTGCTCCAAGTTGTACTAAACATGGATGTGCATGTTTATTAATTCCACCAATAGGTCAATTCAATAATATTCATATATAGTCCATTACCGACAATTGCAAATTGAGTTTTGTTAATGTTTAATGCAATAGTTGTGTATGGATGAGAAGTGAGAACATTATGTTAAAAAGATAAATAAATTAAAATAAGAATGCAATAATTTTTAATGCTCAAGAATGCTTATAGGCTTGAATGAATGTGCTCACAAGCCAACACTTTTTTTTTTTTTATCATCATTAACAAACATAATCGGACAATATTAGTTGTATATGGTTATCCATTCGTAGTAGGTTCAAATCCTCTTCTTAAAGTCTTTGGTTCAAATCTTCTTCGTTGCTAATATATTATTACTCTATATGCAAAACAAACAAACAAAAAACACTTGACTACACCAAATCCACGCTATTAGTTGTTGATGTATCATGTTGTGGTTACTTATCCACGCTAATAGAGAATTGGCTCATTACTAGGAGTTCACAACAAGCACTCCTCTTAAGGTTGGCAAAACGGGTTGAGTCCATCGGACTGACTTATTTAATCTGCTATTTTTTATGTGTTAGGCTAAGATTTTAGATTCTGTGTTTTAAGTTGGTCTTCTCTGTTTAGCCTGCTTTAAAAACGGGGCGGTGGCGGGCTGGCTCGCGGACATTTAATAAAAAATTGTTATTTTTCTATACTTTAGATGAAAAAAATAGAGAAAAAGATTAAAGGTTAAATTCTTTTTTCAATCTAATTTATTTTAATTTGAAACTTCATTATGTTGAAGAATAATTTTTTTTTATGATTAATGTTTATATTTGAAGAATAATGTTTATATTGTTATAGAATGTGGCGAATTGATTTTACCAAAAAAAAATGTGGCGAATTGAAAGAAAATTAATTAGAAGTAATTTACGGAAAACAATTTTATGAAATGTTAAATTATAAACTATTATTATTTATTATATGGTTTGTGTTTATTAAAAAAATTACAAAGAATGTGATAAATATATATCACTTGAAAATAAAAATAAAAAAGTTTAGTGGGCTGGCCCACCAACTCGCCAATAAACGGACGGGCTTGAGTTTTGAGCTCGAACACCTAAGTTGACCTGTCCCGCCCACACTATTTATGAGTGGACTTCAACGGGACGGGCTTACCGTTTTGCCGCCCACACTATTATCTAATTGTCTAATCTAAGATTTGTTTATGGTTTTTTTTTTTTAACTTGCTTATGGTCTCTGTTAAATTCACTTAATGAATCTTCTATTCTCTGTCTGAAATGACTAAAAGTATTTCTAGTTGTCAGGATTATAAACATGATTGAAAAAACATGCATGAGGATTGAGGACTATGTCTACCTATTGATAACCAATTAGGACTTAAATTTTTTATCACTGTTATATAGTGGGAATCGATTGACAAGCATAGAGACACATTATGAATTGACTCATAATCATTTTTATCCAAAAACACTGTGAAATGTGAATCAATTCACAGATACAGAGAGGCACTGTGAATCGATTCACGACCTTAAAAACTCAAAAAATCGATTCACATTCACAACTGCGAGAAGTACCGTGAATCGATTCACAACAGTAGAAAACAAGTTTTTAGCAAATTTTCTAGTTCAAAACCTTTTGAAAGACAATGAAAACATTTCTGCTTACATTGAACTACCTCAAAACAAAATGGAGAAGGACAACCTATGTAGAGAAAATTTCATCCAGTGGAATAAAATGGAGAAGGACAAAAACCAATAGACTTACCTTAGTTTATAATGATCAAGATTTTACATCCATGGACTGATGGACATATCATGCATGCAAAAGCAAAATGAGAAGAATTTAATTTAGATTTATGAGGATTAATTTGTGAGGAAGTTCAAATTTTGAATATGGTGGAAAAGAGAGAGAGGTCACATGAGAAGAAGGAGAGCACGTGAGAAGAAGAAGAGTCTTATAAATTTAGCAAATTTTTTATTTTTATGTCTGTAAAAAATTTATATGTTCTTATCTCTAAAAAAAGGTGTTTTGTTTTAAGTTGTTAATGGGCAAAATTTTGACATGTTTTTGTCATTTTTTGAGTATGGATTCGTATAGGTTTAACATTGTTGGTGTTTTGTGTTGGTCTCATATTTTTGGTAAAACACGATGTGTTACATGATGTGCACACTTCTTTGGTGATGTGCTATACAATGTGCCCACATCAACCAACTCTGGATTCGTATAATTTGAGTAAAACAAAACGGATTCGTATAAGTTTAACATGATATATATAGACGCATCTCGAACATAAAAGTGTCATAACATTGATAAATAAACATATATAAATTGGGCATTAACTAAAAACAGAACAATATTTTTTAGAGGATGAGAACATGTGATTTTTGTATATATGGCGAATATCAAAATTTGATAATTTTATATGGATGAAAAAATATTTAACATTTACGGTTAATTTATTATTGGTATTTGGGAAAGGATTTGTGATTGGAATATCATAAAGTGTTTTCAAAAACCCGTTTTCAAAAGGTGAACAAATTGAGTAAAAAAATAAAGTTGAACATTGAACCTAGCTCATAATAATCAACCAATTTATTCTAGAATTACAATGCAATCAATCAATTATAGTATATACATTTGGTTTAGTAAAAAAAATCAATGAAAAATAGGTAGTTGTCTAACAATTTGCCTATATAAATTAATATTTGTCATGAGAACATATGTGCTATTAACTAAAATGGACACTACAAGACATTTTACTCTCAAGTTCATATTGTTGGTTGTTTCATTCATCGTTGCTTCAGGTTTGAGCACATACTCTATACATCATGTTTTAAATTTTCCATCAAATATTAATATAAATTTCACATGTAGCATATATATAAAAAAAATTAATTAACATTGTTGTTAATTTCATGTATCATTTATATATGCAGTTATGTGTTTGGAATATGCTGAAGGAAGAATCAATGATGAGATTGTAAAACCACAAAAACTTGCAGATTGTCCAACCTCATGCAAAAATGATTCAGATTGTCCAACTAGTTGTTGTAATGATCTTATAGTTGTAGGTATTAGTGGTATTCCTATTTGTTATGAAAATTTATGCTCTTGTAAATTAATTCCACCAATAAGATATAATTCAATAATATTCCTAGCTAGTCCATTATCGACAATTGCAAATTGAAATTTTTTATTGTTCAATGCAATTGCCGTGTATGGATAAGAATATGAGAAAAAAGAATAATATTCTTTTTTTGAAGGAATAATATGTTAAAATATAATGATAAATAATTGAAGGATGTATATGTTGAATATTTAATTCAATGTGAAAGAATGCTTTTAGGTTTGTGAATGTGCCCACAAGCCAACACATTTTTCTTCAGTTTGATATATCATCACTAACAAGTAACAAATATTATGGGAAACATATAGTCATCAATTTATTATAAATAATATTAATAGTAACCATAATAATAAGGGTCTTGTTAACCGGTATCTTCGAGGCACTAGTTAAGGTTATCAAAAGAAGTTTATATTATTTGTATTAAAAATAAGATTTTATTAGTTTTAAAAAATAGAATGCACAAGTTCTAAAATTTATTTACTACTTTTGCATCCTTAATCATTGCCCTTAGGATAATGTTTAACATTTTCCTATAATAAAATGGTTCCAACAAGATAATAAAAATAAAGCCTTAACACAATTTTCACAATCTTACTTTTTAATCTGGTTGGATATATTGAAAAAATAGTAAAATAGAAAAAATTAATTAAGGGAAAAAAAAAAGATAAAGCTTTAACATTACTCTAAATTTATTCTCTACGCAATGTATAATTAATCTTATAGAATGGCATAAAAACTAATTGATTGACTAGAAGAAAATGAGCTTAGTAAATCATTAAATAAAATCAAATAATAAAAAACTCATAAATAAGTAAAATAATCAAAATGTGTACCAAAAAATCAAAATAAAAAAAAACAAAAAAAACTGGACATTTGATAAAATATGAATTCAAAGTAAATAAGAAAAAATGTGTTAGCACAGAGTTACAATCTATCAAAAATGTAGGCAAACTTAATTTTTTAAATTATGTTTGGCCTAGAACTGTCAAAACGGCTACCCGTTTTAGGCTGGCCAGAGGATGGTTGCACCAATCTGAACTGAAAAAGCTCAGATGACATATGAGTCGAAAAATTAATACCTGCACTTGGACTTATGCAGGCAAGGGCTAACATGTGTAGAGCCGGCAAAATGGGTCGGGCCGCCAAGCCCAAAAAAACAGCGGGCTCGGGCTGTTAAATTAATATCCGAGCTTTTTAGCCCGGTCCGTATTTATCCGGCGAAAATATGGGCTTGCCCGAATAGCCCGTGGGCGGCCCGAAAGTCCGCATATGTTTTTTTTTGTTTTGTTTTTTTAGACACAACTCAAGTCTAGGTTTTACGAAATAGTCATGAAATTATAATTATGTTTGATTATGCTCATTTATGTTGTTTTGTGTGATATTTTGATTCTAAAATATAATTGTGTTGTTTGATTATGCATAAACTTAGTTTATTTTAAAAAATTATTTGAATTTATTTTATGTTTTTTGGTTGATTGATAACTTATTTTGATTAATGCAAACTTATTTGCATTATAATTGAAATGTTTAATTTTTTTCCTCCAACAAATTGTTTTTTGATAGTAAAATAAAAAAAGAAAAAAAAGAATGGGCCAGGCTTACCCGAAAGCCCGCTAACCCGCAAAGGGCCAGGCTTGGACACTAAATTTCCAACTTATATTTTATCTCGGGCTTTTTAACCCGACCCGATAAAACTCACTGTCCATCCGAACCGAACCGAAATGGGCCGAGCCACCCGTTTTGACAGCTCTACCAACTTGACCCGTTTTCTTACTCTTTTATTATTATTACAATTAAATTTACGCATAACATATATTTGTAGAAAATGAAAAATACATGCAAACATGTTATAATTAAATTTAAGCATCACTTCACTTACATCATATTATCATCACTTAATATCATAACATATTTCAAGAACAAAAAAAAACAAGAACCTTAGTTAATAATATTTTTTGGGATAAATTAAAAGCGTCTAGACATCAAGTAATGAATAGACATATCAACTAATTGACACCTCCAGACACTCATGTCTTCTACTTATAGCTCATAATAATTATTAATAAAAAATATAGACAAAAGTGCGGGAGACTAGACCAAACCCCAAGAAAAAAAGCAACACAATTAAATTAAGCGGCATATTGTATCAAACTTATGTTTGGAACACAAATTTTGCAAAGCAACACATGATTCAGAATTACCAAAATTTCGAATGTTTCAATAGAGGATCTTCAGAAGGTATTTGGATGAAATACACCCTTATAAAGAGTGTTATACGGTTGACCCGCACTATGGGCAGCTTTCAAATGTTTTTTCCGTTGTTTCTTCGAAACAACTGGCGTGTACGCGTGATCATCTTGTCTCCCAACGCTTGCACTTTGTACCAGCGCAATATCTCTTTGTGCAACTTCATCAAAATCATCATTATTAGCCACCACCAAAGTTTGAGTTTCAGGTACCAATTGAGAGTTAGGTAGTCGTTTGTCGGGAACCAATTGAGTGGTAATAAATTGTTGTTCTTCTGACCTAGCCGCCCAAGCTTGTTGCACCAAAGCAATATCACAACGTGCAATCTCATCAAAATTTTCATCGTTAGTCACAACAAGATTTTGGGTTTCCAGAACCACCTGAGAATCTGCAACAATGAACTGTGTTATGACCCGAGAAGATGCAATAACCATTGGAGACTCAATAACATCAGGATTGTCAATCACTTGCTCTACTTGTTACATAATTCCCTCCCCTGTCTCAAATCTCCTTGCGCTATCTTATCTACCACATTATATAAAGTCATATGAAACGATGTTGTTTCCATCGAAAGTGTTGGAGCAATAGCTACTGAAATAACATCGACAACATCAATCTGTGCGCGGTAATTTCCTTCGCCACTATCGGCATAGCAGCATAGCGGGTAATTTCCCTTAGTTAATAATATAAAATAAATTACCAATCAACTAAAATAATATATATAAACTAAATTTGTCTTGTATTTTGTTTCGTTTGTTGTTTCAATTTTAATATTGATTTTTCAATTTCATTGACGTTTGCCGTTTGATCGTGAATAATGTGACTATTGTTGGAGACTTTAGTGACCGAGTAATGGATATGGGCTTAAAATTAATAAAAAGAAGTTAAATTTATGATGATGTTTTTTTTTCTCCTCCATTAGTCATTACTAGTAGGTTGGGTCTAAAAATAATATTTTATGTGGACTAACGGGTGACCCGCGTCCCATATGAATAATCTCATATTTTAGACGGTGTGAACGAGCCGAACTATAATGTTCGGATGAAAATTTAGATATATATTTTAAGATCTAAATTTTACATTTTTATGGGCTTGATGGGTCGGTCCATATAGATTAGCTCATTTTAACAACTCTAATATAACTAATATATGTAAAATTTAGCTTTGTTATGCTCAGCTCTATTCTCAATTTTAAATGTAACATCTAATACATGTATTTGATTGAAGGATGTTGACAAAGAAAATAAAAACAATGAAGGAAAAAAAATAAATTTTTATTGTCTATAATTTAATGCATAACTAAATATACGAAAATTCAAACTTCAATCTTACATATAACATATAATATGTTTAAAAAATGTCAACAAATGTCATATTAATTAAAATACCAAAAATCGAAAGAGTAATGATATATATTTTGAATTGGAGAGGAAAATTCATCAACTTTAAAAATCGTGAGGGTTCAAGTCCCTCTATCCCCAAAAGTCCTTTTAATTCTCTAGTTTCTTATCCTAAATCTCCTTCTTTAATAATTTTAAATTCATAAAGTTTTTATTTATTTATTTAGTTGACATAGACTAAAGTGATTCAGTAAAATTAGGATGGTGCATCAAGAATGGTCGGGATAGCTTAGTCGGTAGAGTAGATGATTGAAAATCTTCGTGTCACCAATTCAAATATGATTTTCGACAATAGGAATAAATACATATTTATTAGCGGTGACACCCCATTTTATATTTATCTCTTTCTTTCTATCACATCATAAACTTATCTATCATATCACACTTTTTTCTTCTATGTTTAAAGGTGTACCTACCCCCTCTATTTTTGTACTCCCTTTAAAAAATAAGAAAAATTGATAATTAAGTCATTTTTACCATTTCTTTACTAAGAGAGATACAATTCATTTAATGAAATTTTAGTTTTTGTAAGGATATAAATGATAAATCATCATTACTTTTACATTGGTATCCAAAAAAGTTCAAAGATTCGGGACAAAACTAAAAAACTAATTAAAAGATCAAAATTTGGTGACGAAAAATATGTATTAAAAACAACACGTTTAAGAAAGAAGATTAGTAGATAAAGTATATTTACTTTTGCTTTGGAAATTGTAGAACCTATATAATGATTAGTATAAGTTTATGAAAAAATATTGGAAAAGTAAATTTAAGGGTAAAACTGGAAGATTGACCATACATGTAATAATTATATAATAATTATAGTAGATTTTTGTTTATATTTGAGATTTTCAAATTTTTTGTTTCTTTGCTTACATATAATATGAGACCGGAGTGAGTGTATACACATATATTGGAGTGTACACAAAACATTTTTGGATTGTTAACTAATAGTGTAGAAGTGTTTATGGTTAATGAACCATAGTAATAGTTCAACTGAACCATATTGATGATTCAAATATTGATGGTTCAATTCAGCTATGAAAAATCACACTAGAAAAAATAAGTTAATCTCTCAAAATTATTTCAATTCAGTTTATAAATTTTTTAAAATTGATTTACACTTTCAAATCGATTTTGTTTATGTTAACTAGTTTTGAACTAATTTAGTTTAATTCACCAACATTAACCTACTTTGACCACCTTTGACCGGCGTTGGCTGATGTTTGACCAACTTTGACTCACTGTTGACCACCTTTGATCGATGGTTGACCAAACATTGGTCGACTGTTTATCACCTTGATCACCAGTGGTTCTGTTTAAAACTATATTAAATAGTTCGGTATAAAATATCGTTCAATGCAGTTCAGGTTAAAATATAGTTCAATGTAGTTTAGTACACAATTTGATTTATTTAACTATATTTTTATACACTCCTAAACTAATGCACCTCATACATTAGTTAATAATTAAAAAAAAAATAGCAAGGTCATGCTTAACATGAGCCCTTATATTGATTTTATACACTCCTAAACATGAGTCTTTAGTATTAAATTGGTTGACGAATTATATTGTTTTTTCATATTTATCCTTGATAATGAGGGGAGAAAGTAAGTGAAAAGAGAATAAATGGGATGATGCAATAGTGAAGTACTCCCTCCGTCCCGAAATGTAAGAGAAAAAACAAAAAGTTGTATGAAAACTTGTAAAAACAATTTATATTGATTGTTGGTTATAGAAAAAGTAAGAGACGAGTAAAATTTTTTTGAAAAGATAAATGTTTGAATTTTTTCTCTTACGTTTTGAGACAAAAAAATTGAGTTTCTTTTTTCTTACATTTTGGGACGGAAGGAGTAACAAATGAAGGTAATTTTGGAAAAAAATAATTAATATTATTGAGAATCAAAAAACAAATATTAAAATTATATATTAACAAAAGTGAACAAATCAAATATGTTAATTATTTTAATTTTAAAATAGAGAGTAACTGTTTCCATATTAGTAATACTAAAAACATCATTTTTTTTATATTTTTTTTTTTGACAATATCATTTTTTTTATATTAAAAATGGATTAGTCAACAATTTCCTTTTCCAAATGAAAGTGACGTTTTAGTTTTTTTTTCCGAACTCGAATACCCTACTGTAAAGTAAACAGACAGTTTCACACAGTTCTTAATCATAACCCTTAATTATAAATCAAACAGTTCATATCATACAAGACCAAAAAATAATTATAAACTACCTCATCCATCAGATCAAGATCAAACGGCTTCAACGAGTTACTCCATCAACGCAATAACCGCATCTAATCCAAACCTCATTTTCCCCCTCTCTATCTATTTTGTCTTTTTCCTAAACAAAACTGAAAACTTGTTAAGGTTCAAACTTCAAAGACACACACTCACTCACTCTCACACAACTCAATTCTGTTACATTTAAGGTCTCTCTCTGTCTCTGTCTGTGTGTGTGTGCGCGCGCGCGTGTGTTCATCGTCTCAGCAACAATGCGGCTAAGAAGAAGCAATCAAGATCCCAATGTATACCTCTGATCAAAGCATTTCTGCTTTATTTATTGTTAATCTCTGTTTCATTCACTTCACAGTTGATTAGTTAGTTCTGTTTTCATTTTTTAATTTATTGTTTCTTTTAGCTAGGTGGATTATGTTTTGCTTTTGTTCAGTGGTATTCTGCCAATATACGGCACATTTGTTCTGTAGTTCTCTTTTTACCGGTCTTTTGCTCATTTTGTGTGAGACATGATTGTTATTAATAATATTTGCTGCTCAAAAAAACAAATTATTGTTAATTTTTAATTTGAGGTGTTTGTGTATAATTTTTGTAGTTGATTTGATATAGAGTGAGTGATTTGAATATTTTGTATTAAGAAATTGATTATGAAATTTTTGGTGTTGGTCGTAGTTGATGCTAATGTGGTTTAAATATTTACTTGCAGATTGAACCTTGTGATATATGTGGTGAAGTTGGTTTTGGTGAAGTAATTGTAACTTGCTCTAAATGCAAAGTAATTCGTGAACACATGTAATGATCTCACTTTTTCTCTTATCTTATAGTATATTCTTTCTTTTACTGATTTTGATTTTGATTTTTTGGTTGATAACGCTCTGGTTCCTAGGGGAAGGGGACCCTAGTAGTTTCACCCAGGAATCGAATTCAGGTTCTCCTGAAATTCGTCTTTTGCTGAAGTTCATTAACCATTTGAGTCTAATGTCTTGGTTTACTGATTTTGATTTTGTTGATAGATTGTTGATAGATTACTTTTCCGAATTTTTTGCATTAAATAAACCTCATTTATACAATCAAATCTGAATATATCTCATTATCTTGTATATATCTCAAAGAATTGTGCAAATATGCAAACAATGACAGTGGTGTCTAAATTCCAAAATCTTAGAAATTGAAATCAATGAACATCTTAGGACTATCTATCTGTTGAAACTGTCGAATCAATACGTTCCCTCAAACTAGAGTATATACGTTAGATTCATGTTCATTTGTTAAAGATATATACCCTGTTAGGAACTTGTCTACATGTCTACTTGCTAATCTTTGATGTTCGGAAAAGAAGTCATGATGATGCTCGAGACGGTTTTTTTATTTGACAAAGTGACAATCGAGTTTTATGTGTACTAGTGCTGTGTAAAATTTTGATCTGAGTCAATTCAATTTCTTTCGAATTTCAGTTATTGCATGCGGATTAATCTCATGGAGGTTCCAGATTACTGGCTTTGTGAAACATGCAAATCCAAAAATGTTACGACTTCATCATGTGTAGTGAAACAGGATTCTGGTTTGCTGGCTTCCAGAAAGCAGCGATCTGCTCGAACAGGCCCGACAGGGAAAGTGAAGTACCTTCATGCGGATGAAGTCATTAATCTTTCTAGTTGTAGTTTAAACATGGTAACTACTCCCTCGAGCTCTACTTTGCCATTGACCAGGAAAGCTATTCCAGGAAGCTCTGCTAGGCCGGTGACCGGAAGGGCTTGTGTTGCTTCAAGAAATGTTGCTCCAAAGATCTCCTCTGTGACGATGAAACCAAATACCAACACAAAATCTGTGGTACATGGGAAGTTTCGAAGAAACGGAGTTCAAAAAAATCCAATGCCTGATCAACACACTTCACTACCAAGAAGAGGTGAGAAACAATAATTTGAGATTGTATTTTGCTGCAATCCATATTATCTTCATAGTAACATTATGTAATAGGCGATACTGTAAAAAATTTTGGTAAAAAGGTCGTAATCATGATCTGGACCACATGACATAAAGGATTAAGTTTTCATCCATTGAAAACAACAGTGTAGATGATTTACACTATCAATGATATTGAACCAATATGACTATGGGATACTAATATGAAAAAATGTTTACAGCTTTTATTTGCATGTTTTCTATTACATTTGTTTGGGATGTCTGTTTGAGATTGTTCATATCGTAGGACGAGGACAACCAAGAAAGGAGCATAAACTTGTATCTGAGCGACAACTGAGTTCATCAATACTTGATAGAAAACTTCAACCTCTCAAAGCTCAAACTCTTAATCTTCCAATTGAAATGCCTACAAAAAATTTATCTGCAACAAAATCTTCACCTGTTGTTGTTTCAGGTAGGATACTTTTCTAGCTATATTGTATGCTTCTAATTGTGTTTGTTTCTGTCTTCTATTGATTTTTGCATTTTCTTAAGTCCTAACATCTCAATATGTATGCTGAAAAGTATCTTTGTATGCATTGTGATTGTGATATTATGTCAGTTGAGCCTGACAGATTTGAAACAATCATCTCTTATCTTATTATTTTTCCTTTTGCTCACTGTTTTCTCTTTAGACGCTGTTGCTGGACGCAACAGATTTAATATGAAACAAAGCAAGAATCAGAGTATTCATGAAGACTATCACCATGAACTCAAATATTTGCCCTCTTCCGTTCGTGCTTGGAGGTGTGTACTTTTCTTCCTTTGTCGTAATTAAATTGCCTTTTTTTGCTGGCAATCTGTAGTGACTAGTGGGATGAAACTCTCAGATTTCCTTGAAGTTTTATTTAGTAATGTTTAAAATGGCATTTCACAAATAGTCTCTAAAATTTGACATTTACAGCCTTCAGGTGTGCTAAACCTTTTATATGTTTACATGCATGAACTTTTAAAGTATCTTTTCAATGATATTATACTATTTTTATGTTCTGAAAAGATTTTTTACCGCCCTTTTTTAATTCCACTTGAACAAATCACCACAAATTAGAAACATAGGTGCTTATTGTTAACACATAATGTGGTGAGGATGCATGTTAAGTTACTCTATATGTCCCAGTTTATTGCAATTTTGTCATATGAGATCGGCAGATACCATACATTTAGTTCGATGAAATTTTCAATTTTATTAACACAATTTTTTTTATGATGACAACCATTTTCTAGTGGCCAATTCCAAATTCTTCGAAATGCTGCATATAGTGAATTATATGACGGGTTTGAGGCCCAACCTCCATGCATTGTTAGTAAGAAGGCGTACAAACTTTCAAACAGAATTCCCTCAGTCCTTCAACTGGAATCACGTCCTGCTTTGAATGTCTTGACTGATGTATTCCAGAATTGTTCTCCCAGTCTTCAAGACATAGCATTATATTTCTTTCCATCAGATAACAACGAGAGGTCAGCTTTTGCTTCCAATGTTGATACTCTTTCTTTGTCGTTGTTGTTTCTGTCAAGCTATTATTCATTGTTTACGCTGCTTATACATCATGTTTACAATTGTAGCTCCAAAAAGAACTTAAATAGGCTATTGAAGTTTATGAATGACAAAAACTCAATGATGAGAAGTGTTATTGATGGAGTGGAGTTGTTGGTCTTTACTTCACATCAACTTAATGAGCATTCAAGGGGTACGTATATTTACTATTCATTGTATTTGGTTTGATCCAAACATTCATTCATAACATTAGTTTTATATCTCAATAGTGTAACTTAATAGAAACTATCTTATCAAATATTGGTGTATTCACCATTGTCATGAATGTAAAGTAGAAGATATTGACTTCTAAGTGATGTATATAGTATTGAATAGATGCTACAATTAGAAAAAAGGAATTAATATTAAATTTAAAATTGAAATAGCAATCATTTTGGGACAAGTGATATTCTTACAAATTTGACACTAATAATGGGATGAAGGGAGTACTACCAAAGTAAAAAAGGCCTTCATAACACATTGAACTTCAATCTCTATTGATCAGTAATGAATATTAAAAATTAAATTTTGGGAGAGTAGGTTGAAAAGATCTTTGATACTTCTGATCTGGGAACTTTTACATTAATAAATTTGTTTGTCCTATGGCCTACTCAGCTATACCTACATTTATAATTGCTTTGTGTCTTCATGAAGATAACATAAATAAGTCTCCTCAGGGACTGTTGCTGCCGTGTATGGAGGATGTTTCCTGTGGGGAATTTTTCGCTCGAATAATGACAATCTCAAGAGTCCCTCTCAGTTTCCTTTGGAAGGAACAACAATTCAGAGCACTGCTTCTGCGAAAGTAAAAGAAAAGACCTTAACCCCTCCAAGAATCTTAAATTTGAATGGTGGGGACAAATCAAATTTGTCTGAAGATCATAGAAAGAAAATCAAACTTGAGGATTCTTCTGACCCATCATCTGGGAACCCGGTCAAGAAGTATCGTAAAGTGCTTGACATACTTGATGCTCTGCCAGGGTTTGAAGCTCATGGTAGGAGTTTTTCATTCTGAAACTTCATTTAATGGTGGAAAATCAGTGTCTGACAATGCATGTTTTGTGGGATTTTCAGGACCTGGGGCACGTTTTGTGGGATTTTCAGGACCAAGTGGGGACAAATCAATTTTGTCTGAAGATTTTAGAAAGAAAATCAAACTTGAGGATTCTTCTGACCCATCATCTGGGAGCTCGGTCAAGAAGTATCGTAAAGTGCTTGACATACTTGATGCTCCGCCAGGGTTTGAAGCTCATGGTAGGAATTTTTCATTTTGAAACTTCATTTAATGATGGAAAATCAGTGTCTGACAATGCATGTTTTGTGGGATTTTCAGGACCTGGGGCATGTTTTGTGGGATTTTCAAGACCAAGTAGGGACAAATCAATTTTGTCTGAAGATCATAGAAAGAAAATCAAACTTGAGGATTCTTCTGACCCATCATCTCGTAAAGTGCTTGACATACTGGATGTTCCGCCAGGCTTTGAAGCTTATGGTAAGAATTTGTGAAACTTCATTCAATGATGAAAAATCTATGATATATTGTAAAAAATTAGTGTCTGACAATGCATGTTTTGTGGGATTTTCAGGACCTGGTGCTGCGAAACCCTCAAATATTAAGAGATGAGAATCTCAGGAGTTGGATTAGAATATAATCAGGTGTTAGTATGCAAACTATGGATAGAATTTATATTTAGATTTTTGATACAGATTGATTCAACTCACATATCGCTGCTACTGCTACTAAAATGGGGAAGTTCTCCACATTAACTTCACCTCAAACAGTTACTATTGGTTCCATTTTCACAAGCAAAATGGAGTTTTGTTTTGATATCTAGATTTTGCAATTGTGGCACAAGGATAAGAAACCTTTAAGCAAAATATATGTTTTGACATTGTTGTTTGTGTCCTCTGACATCATTTATATTTTCCTTGTGAAGTATTCAAACTTCAAAGACAATACTCCTGCCTCCGATCATTTTTGTTTTTTTAAGTTTTAAATTGATACTTTAACTCTCTAATAAATTATTGTTACTCTTATTTGTCATTAAAATATTCATGCAGTCGTTTATTGAGTGACATGATATTGTATTGTATGCTATTACATGATTGTTACAAAAATGCTTGCATGATTGTTAGATGTTAGAATTTATGTGTCTTGAAGGTTGTGAACAAAAATTCCTAAAATACAAACCATTCGTTGAACTTAAATAGATGCTTTTTAAAAGGGTATTATGGTGGTACCACACTTGCAGCTGGCGGTAGAGATCTAAATGATCAAATATTGTCGTAGCAATAACATTTGCTGAAGAGTAACAAACCGCATAAATATTTTTATACTCATTGTTACCAATTCATAGCACTTGCTCCATCCACCATAGCCATAAGCAGAGGAAAACCAATTTGAGAAACCAATCTAGAGAAAACCTGAGCCATAATTTCCTAAAACAAAATTTAAACAATATTGTTTTATTTCCTCAGCGTGACATTGAAAAATAAATAATGAAATTTATTTGTCCTAGCTCAAGTGGTATGAGTTGGAGGACATATAGGGGTAATGTGACTGGGAGATCAGGGATCAATTTCTGGTGGAAGCAATTTATAATTCGGATGTACAAAAAAAAAACGATAATGAAATTTTAGACAAAGAAAATAAAAATATAATTATTAGAGAATCTAAGTAATAAATTACCTAAGATTTACCTTCAAATTTAGACAAAAAATTAAGCCTAAAACTAAATCAGTTAAGATAGATAATACATGCAGATAGTACATTATTACCGTAGAAACAGAATCTAAATAATAAATCAGCTTCTTACTTTGATTATCAAGATTGTTCAATTAATAAATGTGGCACAACTCAACTTCTTACATTGATTCATGTTTGCTCTTAACTCTCTTGATTAAACTTCTGTTCACTCTATTTACCCTATTAAAGAGAGAGCTCTTACTTCTTTCTCATTCATTGTTGTTTCATACATAAAAATTAAAGTAAGCAATGGAGCAACAACAATCATGTATTGTTAATCTATATTCCGGTCCTCTTTATCACACTCTTACTAGAAATTCGTCAAGAAGGTTCATCAGAAATTACATTCAACGTCCTAGAATAAATGCTCGTCATAATGGCAACCGTATTTTTAATGTAAACAACATCAATCAACTCAACGAAGTTCAGATTAGTAGAAAAAATGTTGAAACTAACCAAAGACAGTTTTTTTTTTATTTGATAACATATAAGATGTCTCAATAAATATTTTTAAAATATAAATATTTTTTAATTTTTAATGATTAATAATTAAAGATGTATTAATCATAAAGTTTGGCGGGTGCTTTGAATCACCGGTTTTTTTGGAAGAGGTGTGTGTTCCGGTGTAGATGTGGAGGTTTCTGAGTGGGTTTCGTGTTTTCTCAGTAGTGTAGCTTCCATGACGCATTTTGGGTGGTGGTTCTGGACATAGGACTGTTGGTTTTTTGTTGTTGGGTTATGGTGTTGTTGTTGTTTCGTGCTACTCCGACGGTGTTTTGGTGGTGGTGTTCGTGATAGAGGTTTTGATGCTGTTTCTAGTGCTAGTGGCTTTGGGTGTTGGTGGAGTTTCTGTTGTTCTGGAGGTGGCTCCGGCGGCAGTTCCAAACTTGGTTTTGTGTGTTTGCGCGGTGGTTTAGTGGCCGGTGTGGTGGTGGTTTGTGGTGTTTTGAGCTCTCGGCGGTTTTGTGGTGTTTTGTGCTCTTGGTGGTTTTGGAGGTGGGGCGTAAGGTATTGTGATGGTGCGGTGTTGTTGAAGTGATGTTTAGATCTGGCGCTGCCGATGTATGGTTGATGCTGCGTGTGATTGGTTTTCTACTATACTTGATTTTCTGACCGCTTTCAAGTCTGTTGAGATTTGCAGGACTCTTGTTGAGTCTCTAGTCTCCAAATTTGTTGAAATTTGCAGGTTTCTTTGTATATAGTTGATCTTCTACCGCGTCAGTGTTGATTGTCTAAGGGGGACTGTGAGCTGAGACTTACTTGCCTACGTGTTCATTCTACCATTGCGCCATAAACTTTTGACTCACGGAGTTGCTTTTTCGATCTAATTGGCCAATCACTTATGATTCGAGATCAGAATTAGCGCTTAATGGCATCTACTTGAGGTAGATTGCTGTCTTTTCTGGTGGTCTGAATGTTATAAAGTGTCTTTCTGAGATTATAAGTAGACCTCTATTAGGTAGTATTTTGTTTTGGTAATTTTTATCGATGTTCTGCTTATATAAAGTACTTTTATTTTGTAATCTCTCTTTTATCAGTCTCTATCCATCTTATGCAGAGTTCTGATTATTAATATTATTATATTTGCTGTTAAGAAAAAAAATCATAAAGTTTGTACATTTGGAAATATGAAGAGTTCAAGAGAGAGCAACTTTCATTTGCCATTTTTAGCATATTTCAATATCCAAATAGGAATAGTCTATGACCAAATGAAAGCGATGTTTTATTTGCTTTTTCCCTCTCTCTCTCTCTCTCTCTCTCCATTTTTTTGTCTTATCTAAAACGAAAACTTGTTAAGTAAGGTTTGAAAACACACTCTCTCTCTCTCTCACACTCTTTGCCATTTCTAGTTTCTTATTTTCAACACTAAATCAAAACCGATTCCAATTCTGTTACATTTAGGGTTTCTCTCTCTCTCTCTCTCTCTCTCTCTCTCTCTCTCACAGCAACAATGCAGCGAAGAAGAAACCATCAAGCTCCCAAGGTATAGCTCTGATCAAAGCATTTCTGCTAATTTTTTTTTGTTTCCTTTTTGGGTACCATTTTTGGTACCATTGTTTCGTTCTTCATTTCATTATTTTTTGTTAATCTCTGTTTCATTCACTTCACAGTTGATTAGTTAGTTCTGTTTTTAATTTTTTGTTAATTTTTAATTTGAGGTGTTTCTGCGTAATTTTTGTAGTTGATTTGATATAGAGTGAGTAAGTGAGTGATTTGAATATTTTGTAATTAAAAAATTCATTATGAAATTTTTGATGTTTGATGCTCTAATGTGGTTTAAATATTTATACTTGCAGGTTGATCCTTGTGATATATGTGGTGTTGTTGGTTTTGGTGAAGTCATTGTAACTTGCTTCCAATGCAAACTAATTCGTGAACATGTGTAATCATCTCACTTTGCCTCTTTACTCATCTTGATTTTTATTTTGATTTTTTGGTTGATAAATGATAACACTTTGGTTCCTAGGGGAAGGGGACCCTGGTAGTTCCACTCAGGAATCAAACTCGGGTTCTCCTGAAATTCGTTCTTTGGTGAAGTTTATTAACCAATTTAGTGTAATGTCTTGTTTTAATGATTTTGATTTTGTTGATAGATTACTTTTTCCAATTTTTCGCATTAAATAAACCTCATTAATACAATAAAATCTAATCTTTTATATATCTCGAAGAATAGTACAAATATGTAAACAATGATAGTAGTGTCTAAATTACTAAATCTTAGAAATTGAAATCAATGAACATTTTAGGACTATATATCTATTGAAACTGTCGAATGATATCAAACATAAAAGGAAAGAATCAATACTTTCCATCAAACAAGAATATATATGTTAGATTCATGTTCATTTGTTAAAGATATATACCCTGTTAGGAACTTGTCTACATGTCTACTTGCTGATGTTTGATGTTCAGAAAAGAAGTCTTGATGATGCTCGAGACAGTTTTTTTCTTTGACAAAGTGACAATCGAGTTTTATGTGTTTAGTAGTCAAATCGAGATAAGATATATAAAGTAAAAGAAACAAATTCAATTTAAAGCCTTTACAGGAAGACATCTTTTTGATTTTTTTAGTTTTCTCACTAAGCTTCTATATCCATGTGGGTGAAAACGCGGTCAAGTATAATTAAGACAATGTAGAAGGTAATGATGGATTAGTGAGTAGGCTTAAAGAAGGATATAACAAAAATACAAGTTTGCAATCTTACTTGGACACATAATTTTACATATTTTATTCTGTTACAAATTAATGGCTTTGGCTTTTTTTTTGCTGTACTAGTGCTGCATTGAGTTTTGTTCTGAGTCAATTCAGTTTCTTTCCCATTTCAGTTATTGCATGCGGATTAATCTCTTGGAGGTCCCAGATTACTGGTTTTGTGAAACATGCGATTCCAAAAATGTTTCAACTTCATCATGTGTAGTGAAACAGGATTCTGGTTTCCCGGTTTCCAGAAGGCAGCAATCTGCTCGAACAGGCCCAACAGGGAAAGTGAAGTACCTTCATGCGGATGAAGTCATTAAACTTTCTAGTAACATGATACCTACTCCCTCCGGGAAAGCTATTCCAGGAAGCTCTGCTAGGCCGGTGACTGGAAGGGCTCGTGTTGCTTCGAGAGGTGTTGCTCCAAAGATCTCCTCCTTGGCAATAAAACCAAGTTCTAACACAGAACCTGTGGCACATGGGAAGTTATGGAGAAATGGAGTTCAAAAAAATACAATGCCTGATCAACTCACTTCACCATCAAGCAGAGGTGAGAAACAAAATAATTTGAGATTGTATTTTGCCGCATTCCCTGTTATATTCATAGTAACTTTATGTGAAAATAGGAGATACTTTGAAAGTTTTTGGTAACAAGGTCCATAATCATGATCTGGACCACATGACATAAAGGTTTTTGATATTTCCAGAACCGCGATTGAGGTTGCATTTGTCACATTTGACTGCTATTCTTTGCAATATTAAGGATCGCAACAACTATCACAACCGCAATTTAAAACCTTTGTACTGGCATTCTACTATAACAAGAATGTTGGTGTAAAGATTTGGAGCAAGTCAACTGAAAAAAGTATTTCTTTCTTAGAAATGTATTTCCCATTTGAAAAATTAACTGTTGAGATTGTAGTAAACTACTTGCACAGTTGCACATGCATGACAAACTATTTAGTTGTTAAAATTTCCAATTCATTTTTTTCCTATGTATATTAGTATCTATTGTTTGTGTTCGAGGCAAAGAATCTTACCCAAAAAAACCCATAACCCTGGTTGATACATGGGGAATACTATTGCCTGTATCAGCTAGCCTTGCAACTCCAACGCCTGTGACCTGAGTTACAACAAAGGTGAATTACAAATTAGAATTAATAACCTGAGATTGTGTTTTGATGTGAAACAAAAAATCTGAGATTGTGTTTTGATGCAATCCCTATTCCTTCAAGCAAAACAAACAAATTCCTCAAAATATATAATTGTGAAGCTGAATTTTGAGCTGATTTGATGGAATTAAAATGTGCTTGCTGATCACAGTTCAATAAGTTTGTTAGTGTCACTGTTTTGATGATTTATGATATAGTTCTACAGAAATAGGTTTGAAGTTTAATAACATGACTACAATGCTTTAAAAAGTATACATTTTGTGATTAAGATTAAATTTTCATCCATTGAGGTGAATGCACTATCAAATATCAATGATATTGAACCAATATGACTATGGGATACTAATATGAAAAAATGTTTACAGCCTTTACTTGCATGTTTTCTATTACATTTGTTTGGGATTTCTGTTTGAGATTGTTCATATTGTAGGACGAGGACGACCAAGAAAGGAGCACAGACTTGTATCTGAGCGACAAGTGAGTTCACCAATACTTGATAGAAAACTTCAACCTCTCAAAGTTCAAATTCTTAATCTTCAAATTGAAAAGCCTACAAAAGATTTATCTGCCACAAAATCTTCACCTGTTGTTGTTTCAGGTAGGATACTTTTCTAGCTATATTGCTTCTAATTGTGTTTGATTCTGTCTTCTATTGATTTTTGCATTTTCTTAAGTCCTTACATCTCAATATGTATGCTGAAAAGTATCTTTGTATGATTGTGATTGTGATATTATGTCACTTGAGCCTGACGGATTTGAAACAATCATCTCTTATCTTATTATTTTCCCTTTTCCTATCTGTTTTCTCTTTAGATGCTCTTGCTGAATGCCACAGATTTAATATGGAAGAAAGCAAGAATCAGAGTATTCATGAAGACTTTCACCATGAACTTAAATATTTGCCCTCTTCCATTCGTGCTTGGAGGTGTGTACTTTTCTTCCTTTGTCATAATTAAATTGCATTTTTGCTGGCAATCTGTAGTGAGTAGTGACTAGTGGGATGAAACCCTCAGATTTCTTTGAAGCTTTATCTATTAATGTTTAAAATGGCATTTCTCAAGTTGTCTAAACATTTTGACGTTTACAGCCTACAGGTGTGTATGTAAACCTTTTATTTGTATAAACGCATGAATTTTTAAAGTATATTTTCAATGATATTATACTATTTTTATGTTCTGAAAAGATTTTTTACCGCCCCTTTTTAATACCACTTGAACAAATCACCACAAATTCAAAACATAGGTTCTTTTTGTTAAAAGATAAAGGGGTGAGGATGTATGTTAAGTTACTGTTTCTTGTTTCTTTAGACTTTTGAAAATTTTAAAGTAACTTCTTATTTGTTAATGACATTGAGACTCTCATCAATTGCTAATCCATATGGACTTATTTAATAATTAAAAGAAACTATAGGGACATATAGAACTGCATTTTCTACCAATTTGATCATTAATACATTATAGTTCATTTCAATTTGATAAAATTTCTATAGGCTAGCAAAAGGTTAACAACGTCTCAACAATGTTTACCGGTAGGGACCCAATTATAATTTTTTAAATTTAAGTTTCTAAATTGTTATATTGTAAATTTGTGGGATGAAATTGTCCAATGCTTAAAATTCCAAGGACCAAAATGGCAATTCACTCCTTTTTCGCTTCACAATAACTGCTCTGGTCAAGAGACCATATACATGACCTTATTTTTATTTATTTTTTTATTTTCAAAATAAAATGCTATTGATTCTTGTTTTCATGAATTCAATCTTTTCAATTGGGGAATTTATTGCAATTATCATATGAGACCGGCAGATACCATGCATTTAGTTCCATGAAATCTTCAATTTTATTAACGGAATTTTTTGTATGATGACCATCATTTTCTAGTGGCCAATTCCAAATTCTTCAAAATGCTGCATCTGGTGAATTATATGACGGGTTTGAGGCCCAACCTCCATGCATTGTTAGTAAGAAGGCGTACAAACTTTCAAACAAAATTCCCTCAGTCCTTCAACTGGAATCACGTCCTGCTTTGAATGTCTTGACTGATGTATTCCAGAATTGTTCTCCCAGTCTTCAAGACATAGCATTATATTTCTTTCCATCAGATAACAACGAGAGGTCAGCTTTTGCTTCCAATGTTGATACTCTTTCTTTTGTTGTTGTTGTTTCTGTCAAGCTATTATTCATTGTTTACGCTGTGCTTATACATCATGTTTACAATTGTAGCTCCAAAAAGAACTTAACTAGGCTATTGAAGTTTATGAATGACAAAAACTCAATGATGAGAAGTGTTATTGATGGAGTGGAGTTGTTGGTCTTTACTTCACATCAACTTAATGAGCATTCAAGGGGTACATATATTTACTATTCATTGTATTTGGTTTGATCCAAACATTCATTCATTACATTAGTTTTATATCTCAATAGTGTAATTTAATAGAAAGTTAGAAACTAGGTTAGTATAATTTTTACTAGATTAATCTTATCAAATATTGGTGTATTCACCATTATCATGAAGGTAAAGTAGAAGATATTGACTTCTGAGTGATGTATATAGTATTAAATAGATGCTACAATTAGAAAAAAGGAATTAATATTAAATTTAAAAATTGAATTAACAATCATTTTAGGACAAATGTTGTTTTTACCAATTTGACACTAATAATGGGATGGGGGGAGTACTACCAAAGTGAAAAAAGACCTACATAACACGCTGAACTTCAATCCCTATTGGTCGGTAATGAATATTAAAAATCAAATTTTGCGAAAGATCTTTGATTCTTCTGATATGGGAAATTTTACTTTAATAAATTATCTGTCCTATTGCCTGCTCGGCTATATCAGCATTTATAATTGTTTTGTGTCTTCATGAAGATAACATAAATAAATCTCCTCAGGGACTGTTGCTTCCGTGTATGAAGGATATTTCCTGTGGGGAGTTTTTCGCTCGGATAAATCTGTACCTCCTGATATAGATCCCGTTGATGGTGATGCTGATATGGATATTGATATGATGGGAGGAAATGATGTTGTGGGAAGAATTGATAATGTTCTTAATGACAAACTCAGGAGTCCCTCTCAGTTTCCTTTGGAAGGAGCAACACTTCAGAGCACCGCTTCCACGAAAGTAAAAGAAAATACCTTAACCCCTTCAAGCAATTTAAATTTGAATGGTGGGGACAAATCAATTTTGTCTGAAGATCATAGAAAGAAAATCAAACTTGAGGATTCTTCTGAACCATCATCTGGGAGCCCAGTCAAGAAGTATCGTAAAGTGCTTGACATAATTGATGTTCCACCAGGCTTTGAAGCTCATGGTAAGAAATTTTCATTTTCAAACTTCATAAAATGATGAAAAATCTATGATATATTGTGGAAAATCAGTGTGACAATGCATGTTTTGTGGGATTTTCAGGATCTGGTGCTGTGAAACCCTCAAATATTAAGCGATGACGATCACAGTAGTTGGATTAGAATATAATCAGGTGTTGGTATACAAACTATGGACAGAAACTATAGTTATCTTTTTGATACAAATTGATTCAACTCACATATGACATAGCTGCTACTGCTTCTAGAATGGGGAAGTTCACCACATTACTTTAGAGAACTTCATCTTGAACAGTTACTATTGGTCCCATTGTCACAAGCAAAATGGAGTTTTGTTTTGATATCTCAGATCAAAACATTATTTTTAACATGATTAGAGATTTTGCAATTGTAGCACAAGGATAAGAAACATTATAGGAGTATTAAACAATTTACTTTAAGAAATGCAATTTGACATTGTTGTTTGTGCTCTCTGACATCATATTTATTTTGTGAAGTATTCAAAGCAAAGGCAATAGTTCTGCCTTGAAACACAAACAAAAAAGGGCCACTCTCCCAAGCAAGGGAAATAATGATTTTAAAGTTAGATAGAGCAAACATACAACTGAACCTTTCTAAACTACTTCAATAATAAATAATAAATTAAATGCATTTAGAAGATGTTTAAGGTTAAAGTTTGTAACAAATTGATCTTTTAAGTTTTAAATTGATAGTACTTTAACTTAGTACTAATAGATTACACTGTTACTCTTATTTGTTATAAAAATGTTCATGTGGTCGTTTGTTGAGTGACACCATACTGTATGCTTACATGATCATAACAAAAATGATTACATGATTGTTAGATGTGAGAATTTATGTGTCTTGAAGGTTGTGAACAAAACTCCTAAACTATAGACCTTTCATTGAGAGCTTGATAGATGCTTTTTGAAAAGGTATTATGGTGGTACAACATTTGAAGGTGTTGTTAGAAATCCTAATAATCAAATGTTGTCGTAGCAATAACAGTTGTTAAAAAAGGTAACAACCATAGAAGCATTTTTTGTAACCGATGCTATAACAAGCAAGTTGCGCTTCATAGCACTTCATCCATCCACCATTGCCATAAGTTGAGAAAAACCAATTTGAGAATGAGAAACCAATCTAGACTAGAGCAAAACCAATTTAAGCCATAATTTCCTGAAATAAAACATTATTACAGAATCTAAGTAATAAATTACATAAGATTTACAAATTATCAGAAGGAAAAAAAAAACCCTGTGATTTACCTTCAAATTTAGACAAAAAAAGGATTTAGCCTAAACTAAATTAGTAAAGATAGATAATACAATACATAGGGGTGTACATGGGTTGGGCAAACCCACTTGATCCGGTCAAATCCACCCAATCCAACCCAAAAAAGTGGATTGGATCGGGCAATTGGGTCCATATGGATTTGAAAGTGAAAAATCCATTAAAAAAATTGGGTTTCGGGTAAAACCGGACCCAACCCATAAAACCCACTGACCCACTCCATTAGTAGTTTTATGATTTTTTTAAAATATTTTTCATATAAACATAAAATGTTTGCTTTTATCATTTGATCATTAAAAGTGAAAATTTCAAGGTCCAATATTAAAATTTTCAAACAACTTGTATGCATGTATATATTAAACGAAAAATGCATTAATCTTCAGTATTTTACACATTCAATGCATTTTCTGATTATTTCCGTTGAGTTTTTATCTTTTGACTTTTTTATGTCATTTAAAAATAATGATGCAAATAAAATATAATTCTTTGAAAACAGTGAAAGTATATTATTTTTAAAGAAAAACGATGATATTATCATTTTATGGTGCTAAAAAAATAATTAAAATAGGTTACACTATTTTTTAAGAAAATAAAAAGGTTGAGTAATTTTTAAGGAGAAAAAATAGGATGATTCATGATATAATAATTTAATATAAGAAATAAAAAAATTAATTTGGGTAACCCACTAACCCACCCAATCCAATCCGGAAATTAATCGGTTTACCCAACCCAACCCAATGTTAAAGTGAGTGGTTATTTTACTAAACCCAACCCATCTTACTCTAAGTGGTTCGGATTTTGGTTTTGGCCAAATCCAACCCAATCCGCCCCACGTACACCCCTAATCAATACATGCAGAAAATAAATATTTTATTATTATTATTGAAATGTTAGTTAGTTCAGTGGTGATTAACGTTGGGCTTGGAAGAGAGGACTGCGGTTCGATCTCTGCAACTGCATTTGTGAGGGGACTGGAGCAACTTGATGTCAAAACTCACCACAAACTTTGGAGTACTTCAACCCCTTTCTCTTACGAATCAGAGAGTGAAAGAAAAAAAAATAAAAAAAAATAATAAATTGTAATTAATAAAAATCTAAATAATAAATCAGCTTCTCAGCCTGCCTGACTGTGAGACCGACTGGTCGAACAGAGACGAAAGTCAGCCATAGTGATCCGGGAGTCCCATTGAGGTTGAGGATCAAGATTGCTCAAATAATAAATGTGGCACAACTCAGCTTCTTACATTGATTCATGTTTGTTCTTAACTCTCTTTATTAAATTTATCACAATTCACTCTATTTATTTTAACCTGTTGAGAGAGAGCTCTTCTTACTTCTTTCTCATTCACTATTGTTTCATATCTAAAAATTAAGAGCAATGGAGCAACAACAATTACGTATTGTTTCATATTAACTAGTGTAGGGTGTTTATGGTTTATGAATTATAATGAACTGAACCATATTAATAATTTACTTCAATTATGAAAAACTATATTAGAAAAGATCAGTAATTTTTCAAAACAATTTCAATTTCAGTTTAGAATTAATTTAAAACTAAAACCGATTTAATTTAAGTTAATTGATTTCAATGCGTTCGGCGGTGGATACTCCAGTCTCGACAAAAAAAAATCAGTTTAATTTAGTTCACCAACATTGACCTGGTTTGACCGGTGGTTGACCAACATTGACATACTGTTGACCACCTTTGACTGATGTTGATCAATGGTTGATCGGCATTGGCCAATGATTATTAATATATTATTATGGTTAATTATTTATTTCTCTATTTTAAATATTTTTTTATTAAATAAAATAAAAACTAGTTCATAAATGCAAACTGGTTCTTAACCAATTTTAAACTAAATTATAGCTGTTTTTTTAAAAGTGATTATGATTAAAACTAAATTATAACTGTTTTTTTAAAATCAGTTTACAGTTTGATTTTACTTAACTGAATTATTGCACACTATTAAACTAGTGCACTTCATGCATTAGTTAAAAATGTTAAATAAATTAAAATTAATAAAGTCATGCTAATATGTGCCTTAAAACAATTGTTAAGATGTTAAAACTAATACAATTTAAAATAAAAATCAATATTTTAACTTTTGAGAATATTGCTACAAGATAATTTTTTTTTATTTAAATTATTAATATATATCCTTAAAACACATGTTACTCTCTACATCCCAAAATAATTAATCTAATTTTGTTTTGCGTATTATTCACACACCATCTACTTTAGCAATTTTTTTTTATTAATACGTAAATGAAAATATTAGCATATAAGATATTTTTTAACATATAAGATGTTTGATTTATTTCAATGAATATTTTTAAAATATATAATTTTTATAATTTTTAACAATAATTAATTAAAAATATGAATGATCAAAATTATATATTGACAGAACCAGAGGGTGTGGTTGAGGTTCATCCTCCCTTAACCAATAGTCCAGAGTTTGATTTTTGCTTTGCATACAAAACAATTGTAAATCTCTGAGTCAATTATCCCACTCTTTGAAATGTCTCTAATCTAACAAGAAGAATAATCATTACGTTTGGCGGTGAAAACTCTGGTCTAGACAAAAAAAATTATATATTAACAAACATGAATCAATCAATTGTATAAATTATTTTGAAACAGAGAATAATTTTTTCCATTTTGCATTAAAAACAACACTTGTTTATATTAAAAATGGATTAGTCAGCATTTTCCGTTTTCAAAAACGGAATACTCTATTACCAACTTATATATTTTATCTATTATTTGAAAAGAAATAAAATGGATCTAAGAAGGATTAAATATTTGGTTTGTGAATACAATTTTTTAACATTTGTCAAAGAAAGTTGAAAAATATAGGAAATGAACAACAAGATTATAGATTTTTAGTGAATATGCGCATGACTCGTTATTTGGATAGTTTTGATAATTTTAATGACATGAATGTTTCTTTATTATCAAATTTAGTTATGTTTATATATTTTACATTTTGAAAAAAATTCGTATCTTAAATTTTGAAAAAAATTTCATATCGCAGTATTCGTATCGTATCTCTTGTCAGGACTTCATAGATGATAGGTAACCAAGTTATTGGATGCAAATTACTAATGAACTTCATTAAAAGATAAATTTTAGAAGAACCTGAGTTTGATTTTAGATGGAATAATTTTTTTATCAGATTTTATTTATCTCGCGGTCGAACTCTTTTATCTGATCTTCTTCTAAAAATGAGATGGTGAAAAGTGAAAACAAATAAAATAACGATGATATGTACTATTATCTAGTGGTTTTTTCCCTCTCTCGCCATTTCTTTTATGTTATTCTCACAAAAACGAAAACTTGTTAAGTAAGGTGTTCAAACACACACACACTGGCAATGAGAATGGTAGTGTACTGTAGTGGCTTTCTGTTCATCACATCTTAAGGGTCTCTCTCTCTCTCTCTCTCTCTCTTAGCAACAATGCAGCGAAGAAGAGATAATCAAGCTCCTAAGGTATAGTTCTGATTAAAAAAATTTAGCTTTTTTTCTTTACATTATTGGTACCATTGTTCTATTCTCCATTTTCATACTCTATTTCGTTCTTCATTTCATTATTTATTGTTAATCTCTGTTTTATTCACTTCACACTTGATTAGTTAGTTGAAGTTCTCCCCTTTTTTACTTTTTTTTATTTTATTAATCTCGTGTGAGTGTTTTAAAATTTTAATTTATTGTTAATTTTTTAATTTTTGTTTTAACTTTTATGCTATATAGTAACCAAAATTTTGTTTTTTGCTATAGCACTGAGTTCGGCGGTAGATATCCCGGTCTCGACAAAAAAATGTTATTTTTGTAGTTGGTCCAGATAGCATAGCTGAAGTCGTAAGAGTTGAGAGACATATGGGTTGGGTAAGGGAGATTCAGGGATCAATTCCTGACTAGAGCGGCGGTTTGTCTTTCTGATGTACCAAAAAATAATTTTTTGCAGTTGATACTTGATAGAGTGTGTGATTTGAATATTTTGTATTAAAAAATTGATTATGAAAATTTTGGTGTTCTTCATAGTTGATGCTAATGTGGTTTAAATATTTATACTTGCAGGTTGATCCTTGTGATTTATGTGGTGTTGTTGGTTTTGGTGAAGTAATTGTAACTTGCTCTAACTGCAAACTAATTCGAGAACATGTGTAATGATCTCCCTTTTTTTCTTGCTCTAACTACAAAGTAATTGTAAACTAGAGTACATATGTTAGATTAGATTCATGTTCATTTGTTCATAAAAGAAGTCTTGATGATGCTTGAGACGGGTTTTTTTCTTTGAAAAAATGACGATCGACTTTTATGTGTTTAGTCATACCGAGATGAGATATATAAAGACAAATAAACAAATTCAATTTAAAGCCTTTACAGGAAGACATCTTTTTGATTTTTTAGCTTTCTTACTAATCTTCTATATACATGTGGGTGAAAATGGGGTCAAGTATAAATATGACATTGTAGAGGTAATGATGAATTCAAGGTAGTCAAGATCGCGTGTTGGATCGTAAGATTGTACGATCTTCGATCTTTTGCCATGAAATCGTGCTCGATCTCACTCAAGATCGTGAAAAAAAATTGGTAGACAGGATCGCGTGTTTTGAAGCAAGATCGTAACGTGTTTTGAAACAGGATCGCGTGTTGGGCCGTTTTTTCGTTTCTAGGCTTTTGAAACCGGGTCGGGTTGCAATAAAACCCAAATTAAAACCTCAATTTGTTCTGATTTTGTTAAGCGTAAACCCTAAATGCCTCCAAAAACCAAATCGCGATAACTCCAGAAACCAAATCGCGATAACATGAATACCATAGGCCTTTTTGAGTACATATGACCTTAGTATTTGGTGAGTATGTAGGTCTTTTGAATGATGCATAGGCCTTTTTGAGTACCTATGAACTTAGTCTTTGGTGAATGTATTGGCTTTTGAATGATGTATAGTCGTATAGGTACTTGGTTGATATGTACACCTTGTCAACTCAATATTAATTAACTTACTTTAATGTTGTGATTTATGTTATTTTGTTTATATATTATAATTTTTATGTTTTTTTGTGTATGCATATATATATATATATGAAATTACAATCCTTGTGTTACGATCCTCATGTTTCGATCTTTTTTTGGCCCACCGATCTTACTTAAGATCTCGTGTTTGACATGAATTAGTGAGTAGGCTTAAAGAAGAATATAACAAAAATACAAGTTTGCAATGTAACTTGGACACATAATTTTATATATTTTCTTCTGTTACAAACTAATGTCTTTGGATTTTTTTGCTGTCCTAGTGCTGCGTAGAATTTTGTTCTGAGTCAATCCAATTTCTTTCCCATTTCAGTTATTGCATGCGGATTAATCTCACGGAGGTCCCAGATTGCTGGCTTTGTGAAACATGCGAATCCAAAAATGTTACAACTTCATCATGTAGAGTGAAACAAGATTCTGGTTTCCCGGTTTCCAGAAGGCAGCGATCTGCTCGAACAGGCCCAACAGGGAAAGTGAAGTACCTTCATGTGGATGAAGTCATTAAACTTTATAGTTGTGATTTAAACATGATTCCTACTCCCTCCAACTCTACTTTGCCAATGACCAGGAAACCTATTCCAGGAAGGGCTCGTGTTGCTTCGAGAAGTGTTGCTCCAAAGATCTCTTCTATGACGATGAAACCAAATACTAACACAGAACCTGTGGCACATGGGAAGTTTCCAAGAAATGGAGTTCAAAAAAATCCAATGCCTGATCAATACACTTCACCACCAAGAAGAGGTGAGAAACAAAATAATTTGAGATTGTATTTTGCTGCAATCCCTATTATCTTCATAGTAACATTATGTGATAATAGGTGATACTGTGAAAAGTTTTGTTAAAAAGGTCCACGATTCCTCAAAATATATAATTGTGAGGCTGAATTTTAAGCTGATTTGATGGAATTAAATTGTGCTTGCCGATAACAGTTCAATAAGTTTGTTAGTGTCACTGTTATGATAATTTATGATATAGTTCTACAGAAATAGGTTTGAAGTTTAATAACATGACTACAATGCTTTAAAGAGTATACATTTAGTGACCTAGATGAAATTTTCATCCATTGAAAACGACAGTGTAGGCGAATTACACTATCAATGATATTGAACCAATATGACTATGGGGTACTAATATGAAAAAATGTTTTCCTTTACTTGCATGTTTTCTACTACATTTGTTTGGGATTTCAGTTTGAGGTTGTTCATATTGTAGGACGAGGACGACCAACAAAGAAGCATACACTTGTATCTGAGCGACAAGTGAGCTCACCAATACTTGATAGAAAAATTCAACCTCTCAAAGTTCAAACTATTAATCTTCAAATTGAAAAGCCTACAAAAGATTCGTCTGCCACAGAATCTTCACCTGTTGTTGCTCCAAGAAGAGGTGAGACCCAAAATAATTTGAGATTGTATATTGCTGCAATACGCCAATAGGCTATTATCTCCATTGTAACATTATGTGATACTGTGAAAGGTTTTGGTAAAAAGGTCCATAGTCATCATTTGGACCATGTAACATAAAGGTTTTTGATATTTCCAGAACCGCAGTTGAGGTTGCATTTGTCAAATTTGATTGCTATTCTTTGCAATATTAAGGATCGCAACAGCTATCACAACCGTGATTTCAAACCTTTGTACTGGCAGTCTACTATAACAAGAATGTGTGTGTAAGGATTTGAAGCAAGTCAACTGAAAAATGTATTTCTTTCTTCAAACTAGAAATGTATTTCCCATTTGAAAAATAAACTGTTGAGATTGTAGTAAACTGCTTGCACATGCTTGACAAACTATTTAGTTGTTAAAACTTAAAATTTCCAATCCAATTTTTTTTCTATATATGTTAGTAGTAGTATCTATTGTTTATGTTCGAGGCATAGAATTTTGAGCTGATTTGATGGAATTAAACTGTGCTTGGTGATAACAGTTCAATAAGTTTGTTAGTGTCACTGTTATGATGATTTATGATATAGTTCTACAGAAATAGGTTTGAAGTTTAATAACATGACTACAATGCTTTAAAGAGTATACATTTAGTGATCAAGATTCATTGAAATCGACAGTGTAGGCGTATTACCCTATCAATGATATTGAACCAATATGACAATGGGATGTTTACAGCCTTTACTTGCATGTTTTCTATTACATTTGTTTGAGATTTCTGTTTGAGGTTGTTCATTGTAGGACGAGGACGACCAAGAAAGGAGCATAGACTTGAATCTGAGAGACAAGTGAGTTCACCTATACTTGATAGAGAACTTCAACCTCTTAAAGTTCAAACTCTTAATCTTCATATAGAAAAGCCTACAAAAGATTTATCTGCCACACAATCTTCACCCGTTGTTGTTTCAGGTAGTATACTTTTCTAGCTATATTGGATTCTTCGAATTGTGTTTGTTTCTGCCTTCTATTGATTTTTTGCATTTTCTTAAGTCCTAACATCTCAATATGTATGCTGAAAAGTATCTTTGTATGTATTGTGAATTGTGATATTATTTCACTTGAGCCTGACGGATTTGAAACGATCATCTCTTATTTTATTATTTTCCCTTTTCCTCTCTGTTTTCTCTACAGATCCTGTTGCTGAATGCAACCAATTTAATATGGAAGAAAGCAAGAATCAGAGCAGTCATGAACACTTTTACCATGAACTTAAATATTTGCCCTCTTCCGTTCGTGCTTGGAGGTGTGTACTTTTCTTCCTTTGTCATAATTAAATAGCCTTTGCTGGCAATCTGTACTTTTACCATGAAGTTTTATCTGTTAATGTTTAAATTGGCATTTCTCAAATAGTCTAAAATTTTTGACATTTACAGCCTACAGGTGTGTGTAAACCTTTTATATGTTTAAAAGCATGAACTTTTAAAGTATGTTTTCAATGATATTATAATATTTTTATGTTCTGAAAAGTTTTTTTGCCGCCCCCTTTTAATTCCACTTGAACAAAATCACTACAAATTATAAACGTATGTGCTTTTTGTTTAAACAAAGGTATGTGGAAGTATGTTAAGTTACTCAATAGGTCCCAGTTTAAAAGTTTCTCCTGTTTCTTTAATAGACTTTTGAAAATTTTAAAGCAACTTCCTATTTGTAAATGACATTGAGATTCATCAATTGCTAATCCATATGGACTTATTTAATAATTAAACGAAACTATAGGGACATATGATATTGAACATCATTTTCTACCAATTTGATCATTAATACATTATAGTTCATTTCGACTTGATATAATTTCTATAGGCTAGCAAAAGCTTAACAAAGTCTCAAGAATGTTTACCGGTAGGGACCCAATTACATTTTTTTAAATTTGAGTTACTAAATTGTTTTATATTGTAAATTTGAGGGATGAATTGGGCAATACTGAAAATTCCAAGGACCAAAATGGTAATTCACTCCTTTTCGCTTCACAATAACTGCTCTGGTCAAGAGACCTGTTATGAGTCCCACATTGAGTATTTCGAAATGCTCAATATGGTGTTTAAGCCTTGAGGCTGTCCCACCTATTGGGCTGGTCTTTTGGGTTGGACTCTCCTCATGTGCTTAAATCATAACAAGACCATATTTATTTTTCTGTTTTAAAAATAAAATGCAATTCTTATTGATTCTTCTTTTCATGGATTTAATCTTTGCATTTGCTTAGAAGTATTTTAGAATATAGGATGTTATGGATAAAGCTTGCAGCTGCTAGCGTCAATCAATTGGGGAATTTATTGCAATTATGAATTATCATATGAGACCGGCAGATACCATGCATTTAGTTCCATGAAATCTTCAATTTTATTAACAGAATTTTTTGTATGATGACAACCATTTTCTAGTGGCCAATTCCAAATTCTTCAAAATGCTGCATCTGGTGAATTATATGATGGGTTTGAGGCCCAACCTCCATGTATTGTTAATAGGAAGGCGTACAAACTTACAACCAAATTCCCCTCAGTCCTTCAACTGGAATCACTTTCTGCTTTGAATGTCTTGACTGATGTATTCCAGAATTGTTCTCCAAGTCTTCAAGACATAGCATTATATTTCTTTCCATCAGATAACGAGAGGTCTGCTTTTGTTTCCTATGTCGACACTCTTTCTTTAGTTGTTGTTGTTGTTTCTGTCAAGCTATTATTCATTGTTTATGCTGCTTATACATCATGTTTACAATTGTAGCTCCAAAATGAACTTAAATAGGCTATTGAAGTTTATGAATGACAAAAACTCAATGATGAGAAGTGTTATTGATGGAGTGGAGTTGTCGGTCTTTACTTCACATCAACTTAACGAGCATTCAAGGGGTACGTATATTTACTATTCATTGTATTTGGTTTGATCCAAACATTCATTCATTACATTAGTTTTATATCTCAATAGTGTAACTCAATAGAAACTATCTTATCAAATATTGGTGTATTCACCATTGTCATGAATGTAAAGTAAAAGATATTGACTTCTGAGTGATGTATATAGTATTAAATTAAATAAAAGAAATTAATATTAAATAAAAAATTGAAATAACAAACATTTTGGGACAAATGATATTTATATAAAATTGACACTAATAATGGGAAGGAGGGAGTACTACCAAAGTAAAAAAAGGCCTTCATAACACTGAACTTCAATCTCTATTGATCAGTAATGAATATTAAAAATCAAATTTTGGGAGAGCAGGTTGAAAAGACCTTTGATTCTTCTGATCTGGGAACTTTTACTTTAATAAATTTGTTTGTCCTATTTCCTGCTTGGCTATATCAGCATTTATAATTGTTTTCATGTAGATAACATAAATAAGTCTCCTCAGGGACTGTAGCTGCCGTGTATGAAGGATATTTCCTGTGGGGAGTTTTTCGCTCAAATAAATCTGTACCTCCTGATATGGATCCCGTTGATGGTGATGCTGATATGGATATTGATATGATGGGAGGAAATGATGTTGTGGGAAGAATTGATAATGTTCTTAATGACAAACTCAGGAGTCCCTCTCAGTTTCCTTTGGAAGGAACAACACTTCAGAGCACCGCGTCCATGAAATTAGTAGAAAAGACCTTAACCCCTTCAAGCAATTTAAATTTGAATGGTGGGGACAAATCAATTTTGTCTGAAGATCATATAAAGAAAATCAGACTTGAGGAATCTTCTGACCCATCATATGGGAGCCCGGTTAAGAAGTATCATGAAGTGCTTGACATACTTGATGTTCCGCCAGGCTTTGAAGCTCATGGTAAGAATTTTTCATTGTGAAACTTCATTCAATGATGAAAAATCTATGATATATTGTGGAAAATCAGTGTATGACAATGCATGTTTTGTGGGATTTTCAGGATTTGGTGCTGTGGAACCCTCAAATATGGATGTTGATATGATGGGAGGAAATGATGTTGTGGGAAGAATTGATAATGTTCTTAATGACAAACTCAGGAGTCCTTCTCAGTTTCCTTTGGAAGGAACAACACTTCAGAGCACCGATTCCATGAAATTAGAAGAAAAGACCTTAACCCCTTCAAGCAATTTAAATTTGAATGGTGGGGACAAATCAATTTTGTCTGAAGATCATAGAAAGAAAAACAAACTTGAGGAATCTTCTGACCCATCATATGGGAGCCCGGTCAAGAAGTATCATAAAGTGCTTGACATACTTGATGTTCCGCCAGGCTTTGAAGCTCATGGTAAGAATTTTTCATTCTGAAACTTCATTCAATGATGAAAAATCTATGATATATTGTGGAAAATCAGTGTATGACAATGCATGTTTTGTGGGATTTTCAGGATTTGGTGCTGTGGAACCCTCAAATATGGATGTTGATATGATGGGAGGAAATGATGTTGTGGGAAGAATTGATAATGTTCTTAATGACAAACTCAGGAGTCCTTCTCAGTTTTCTTTGGAAGGAACAACACTTCAGAGCACCGATTCCATGAAATTAGAAGAAAAGACCTTAACCCCTTCAAGCAATTTAAATTTGAATGGTGGGGACAAATCAATTTTGTCTGAAGATCATAGAAAGAAAAACAAACTTGAGGAATCTTCTGACCCATCATATGGGAGCCCGGTCAAGAAGTATCATAAAGTGCTTGACATACTTGATGTTCCGCCAGGCTTTGAAGCTCATGGTAAGAATTTTTCATTCTGAAACTTCATTCAATGATGAAAAATCTATGATATATTGTGGAAAATCAGTGTATGACAATGCATGTTTTGTGGGATTTTCAGGATTTGGTGCTGTGGAACCCTCAAATATGGATGTTGATATGATGGGAGGAAATGATGTTGTGGGAAGAATTGATAATGTTCTTAATGACAAACTCAGGAGTCCTTCTCAGTTTCCTTTGGAAGGAACAACACTTCAGAGCACCGATTCCATGAAATTAGAAGAAAAGACCTTAACCCCTTCAAGCAATTTAAATTTGAATGGTGGGGACAAATCAATTTTGTCTGAAGATCATAGAAAGAAAAACAAACTTGAGGAATCTTCTGACCCATCATATGGGAGCCCGGTCAAGAAGTATCATAAAGTGCTTGACATACTTGATGTTCCGCCAGGCTTTGAAGCTCATGGTAAGAATTTTTCATTGTGAAACTTCATTCAATGATGAAAAATCTATGATATATTGTGGAAAATCAGTGTATGACAATGCATGTTTTGTGGGATTTTCAGGATTTGGTGCTGTGGAACCCTCAAATATGGATGTTGATATGATGGGAGGAAATGATGTTGTGGGAAGAATTGATAATGTTCTTAATGACAAACTCAGGAGTCCTTCTCAGTTTTCTTTGGAAGGAACAACACTTCAGAGCACCGATTCCATGAAATTAGAAGAAAAGACCTTAACCCCTTCAAGCAATTTAAATTTGAATGGTGGGGACAAATCAATTTTGTCTGAAGATCATAGAAAGAAAAACAAACTTGAGGAATCTTCTGACCCATCATATGGGAGCCCGGTCAAGAAGTATCATAAAGTGCTTGACATACTTGATGTTCCGCCAGGCTTTGAAGCTCATGGTAAGAATTTTTCATTCTGAAACTTCATTCAATGATGAAAAATCTATGATATATTGTGGAAAATCAGTGTATGACAATGCATGTTTTGTGGGATTTTCAGGATTTGGTGCTGTGGAACCCTCAAATATGGATGTTGATATGATGGGAGGAAATGATGTTGTGGGAAGAATTGATAATGTTCTTAATGACAAACTCAGGAGTCCTTCTCAGTTTTCTTTGGAAGGAACAACACTTCAGAGCACCGATTCCATGAAATTAGAAGAAAAGACCTTAACCCCTTCAAGCAATTTAAATTTGAATGGTGGGGACAAATCAATTTTGTCTGAAGATCATAGAAAGAAAAACAAACTTGAGGAATCTTCTGACCCATCATATGGGAGCCCGGTCAAGAAGTATCATAAAGTGCTTGACATACTTGATGTTCCGCCAGGCTTTGAAGCTCATGGTAAGAATTTTTCATTCTGAAACTTCATTCAATGATGAAAAATCTATGATATATTGTGGAAAATCAGTGTATGACAATGCATGTTTTGTGGGATTTTCAGGATTTGGTGCTGTGGAACCCTCAAATATGGATGTTGATATGATGGGAGGAAATGATGTTGTGGGAAGAATTGATAATGTTCTTAATGACAAACTCAGGAGTCCTTCTCAGTTTCCTTTGGAAGGAACAACACTTCAGAGCACCGATTCCATGAAATTAGAAGAAAAGACCTTAACCCCTTCAAGCAATTTAAATTTGAATGGTGGGGACAAATCAATTTTGTCTGAAGATCATAGAAAGAAAAACAAACTTGAGGAATCTTCTGACCCATCATATGGGAGCCCGGTCAAGAAGTATCATAAAGTGCTTGACATACTTGATGTTCCGCCAGGCTTTGAAGCTCATGGTAAGAATTTTTCATTCTGAAACTTCATTCAATGATGAAAAATCTATGATATATTGTGGAAAATCAGTGTATGACAATGCATGTTTTGTGGGATTTTCAGGATTTGGTGCTGTGGAACCCTCAAATATGGATGTTGATATGATGGGAGGAAATGATGTTGTGGGAAGAATTGATAATGTTCTTAATGACAAACTCAGGAGTCCTTCTCAGTTTTCTTTGGAAGGAACAACACTTCAGAGCACCGATTCCATGAAATTAGAAGAAAAGACCTTAACCCCTTCAAGCAATTTAAATTTGAATGGTGGGGACAAATCAATTTTGTCTGAAGATCATAGAAAGAAAAACAAACTTGAGGAATCTTCTGACCCATCATATGGGAGCCCGGTCAAGAAGTATCATAAAGTGCTTGACATACTTGATGTTCCGCCAGGCTTTGAAGCTCATGGTAAGAATTTTTCATTCTGAAACTTCATTCAATGATGAAAAATCTATGATATATTGTGGAAAATCAGTGTATGACAATGCATGTTTTGTGGGATTTTCAGGATTTGGTGCTGTGGAACCCTCAAATATGGATGTTGATATGATGGGAGGAAATGATGTTGTGGGAAGAATTGATAATGTTCTTAATGACAAACTCAGGAGTCCTTCTCAGTTTCCTTTGGAAGGAACAACACTTCAGAGCACCGATTCCATGAAATTAGAAGAAAAGACCTTAACCCCTTCAAGCAATTTAAATTTGAATGGTGGGGACAAATCAATTTTGTCTGAAGATCATAGAAAGAAAAACAAACTTGAGGAATCTTCTGACCCATCATATGGGAGCCCGGTCAAGAAGTATCATAAAGTGCTTGACATACTTGATGTTCCGCCAGGCTTTGAAGCTCATGGTAAGAATTTTTCATTCTGAAACTTCATTCAATGATGAAAAATCTATGATATATTGTGGAAAATCAGTGTATGACAATGCATGTTTTGTGGGATTTTCAGGATTTGGTGCTGTGGAACCCTCAAATATGGATGTTGATATGATGGGAGGAAATGATGTTGTGGGAAGAATTGATAATGTTCTTAATGACAAACTCAGGAGTCCTTCTCAGTTTCCTTTGGAAGGAACAACACTTCAGAGCACCGATTCCATGAAATTAGAAGAAAAGACCTTAACCCCTTCAAGCAATTTAAATTTGAATGGTGGGGACAAATCAATTTTGTCTGAAGATCATAGAAAGAAAAACAAACTTGAGGAATCTTCTGACCCATCATATGGGAGCCCGGTCAAGAAGTATCATAAAGTGCTTGACATACTTGATGTTCCGCCAGGCTTTGAAGCTCATGGTAAGAATTTTTCATTCTGAAACTTCATTCAATGATGAAAAATCTATGATATATTGTGGAAAATCAGTGTATGACAATGCATGTTTTGTGGGATTTTCAGGATTTGGTGCTGTGGAACCCTCAAATATGGATGTTGATATGATGGGAGGAAATGATGTTGTGGGAAGAATTGATAATGTTCTTAATGACAAACTCAGGAGTCCTTCTCAGTTTTCTTTGGAAGGAACAACACTTCAGAGCACCGATTCCATGAAATTAGAAGAAAAGACCTTAACCCCTTCAAGCAATTTAAATTTGAATGGTGGGGACAAATCAATTTTGTCTGAAGATCATAGAAAGAAAAACAAACTTGAGGAATCTTCTGACCCATCATATGGGAGCCCGGTCAAGAAGTATCATAAAGTGCTTGACATACTTGATGTTCCGCCAGGCTTTGAAGCTCATGGTAAGAATTTTTCATTCTGAAACTTCATTCAATGATGAAAAATCTATGATATATTGTGGAAAATCAGTGTATGACAATGCATGTTTTGTGGGATTTTCAGGATTTGGTGCTGTGGAACCCTCAAATATGGATGTTGATATGATGGGAGGAAATGATGTTGTGGGAAGAATTGATAATGTTCTTAATGACAAACTCAGGAGTCCTTCTCAGTTTCCTTTGGAAGGAACAACACTTCAGAGCACCGATTCCATGAAATTAGAAGAAAAGACCTTAACCCCTTCAAGCAATTTAAATTTGAATGGTGGGGACAAATCAATTTTGTCTGAAGATCATAGAAAGAAAAACAAACTTGAGGAATCTTCTGACCCATCATATGGGAGCCCGGTCAAGAAGTATCATAAAGTGCTTGACATACTTGATGTTCCGCCAGGCTTTGAAGCTCATGGTAAGAATTTTTCATTCTGAAACTTCATTCAATGATGAAAAATCTATGATATATTGTGGAAAATCAGTGTATGACAATGCATGTTTTGTGGGATTTTCAGGATTTGGTGCTGTGGAACCCTCAAATATGGATGTTGATATGATGGGAGGAAATGATGTTGTGGGAAGAATTGATAATGTTCTTAATGACAAACTCAGGAGTCCTTCTCAGTTTTCTTTGGAAGGAACAACACTTCAGAGCACCGATTCCATGAAATTAGAAGAAAAGACCTTAACCCCTTCAAGCAATTTAAATTTGAATGGTGGGGACAAATCAATTTTGTCTGAAGATCATAGAAAGAAAAACAAACTTGAGGAATCTTCTGACCCATCATATGGGAGCCCGGTCAAGAAGTATCATAAAGTGCTTGACATACTTGATGTTCCGCCAGGCTTTGAAGCTCATGGTAAGAATTTTTCATTCTGAAACTTCATTCAATGATGAAAAATCTATGATATATTGTGGAAAATCAGTGTATGACAATGCATGTTTTGTGGGATTTTCAGGATTTGGTGCTGTGGAACCCTCAAATATGGATGTTGATATGATGGGAGGAAATGATGTTGTGGGAAGAATTGATAATGTTCTTAATGACAAACTCAGGAGTCCTTCTCAGTTTTCTTTGGAAGGAACAACACTTCAGAGCACCGATTCCATGAAATTAGAAGAAAAGACCTTAACCCCTTCAAGCAATTTAAATTTGAATGGTGGGGACAAATCAATTTTGTCTGAAGATCATAGAAAGAAAAACAAACTTGAGGAATCTTCTGACCCATCATATGGGAGCCCGGTCAAGAAGTATCATAAAGTGCTTGACATACTTGATGTTCCGCCAGGCTTTGAAGCTCATGGTAAGAATTTTTCATTCTGAAACTTCATTCAATGATGAAAAATCTATGATATATTGTGGAAAATCAGTGTATGACAATGCATGTTTTGTGGGATTTTCAGGATTTGGTGCTGTGGAACCCTCAAATATGGATGTTGATATGATGGGAGGAAATGATGTTGTGGGAAGAATTGATAATGTTCTTAATGACAAACTCAGGAGTCCTTCTCAGTTTCCTTTGGAAGGAACAACACTTCAGAGCACCGATTCCATGAAATTAGAAGAAAAGACCTTAACCCCTTCAAGCAATTTAAATTTGAATGGTGGGGACAAATCAATTTTGTCTGAAGATCATAGAAAGAAAAACAAACTTGAGGAATCTTCTGACCCATCATATGGGAGCCCGGTCAAGAAGTATCATAAAGTGCTTGACATACTTGATGTTCCGCCAGGCTTTGAAGCTCATGGTAAGAATTTTTCATTCTGAAACTTCATTCAATGATGAAAAATCTATGATATATTGTGGAAAATCAGTGTATGACAATGCATGTTTTGTGGGATTTTCAGGATTTGGTGCTGTGGAACCCTCAAATATGGATGTTGATATGATGGGAGGAAATGATGTTGTGGGAAGAATTGATAATGTTCTTAATGACAAACTCAGGAGTCCTTCTCAGTTTTCTTTGGAAGGAACAACACTTCAGAGCACCGATTCCATGAAATTAGAAGAAAAGACCTTAACCCCTTCAAGCAATTTAAATTTGAATGGTGGGGACAAATCAATTTTGTCTGAAGATCATAGAAAGAAAAACAAACTTGAGGAATCTTCTGACCCATCATATGGGAGCCCGGTCAAGAAGTATCATAAAGTGCTTGACATACTTGATGTTCCGCCAGGCTTTGAAGCTCATGGTAAGAATTTTTCATTCTGAAACTTCATTCAATGATGAAAAATCTATGATATATTGTGGAAAATCAGTGTATGACAATGCATGTTTTGTGGGATTTTCAGGATTTGGTGCTGTGGAACCCTCAAATATGGATGTTGATATGATGGGAGGAAATGATGTTGTGGGAAGAATTGATAATGTTCTTAATGACAAACTCAGGAGTCCTTCTCAGTTTTCTTTGGAAGGAACAACACTTCAGAGCACCGATTCCATGAAATTAGAAGAAAAGACCTTAACCCCTTCAAGCAATTTAAATTTGAATGGTGGGGACAAATCAATTTTGTCTGAAGATCATAGAAAGAAAAACAAACTTGAGGAATCTTCTGACCCATCATATGGGAGCCCGGTCAAGAAGTATCATAAAGTGCTTGACATACTTGATGTTCCGCCAGGCTTTGAAGCTCATGGTAAGAATTTTTCATTCTGAAACTTCATTCAATGATGAAAAATCTATGATATATTGTGGAAAATCAGTGTATGACAATGCATGTTTTGTGGGATTTTCAGGATTTGGTGCTGTGGAACCCTCAAATATGGATGTTGATATGATGGGAGGAAATGATGTTGTGGGAAGAATTGATAATGTTCTTAATGACAAACTCAGGAGTCCTTCTCAGTTTCCTTTGGAAGGAACAACACTTCAGAGCACCGATTCCATGAAATTAGAAGAAAAGACCTTAACCCCTTCAAGCAATTTAAATTTGAATGGTGGGGACAAATCAATTTTGTCTGAAGATCATAGAAAGAAAAACAAACTTGAGGAATCTTCTGACCCATCATATGGGAGCCCGGTCAAGAAGTATCATAAAGTGCTTGACATACTTGATGTTCCGCCAGGCTTTGAAGCTCATGGTAAGAATTTTTCATTCTGAAACTTCATTCAATGATGAAAAATCTATGATATATTGTGGAAAATCAGTGTATGACAATGCATGTTTTGTGGGATTTTCAGGATTTGGTGCTGTGGAACCCTCAAATATGGATGTTGATATGATGGGAGGAAATGATGTTGTGGGAAGAATTGATAATGTTCTTAATGACAAACTCAGGAGTCCTTCTCAGTTTTCTTTGGAAGGAACAACACTTCAGAGCACCGATTCCATGAAATTAGAAGAAAAGACCTTAACCCCTTCAAGCAATTTAAATTTGAATGGTGGGGACAAATCAATTTTGTCTGAAGATCATAGAAAGAAAAACAAACTTGAGGAATCTTCTGACCCATCATATGGGAGCCCGGTCAAGAAGTATCATAAAGTGCTTGACATACTTGATGTTCCGCCAGGCTTTGAAGCTCATGGTAAGAATTTTTCATTCTGAAACTTCATTCAATGATGAAAAATCTATGATATATTGTGGAAAATCAGTGTATGACAATGCATGTTTTGTGGGATTTTCAGGATTTGGTGCTGTGGAACCCTCAAATATGGATGTTGATATGATGGGAGGAAATGATGTTGTGGGAAGAATTGATAATGTTCTTAATGACAAACTCAGGAGTCCTTCTCAGTTTCCTTTGGAAGGAACAACACTTCAGAGCACCGATTCCATGAAATTAGAAGAAAAGACCTTAACCCCTTCAAGCAATTTAAATTTGAATGGTGGGGACAAATCAATTTTGTCTGAAGATCATAGAAAGAAAAACAAACTTGAGGAATCTTCTGACCCATCATATGGGAGCCCGGTCAAGAAGTATCATAAAGTGCTTGACATACTTGATGTTCCGCCAGGCTTTGAAGCTCATGGTAAGAATTTTTCATTCTGAAACTTCATTCAATGATGAAAAATCTATGATATATTGTGGAAAATCAGTGTATGACAATGCATGTTTTGTGGGATTTTCAGGATTTGGTGCTGTGGAACCCTCAAATATGGATGTTGATATGATGGGAGGAAATGATGTTGTGGGAAGAATTGATAATGTTCTTAATGACAAACTCAGGAGTCCTTCTCAGTTTTCTTTGGAAGGAACAACACTTCAGAGCACCGATTCCATGAAATTAGAAGAAAAGACCTTAACCCCTTCAAGCAATTTAAATTTGAATGGTGGGGACAAATCAATTTTGTCTGAAGATCATAGAAAGAAAAACAAACTTGAGGAATCTTCTGACCCATCATATGGGAGCCCGGTCAAGAAGTATCATAAAGTGCTTGACATACTTGATGTTCCGCCAGGCTTTGAAGCTCATGGTAAGAATTTTTCATTCTGAAACTTCATTCAATGATGAAAAATCTATGATATATTGTGGAAAATCAGTGTATGACAATGCATGTTTTGTGGGATTTTCAGGATTTGGTGCTGTGGAACCCTCAAATATGGATGTTGATATGATGGGAGGAAATGATGTTGTGGGAAGAATTGATAATGTTCTTAATGACAAACTCAGGAGTCCTTCTCAGTTTCCTTTGGAAGGAACAACACTTCAGAGCACCGATTCCATGAAATTAGAAGAAAAGACCTTAACCCCTTCAAGCAATTTAAATTTGAATGGTGGGGACAAATCAATTTTGTCTGAAGATCATAGAAAGAAAAACAAACTTGAGGAATCTTCTGACCCATCATATGGGAGCCCGGTCAAGAAGTATCATAAAGTGCTTGACATACTTGATGTTCCGCCAGGCTTTGAAGCTCATGGTAAGAATTTTTCATTCTGAAACTTCATTCAATGATGAAAAATCTATGATATATTGTGGAAAATCAGTGTATGACAATGCATGTTTTGTGGGATTTTCAGGATTTGGTGCTGTGGAACCCTCAAATATGGATGTTGATATGATGGGAGGAAATGATGTTGTGGGAAGAATTGATAATGTTCTTAATGACAAACTCAGGAGTCCTTCTCAGTTTTCTTTGGAAGGAACAACACTTCAGAGCACCGATTCCATGAAATTAGAAGAAAAGACCTTAACCCCTTCAAGCAATTTAAATTTGAATGGTGGGGACAAATCAATTTTGTCTGAAGATCATAGAAAGAAAAACAAACTTGAGGAATCTTCTGACCCATCATATGGGAGCCCGGTCAAGAAGTATCATAAAGTGCTTGACATACTTGATGTTCCGCCAGGCTTTGAAGCTCATGGTAAGAATTTTTCATTCTGAAACTTCATTCAATGATGAAAAATCTATGATATATTGTGGAAAATCAGTGTTTGACAATGCTTGTTTTGTGGGATTTCAGGATTTGGTGCTATGAAACCCTCAAATATGGATCCCGTTGATGGGAATGCTGATATGGATATTGATATGATGGGAGGAAATGATGTTGTGGGAAGAATTGATAATGTTCTTAATGACAATCTCAGAAGTCCCTCTCAGTTTCCTTTGGAAGGAACAACACTTCAGAGCACCGCTTCCATGAAAGTGGAAGAAAAGACCTTAACCCCTCGAAGCAATTTAAATTTGAATGGTGGGGACAAATCAATTTTGTCTGAAGATCAAAGAAAGAAAATTATACTTAAGGATTCTTCTGACCCATCATCAGAAAGCCCGGTCAAAAAAATCAAATTTTGTCTAAAGTATCGTAAAGTGCTTGACATACCTGACGTTCCGTCATGCTTTCAAGCTCATAGTAAGAATTTTTCATTGTGAAACTTCATTCAATGATGAAAAATCTATGATATTTTGTGGAAAATCAGTGTCTTACAATAATGTATGTTTTGCGGGATTTTCAGGATCAGGTGCTGTGAAACCCTCAAATATTAAGAAATGACAATCTCAGGAGTTGGTATATAAACTATGGACAGAAATTATAGTTAGCTTTATGGTACAGATTGATTCAACTCACATATTTCTGCTAATGCTACTAAAATGCGGAATTTCACCATATTACTGTTGAGAACATCACCTAAAACAGTTACTATTGGTCCCATTTTGACTAGCAAAATGGAGTTTTGTGTTGATATCTCAGATCAAAACATTATTTTGAACACAAATAGAGATTTTGCAATTGTGGCACAAGGATAAGATAGATTATACTAAACAATTTACTTTAAGAAGTGCCATTTATATTTTCTTTGTGAAGTATTCAAAGACAATACTTCTGCCATGAATGCCAACACAAACAAAAAAGGGCCACTTTACCAAGCAAGGAAAAAAAATGATTTTAAAGTGAGATAGAGCAAACAAACAACTTAACCATTCTAAACTACTCCAATAATATTTCAAATGCATTCTGGAGTTAAATTTGCGTTTGTAATAAATTGATCCTTTAACTTTATAATAGATTTCAATTACTTTTATTTGTTATAAAAATGTACATGATCACTACCATAATGCTTACATGATCGTTAGATGTGAGAATTTATGTGTCTTGCAAAACTCGCGTATTTTACAGTATTAACCCGTTAACCCAATTATTTTTGAGATCGACAAAAAGGAGGTTAAGAGACGGGACAAACTATTTTTGTTTTTAGAAAATCACATATCTTGTACTAATGTACTATTTTTCTTTTTGGTACATAGATGATATGACAAAACTACTATTAACTCACATACAAAATATTGTTACCAGGGATCGAATTCCGGTCATAAGCGTCTGACCAAGTAATATTCGTACGAGGTATCCATATCTATTCCTTACAATAAAAACTCTGTTATGCAACTTAATTATACTAATTAAAATTATAAAAAAATATTGTAACAAAAAAAAAATAGTAAATTGCTATAGGTCAAGATTGCATAAGATTTTATTCGTAGCAAATCACTAATAATTACACAAGATTGCGTCAAAAAGATTATTTTGGACCTCGTGCAACCAATTTCGTCAAAAAAGATAGTTAAGTTAACGATATCTTTTATTTTATTTTAATCAAAACCAAACAATAACCTCAAAACTATACCTATAAATAAATAAAGAAATATCATCACGTACTTGTTCATAACCCAATTATAATCTTTAATTTCTCAACGCTAGCTATTGTGATTATTCTGATTTTAATCCTCACTTGTTCATAATGGAGCAACAGCAACAACATCGTGAAAGAAGATTAACAACATCCATGGAAGTGACACTAGTACCGTGGAATCATAACAACAATGATTGTATCAATGAAATAGTTCTCGATGATCTTGATATCATGGATGCTTTTGATATTGTTCCCACTTCTCACAATCACACTTTTCTTTCAAGATTTATGTTCGCAACAGGTTACAACATACAACCTAAAATCTTGATCTCACAAACAATGTTCGAAAAAAATCACATGCAACGTAAAATCACTACTAGTCAAAATGTTCACCATGTTGATACAAAGGCGCGCAGCGTAATTGGATCGCAAGAAATAAACCGACCAACGAAGAAGTATGAAGTCATCACATCAAGAAGTGTATCAACAAGGGTTAGAAAAACTCCAACTTGGATGAACGATTATGTAATGGTTTAGAAGTTTTTTAAAACCTAAAAACAAAGCTGATCAATATGTTTTGTAATCTTTTCTTATAGTTTTCTTTTGCAATTTTAATTCTTAGATAAGATAAGATAAGATAAGATAGCAATTTTAATTTCTCATCCAATTTTAATTCTTCGATTATAGAATATTATGCCGTTTTGCAATTTTTTATGTGTCTACAGATTTTTATTTTTTTTTACAATGTTTACAGAAATTATTAAAAACTTAGTGATTGAAATCTTATATTGATTTCATTTAAACAATCCAATATATCAACCAATCGAAATATATTGTAATTACTTGGATAAATCTATTCCAAATACATTAGTTAAATACGATTAAATAACTTACAACCAAAAAGAAAAAAACGATTAATAAATAACTCAACCAAAGCATGAAGATTACCATGGATAATTTTACTCATTTAGAATCCTTTCTACATTGTCGATGGGGGCGAAAAAGGGATTGCTTTTGATTTGGCAAATGGTGGTTTGATAAATGTGGAACAATGTCATCTTTTATTCTAAATGTTATGGTCGTAGTATTATCTTTCCAGACACTTGTTAAACATATCAAAAAAGAAAAAAAGAAAAATTTATAATTAAAGAGATTAACTTTTTATTACACTTTTAAAACAGATAAATTTTTTATATTAATATGTTTAACATAAATGACTAGAGACACTGTTTGGCATCCTTATTCTAAATTCACTTTTGTAGATGAAATTGTTCTAGAGTAAAATCTTGGAGTTGGCTAGTGGTGAAAATATTGGGGAATCTTTGTTTTCTATATGAATGGGAAGTAAATCCATTTTAATGTATACTTAGATAGTTTTATCTTTATTCTTTGTGTAAAATTTAGAGTTTGGGTGATTAGATGTACCACTTGGATTTTGATCCATATCGATTGGGAAAAGTACTAAGTTGAAAGATTGACTAAGTTGAAGGACACCAATCGTGCCATCCACTAGAAAAACCCCTGTTTAAATTCAAAAAATACTTTTATATGAACTGATTCAACACAAAAATGGACATCAAGGAGATTTGACTATATATGATATCTCTGACATAATATTTATGTTGTTGTAAGTGTGAGATCATATTCTGTCTGGTCTACTTAGGCACTTGCCCGGTCTCGGACGGATTTTTTTGATATTTAAGAGTTAATTTATGGGAAATTAAAACTGATATATTTAGAAATTAATTTAGAGTAAAATTGAGATTTTTTTTATTCAAAACTGAGATTTTTCATTGGAAAACAACTTTTTTTGATGTTTTAAGGTTAATTTATAGTAAAACTGAGATTCTTAATGATTAATTTAAAACAAATTAAAAAATTTCAATACAAAACTAAATTTTTTGTTTAAATTTAAATTTTTGTCCGATTTTTTTTATAACTCCGTCACTATATGAGATTGCTCTAAATGTTCTCTATTTCAAACTTTCTCATCATTCACACATCATATGTCCTCTATAGATTTTACATTATCTCACTTTCCCATAAAGTAATGTTGAAGGCCTTTGCTATACCTATGAAGCTTATAACTAAAGAAATGACTTTGACCAGCTTGTGACACAGTATAGTATTACTTAAAGACGCTTTGGATGGCCTTATCCAAGGTTTTTATTGTAGTTTTGGTTGCAATAATTTTTAAGATATTGAGACGTGGAGCTTACTTCATGCTATGAATATTGATCGTCATCTCCATTTTTAGATAGTGTAAATTTTTAAATAAATTCTATCATTGTTGTTGCAACTATTGTATTAAATCGTTTAACCATGATCACTTCTTATCTCAAACCTCTCTTAAAAAATGTTTTTAATTACTCCTTAATGTAAATTTGTAATTGTTTATCAGCACTTTTGCGGTTATATTGTACGGGCATTTACACACTATTTTCCTTATCAATATTTTATCCCTGTTTTCAATACTCAAGCAAATTCAGCATTAATTCTACCCTATAAACATAATTTAGTTGATAGAATACAGTATGTAGTAGTTAGAGTTTGAGATTCCTTGTTTATTTATTTTAAGAGGTGAAATTTTATTTACTACACGACAAAAAATAAAAAGCATTAATTCTATACTACTTTTTTTTTTATATATTAAATTCTACTACTATTTAGATTCATATTCAACAATTTCAATTTGATGGTGACTTCAAAATCTCTAAAATCTTTTTATTTTATCTTTGTCTCGTGTTTGTCATTTTACCGTCATTATTTGGTTTTCTACAAGAGGTATACTAGCACATTAGTATATTTAAGAGGCATTAAGTAATAATTATAATGTTTTTGAAGGGTATAATTATAATGTTATTAATGGTTTCTTACAACTTTATCATTGCTAAAAACTATTAAATTGAAATTAACAAAGCAAGGGGTGTTTTACTTATAAAATGATCAAACATTTTTTATTTGTTACATGAAACGAGAAAAAATATGACTAATTCTTTTAAATTTATTTATATTTTGATTATTTTTCTTTTTCTAATTCTTCTTGTTACCAGCGACGGTAAGTCTTATTTCACTCCTTTAGCATTTTTTCTTTACACCCTTTTAATAACTTTTTATCCTCTTTTAATAATAATAACATTTTATTTATTCATTTTAGACATCACGGATCTTTTGCCTGTTATTAATGGCTATGGTCAACATGTTACCTGCATTACTATCGACGATTGTCCAGACCATAGATGTAAAGATCGTTTTGTTTTGCGATGCATTAGAAATAAATGTTATTACGAGTAAGCATATGTTAATTAATTGAAAATGAATAGATCAATTTATATGATCACATTTTATTTCTATTTTGGAACCGATGAAGTATTTTATTTATATAGTTTTATTGTATTTTTTTTGCGATTTATCTCACACTTTGATTTTGTTTTCTTGAAGTACAATATGTAGGGTCGGTCCAACGGCAGAGCAAGTAGGTCTATAATCTTGTGCCACAACAACATTTTAAGGGTCTCAATATTTTTCTTCTTCAGATCAATCATACAAAATATATATGGTTAAGTAGTCGCTGGCATTTAGTTACAAAAATATATGTGAGTTGGTGGGCGTATAGACTACAATATAATGTTATTTTTATAACACTCAATGCATTTTGTTATTTATTTTGTAATAATTTTAAAATTAATTTAAAGTTTTATCATGGCAATTTTTTTATCTTATTGGTGTTATTTATATTTTAAATAAAATATTATTTTTGTAAAAAAAATTGCTTTTTAATAAGGATTTATTTATATTATTTGCTATGAACTTATAAAAAATGGGAACCGACCCTGACAAATGATTTAAGTATCTGAGATTTTTAAAATCTTCGACAAACTCAAAAGGCATACTGTATTATATTGTTGGTTCAGTCATATAAGATACTCCCTCCGTCTCTTAATATAAAACTTTTTTTGACTAAATTTTACTATTCATTTATCATGTTTTGACCGTATTTTTCTAATAATATATAGATGTAAATATTAGCTTATAGAATCTTGTTTGATTTGTTTTGATGAGTATTTTTAAAATATCAAATTTTTATAATTTTTACTGCTAGATAATTAAAGATGTTAACGATCAAAATTGTACATTGACTTACATGCTTGGTCAAAAGGGGTCTTATAATTAGGAACGGAGGGAGTATCATATTTATTTATATTTAGCTACTTCAATAAATAAAGACAATATAATGCCATTGATTATGTATAAGTCTAGTGACTGTTTATTAAAGAATCGTCGTAAAATGAGAGAAAAGACAAAAGTAATTAATTGTGATGTCATTAATTTTAAATGTACATCACCTATTATACAAGTTTTCTTTGGACTAGAGGTATAACTGTAGGTGTTGTTATTGTCTATGTATTTATCTTTTTTTACTTTTTTTCACCATATGTATGTCTTATACTTATGGTTGAGTATTATAATATATTTGCTAATTCAAAAAAAAAAAAGTTTTCTTCACATACAAGTGATCGTGGTTAACCTAAGAAATTAAACTCGAATAACTATGTTAATTAAGGAAGTTAACAAACTATCAACTAACAGTTTATATAACGTTTTAATTAATTCACAATAATTATATCCATACAATTAATAATACTCCATCTAGTCCTGAAGAAATTTATTTTTAGAATCATAGAATGTTTTATGTATTTAGACTATTTTATGAAGTAAATACATCAAACATTCTATGAATCTAAAAAACAAATTTTCTATTATAATAAAGACTAGAAGAAATGCGTACTAACTAGATTAATTAGTCAAGTTTCGCCATATAAAAAAAAACTCAATTTTAATTATACGTTGAAACTTATTAGTTTATCTATTTAATTTAAATTTTAAAGTGATGTATCCATTTGCCTTAAAATAATCATCTAACAGTCTAGCTAACCCCAAGTTATTATCAAATGAAATTCTTTAAAGTCCATTCAAAATTGCAATAAAGTAAATCTTAGTAACAAATATCTCCGTATCAATATTTTATCTCCTTTTTTAATCAATTCACAAGTAAATCAAACATGAATTCTACTATTGTTTTTTTTTTGTATATATATTGAATTCTTTTTTTTTTGGTTACAGTATATATATTGAATTCTACTATTTATATTTATTAGTTCAGGTTCAGCATTCTTAATTTGACCGGTGACTTCAAAATTCTCCAAATATTTCATTTTATCTTTGTTTCACCATTAGTTAAAACAAAAACAAAAAAACTTTGTTTCGCCATTTGTCGTTTTTCCGTCAGCTCACAATTTGGTTTGCAAGAAAAGGTAGACTACCACATTGTACTCATAAGAGACATTTATTAATAATTTTAATTTAGTTAGTGATGTTTTACAAATTTTTAAGATTTATAAACTATATATTAAAGTGAAATCAACAAAGCATGAGCTAGTGCTTTACGTATAAATTGATCAAATAATTTTCTCATTATTACGTGCAAAGGAGAAAAAGTATGGTTAAAATTTTCAACTTTTATTATGCTATGATCATCTTTTTTTTACTAATTCTTCTTATTACCGGCGAACGTAAATCCTTTTTCTGTTTTTCATATTTATAAATTTTTCTTCTTTATCTTTATTATATTATATACAAAATTTTCATCAACTTTTAATAACATTCTTTATCCATTTTTATTTGACAGAACTTTTTCCCATCAATAATAGAAACGGGTTTCATGCTAAATGCATGACTGCCAACAATTGTCCATACCATAGATGTCCGGATCCTTTTGTTTTGCGATGCATTAGCAAAAAATGTTATTGCTCGTAAACATAATAAATGTTGAAAAATAATTATATGTTACTTTTACGTGTGTAGTTTTATTTGTATGTCATAATGTGAGTTTCTTCTATCTCACAATTTTACTTGTAGGTTACATGGGTACGTTTATAATTTACCTCAAATTTTTATTTAAGTTTATGGGCCTTTCAATATCTGTGACAAACTCAAAAGCATATTGTTATATTATGCCATGTTAATTAGTAATTTTTGACTGCATTACATTTAGGTAGATTTGAGCCGTTCAATGTTAGATCAGATAATCAATGAAATTGATAATTTTATATTTATAAATAAGTAAAATTAAAGTCAAAATTTTAACCGTCCAATTTTTATCAGACGATCTGTATATACTGAATGCGTGCAGTTAACTGCCCCGAATCCATTTCCCAATTTGTTACCTTCCTTCACTCATAGAAGATATCGAGAATAACGAAGATCTTTCCAAATTTTTAATTGTAAACACTGGACTACTAGGACCCGACTTCGGGAGAACCCGAGTTCAATTCTTGGGTGGAACAATTTTTTTGTCAGACTTTACTTATCTCGTGGCCGAACTCTAGACTACTAGGATTCCTTCCTTTATAAATCAGAGGATGAAAATAAAAAACAATTCAATAATAAAGACAATATCGATTATGTATAAAATTGGTTAATGAATCAACTAAATTTAACATTAATGTGCATTAAAGAATCTTTTTTATTTTGACAGTATTTAAAGAATCACTGTGAACACTATAAATCTATATTTTTGAAAATAAATTGAGGGGGTAACATTTTTAATCTTTGTGCCGAAAGCACGGTTAAGGACAAAGTTGACTCTATTTTCTAAAGTAATAGTAATGCTATATTGAATGTAATTCACACAAATAAGTTTCGTTTTAAGCACTATATTGCAAAAGAAAAACAAAAAAAATAAAAAACAAGTTAAATTTTTGACAATATCTGAAGAAACAAGCAAAAAGAGACATTAGAATCCTCCGTTAAAAGGAAATTATGAACCAAAAACATAAATTAGTTCTAAGCGTTTAAATTAAGTTCGTTCAATCCCTATAACTAACATAACAACTGACTTACAACTAATATTTTCCTATTTAAAAAAATTACTTGAAAAAAAATGTCATAATTTAATAATATTTGACTCATTATGAGTTGTGACACAAAAATATTTAAGGGTTCAAATTAAAAAGTGTCAGATTTTTTTTCTTTCGATTAATGTCAAAATATTTAAAGCACTAAACTCAAAATTATAAATATTTATATGATTCAAAAACTTATTTAGTCCTTTAATTACAAACATTGTGTTTTTTGGTACAATAACATTGTATTTTTATATTTATTATTCTTTTTGGTATTAATCTTCTAATTTCTAAAGGAATTGATCTAACTACGTAGTTTAGGGTTCGATTGCGAGATAAAGAAAGTCCGACCAAAAAATCATGTCATGCAAAAATTAAACTCAGTAATTTTAATTTAACGTCAACTTCAAAATTCTCTAAATATTTGTTTTATATTTGTTAATTATGCCATTTGTCGTATTGCTAGCATGTCGCAATTTGATGTACTTAAAAAATATTTAGTAATAATAATTTATTTTGAGCAAAGCAATAATTATAATTTGATTAATGGTTTCTTACATCTTCATAAGGGCTAAAGAGTAAAAACTAGTGAATTGAAATTAATAAATTCTGGAGTGTTTAACTTATAAACTGATCAAATAATTTTCTATGTATTACATGCAAAGGAGAAACAATATGATTAAAATTCTTAAATTTGTGTATGCTTTGATCTTCTTTCTTTCCGTAATTCTTCTTGTTATGGGGGAAGGTAAGTTCGTTTTCACATCTAGCAATATCAACTTTTCTTCTTTATAATTAATATCAGACTTAATTGCATATTGATCCTTTATGTTTAATTTAAGTTCAAGTTGATCATTTATGTTTTAAAATTTTTAAGTTGGTCCTTTATTTTTTAAACGTTTCAACTTAGTCTCTCAAATTTAAAAAATTTGTATTAGTTAGTCCCTATTAATCATCTTTAGAAAATTAACTAATTCAAATTTTAGAAATTTGAGGGACCAACTTAAAACTTTTAAAATATAAGAGACTAACTTGAAACTTTTAAAATATAAGAGATCAATTTAAAACATAAGAAACTAACATAAAACCAAAAATAAATATGAAGGACCAAATATGCAATTAAGTCTAAATATTAGTATATACATAATTTTTCATCCCTTTCAGTAACATTCTTTTATTTCTTTTTTGACATTATAGATCTTTTACTCATAATTTCTATCGACGGTCAAAGTGTTCCCTGCATTACCTTCAACGATTGTCCAGATGATAAATGTCAAGATCCTTTTGTTTTGCGATGTGTCAATAAAAAATGTTATTGCTCGTAAGCATAACAATTAATTATAAATTCAAAAATAATTATATTACTTATAAGTGTACTCCGTATAATTTTATTTGAAAAATAATTATAAGTACCTCTATAATTTATCTCACAATTTTATTTGTGTCATAACAGACAGGGATACTATTTATCTCACTTTGATTTAAGTTTCTTGCACCTTTCAATATATTTGATAAACTCAAAAGAATATTGTTAAATTATATATGCAAATATTGTTACCTTCGCTCACTCTTAGAATGGTAGAATATATCGAGAACAAGTGTTTTTTCATGTTTATATTTATTATTTAGCTACTTCACTAAATAAATAAACACAATATTGATGATTATGTATAAGATTGGAGACTGATGATATAAACTAAATTATCATTAGTACGTGATTATATTGTACCTGTTTAGAAAGATTGATGGTATGTTAAAGATGGATGATTTGCGTGCTCTTCGTTCAAGTGATGGAGGGGTGGAGTGCTTCTAACCCTATGCGGAGGAATGATTATCGAACTGGTAATATTTTTGTCCTCATCATTATAGTAACTACGAAATAAGTGAATCATAATGGATGAGTTCAGCGACGTCCCGTTATCATGGGATTTTATGTCGAGAAACTGCATATCTATTAGCACATTCTTATCTGTTGATATTGACGTGACGAACACGTCTATTTTAACTAACATATGGGTGTCTGTGTGAGGATGGTGATCCTCATCCGTCAAGGGCACATGTTCAATGTGCAGGACCAGAAATGGTTTTAGGCCTGTTTTTAGACGCGAAACCAATGGACTTGACATTCTACTCTTTAGATTGAGAATGCACTCTTGAACTTTTTGTCCAATTCGGAACAGTATGTATTTAAGGAATAATTGTAAAACATACAAATTGAATCTATATTTTTGAAAATAAATCTTTGTACGTGCCAAAAGTAAAATTAAAAACAAGTGCACTTTATTTCCTAAAGTAATATTATAGGACATGATAGAGATTGAACCCGAGTCACAATAAGTTTTTTACCCCTTTTAAAAAAAATAGAGATTGAACCCGACATTTTGCCCCTTTTAAAAAATATTATTAATAGGCTCTTTTATACCCTTGTAATGTGAAGGAATTTTGCCCCATATAATTTTTTTTACTAACTAAAATTATTTCATATTTATTTTCTTAATTACCACTCTAATGTGAAGACTACTTATTTATCTTTTCTTTGTTAACTGTTACTGACATGGCAGTAAACTTTTTTCAATAGTCGACTTATTTGTCGCGTCAGCAAAAAGTAAATGATAAAATTTGTCCACATTATAAAAGGATAATATTATAAACATAAATACAAAACTTATTTAACAAATATGAATAGTACACATAGTTAACTCAAAAATAAAAATCATAAAAGTACCAAAAAAGTTTGGAGAGATAAAGCTCAAAATTTAGGACCAAGAACAATATAACATATTATCCAAAAAATATTATATAAATAGAATAAAATAGAATTAGTCTTTTTTGTTAAAAAAATTATATTTACAAAAAAAAAAGGATAAAATAGAATAATCTTTTACCGTTAGAGTGATTCCCGTGAGTATTCCATCCTCAGTGAAACTTGATCTCCAAGGTTGCTTGCTTCTATTCTATTGCAAATCTCATCTCATCAATATATATATATATATATATAACTAATTATTACCTTTTGCCACAAATTATCTCATTCCTCTTCTTCACTCATTATTGTTTCTCTCTTCTTTTCACCACTTCAGTGTTGAGAAAGATTTTACATTATACTTTTACATTAAGGTTTCTTCTTATTTTTCTTCTCAATTTTTTGTTTTTAGTGGCAAAAAAATTACTTTAATTCTCAAATGGAGCAAAGAAACAGAAATGGTTCACATGATTTGTATCATGGAGAAATTATGAGGGTTAATAATGTTTTATATGGCATGATTCCTTACGGTGCTTATCTTGTTCCTGGTTTTCTGTATCGGATTCCCGGTATATTTCAACCTAGGATGATTGTCCATGAGGATTATTCTTATGTTCTAGATGACCATTTCATTCTTCATCAACGTAACATTAATCCGATTATGACACAAAGAAGAGAGATTGAAACTGCTAGAAGAAGACGGTATCATAACAACGTTGGCAGAAATCGACCTAGGGTGAGTACCCAAGATGCCTTATCGGCTTATGCTTATATTCAAGATGGTCATCACTTTATTCTTCGCGAAAACTTCAGTCAGGTGAACCATCACGTTCCGACCAGAAGAGACATCAGAGCTACCCAGAGACTGTCTTATGCCAATCTTGAGAGAGTTATAATTCAAAAGGGACTGATAGATTCTGAAGCTATGACATGTTCCATTTGTCTTGAGGAACTTTCAGTTGGGTCGAAAGCTATTAGATTGCCTAGTCCGTGTTCGCATTTCTTTCACGAAGATTGTATTGTCAAGTGGTTGGATACATCTAGCACGTGTCCTTTGTGTCGAAGGGTTGTTTCATGATATTTTCCATTTATAATACTATAGGTTAAAATTCATGTGAGAGAACAAATTGTTCTTGTTGTTTACTGTCAACTCTTAGCTCATGTAATCTCTTTTGATGATTTTAATAGAAACTTATCTTCTTTTATTAGTATAAATGTATATGTATGTATATGAGGTATTGCATTTAAAACAAATGCCAATGTAAATTTGTAATCTTCATAGTTAACAAATTTTGATTCTAACATATAATTACATTGAAATGTATTAAACTTATCATTTCAATCAGCACACAGAAAGTATAAATCTGCGAAAACTGTCATGCTCAAGAGACTTCTGCCGAGTACCCAGCATTTGCTTTACTCTAGAGTCTAGTCATTGTTTCGTACCGAATATGAGAACCCAAATGCATAAACTTATAGCTCCAATCCAATGCTGATGATATCCTGTGGCAAGTATATCAGAATCTAGCAAGAAACATCTCATTTGGCACAGCCAATGTGCTAGCATTAGGCACAAAATTTGCAAAGAAGATCAAGGAATACACCATCACAAATCCTATTCAGTTTCAATACCGAAACCAAGACTAGAGCGGAAGAAGCAAAGAGTTGCCATGATAGATTTTGCACAGTGTCCAAAAGTATGGACAGAACCAATTGAGCATATTACCATCATCATAAGGGTCATGCCATAAGGATAACAAATCAAAGCCAGGATATTATCTAATGAAATCAACCCGATCATTTGAACCGTCCAACTTAATTCAAGCAGTAAGAAATTGAAATTCAGTACAGAGGATGCTCCAAGTACACCAAATTGTTTGCATTCAACGTACTATATTAGGAAATGTCGAAACATGAAATGGAGAGGGCCTCATCCAGGACCTGTCAGTTTCAGTGCAAAGTCCACAATTACACCTATGTGTCTATTTGTTACCAATTTTAGGTTCATGAGATTTCATCAGATACTTACTTCATTGATCAATCACCAATTCAAAATTATTAGTGTATACAATCTCTTTCGATGTTTTATAAAGAACAAGTATTTGAATAGTGTTGATTGGTTAAAGATAGTAGCACCTCATTGAATCCATTGCCTTTACAAATGTTATAAACTACGTTATCAGCTAGCTTATCGGTCACCTCATTGTAACGTGGAATCATATTAACGATGACGGTGATGTCAATAAAATCAATGAAGAATTGAAGATATCCTAAGCAAGACTCCTCAAGAAAAAGAAGAATCAATCCCTAGTGATGATGAGGGTAACATCTCCATTTGGGAGTATTTAGCAAGAGCTAAGGGTGAATTCATATCAAGAAAAGAGAAAGTTTGATAATGGTGACATTGTAAAAATGAGGACCCCTAATTTGTTCTATCAAAGTGGTAAGTAAAAAAGAAAGTGGTATGATCCTTTTACAATCCAAAAGAAGTGTAAGGATAACAAATGACTTATTTGGGATTGTTAAGAAAGAAATCTCACATCAGTTGTGAGATGGTCTGAATTTGTGTTTACAAGTCAGTTTTGTGAGAATGTGTTAATATATATAATTGTTTTTGATTCTTTCAAAAGACAAACCAAATGTACACTTATATTTTTATTCTTGTTTCTTCTATTTATTAGTGAACTCATATAAAGTTCTCTTTTACTTGAGTTTTTTTTTTTTCCTTCTATCATTTCATTTTGTCTACTATATTAAATTAGGCATTTGTGACGGTTAAAATTGAAGTTTGCGACAGTTAAACTATATATAGCATATTAAAAATAGGGAAAGTTTCTATATAATAAAAATACATAGAATCAATCGGAGAAAGCAAAGCCATAGACTTTTTTATATACAACTTATCACCAAGCCATAGCTTACCAGAAAGTTTTTTTTCAGAAAGCAAAAGTCATATATCTTTGTTTGAAATTATTGCAAATTTCAGGATAACAAATCAAATTTAGTGATATTATTATGGGTTAATAAGTTTTTATCCCTTTTAAAGTAGATGAGTTTTGCTTTTTTCCAAAATTATTTGAATTTACCCTTTTTATGTTGACTTTTTGCTAACGTGGTAGACAAAAGTCAATTAACGCATAAGCAAAAAAGTAGTACATTAACAAAAGTTGATTTTGTGTCTACCACACGCCAGTAAAAAAAAAAACTCAACAGAGAAGATAAATCCAAAAAAATAATTTTACAGAGATATTTCAAAAAAATAATTTTATAGGATAGAAAAGCAGAACTCGCCTACTTTGTATGGGTAACAACACCCTATTATACTTAGCTAGGGGAGAGAGAGAGAGTAATAATCAATAGTTTTTTTTTTCTTGAGACTTGCGTGAAATTTGAGGAAAAAAATATAAATAATATTCCCTCCAGTCCTTATTATAAGAAGAAATTTGTTTTTTAGATACATAGAATGTTTGATGTATCTAGTTCATAATATAGTCTAGATACATCAAACATTCTATGTATCTAAAATGTAAATTTCTTCTTATAATAAGGACCGGAAGGAGTAATAAATATTTTTTGGTTGATAATAATAATAATCAAACAGAATCTTGTAAAAAAAAAAAGTTATTGCAGAATCTAAATAGTAATATAACCTAAGATTTACCCTATAATTTTGGTAAAGAAAAAAGATTTGGCTAAAAAAATAAAAAAATAAGAATAAAATATTACCGTTACGTTGGTGATACCCGCTGGCAAGCGCGTAAGTGAGACTTGCTCACCAAGGTTGATTTATAACCGTTGCGTTAGCTTATATATATATATATAATATAACACTTTGTTTTGTTTCACTCAGTAATTCTTGTCTTGTTCGGTGAGAATAATAATCAGAGATTCATTCATCAATTCAGTTGTGTTAATTAGCGTTACATTACATTCTTCAAATCAAACAAGGTTGGTTTGGTTCACACTTGTTCTGTTTCATTCTTTCTTTCTAGTAATGGAGCAACAATATCAACTTCCTCCTACCAGAAGTTTAAACAACAACGATTCTGTTATGATTCTAGATGCTATTGATCATCGATATCTCCCTCTTCCTCCTCCTTTTTATCGCGCTTTTGCTACAAGGAACCAACATTCAAGAGGATTTAGAACAAATTACGTTCAACCTAGGATGACTACTGCTCATAATGACGTCTTACCCGCTTATGTTGATGGTCACCGTATTTTTCATGTAATAGACAACATCAACCAAATCAATCAAGTCCAATCTACGTCTACAAGAAATGTTCAAACTAACCAAAGACATCGCAATCTTCAAAGAATCAAAATTAAAGAAAAAAAGGAGTCGGAACCTATGATGTGTTCTGTTTGTCTGGTGGACTTTTCGGTTGGATCGAAGGCAATTCAGTTGTCTTGCACGCATGTCTATCACCAAGAGTGTATTATGAAATGGCTTCATAGGTCCAACACTTGCCCTATGTGTCGTAGGCCTGTTTCTGATGTTCCTATGTGAGATGTGTTTTTCATCTCACATCACATTACTCGTGTATCTATGTTTGTCTTAGTTCATTTATATGTTCTTATTTTTGTTTAATTTGTTCTATTTCTTGATGAATGAATATACATTTTTCTTTTTATTATATTTGTGTTTTGATTTCTATCTTTTTCCTTTATACCCTTCAACTTTGTCTATTGTATTAGTGCATGTATAACAAGGTATTGCGTTTAAAACAATGCTTCAAATTGTTCCGTAAAATATATTCATTTTTAACTTCACCGGATCACGCTATATTATTGATATGTTCAGTACAAATGTTAACGGTGGAAAATTTAATCAACTGAATTTCATTTTAACTAAATCTGTTGTGAGATCAATTTAATGATATCGCTTACAGCCCCATGGCCTAAAAGGTGCAAACATAGTTCAAAATGGCTGAGATCGAGCTAGAACGCGAGGAAGATCGCAGAAATCGTGAGACTAATTGCTCAATCATTGAACAATTAATCTCAATCTCAAAGGATTTAGCTTCTTCTTTGAAACATTCAAGACTTTCTTAATCAGGCAGAGGAAGAATTCGGATATGATCATGCGATGGGTGGCCTAACAATATCTTGCACAGAAGATGCAATCTTGCATATCACTTCTCGCTTCAATGGACTATAAATCTACAACTGCAAGAGAGTGACATAGATTAGTAGCCACATTTTGTAGAATAGGCATTGTTTACATTTGTAATTATTTTCACTTTCCCTTTATTGGGAGCTGACAAAATTTGTTCATCTTAATGACATGCAATGTAACATTATTTTCCTCTTGTTTTATTTTTGTCTAATCATAATGACACAATTTTCAACAACTCAACTGAATCTTTGTTTCTATTGATGAGTTACCGGAGTTGTGATTTCTTGGAAAAAGGATGCTACCTTCATCCAATTTGTGACAAGAGATTGATTCAACATTTTAGCATTTTACAAATCTCAAATAATCATCACTCCCACATATATGCGAGATAACTATATGCGAGATTGATCAATACATATATCGAATGATTAGCCAGAACTTGGTCTATCATCAGTGGGGCCGTGGCTGCATAATTTCTCCATTACCTAGTTTTATTTATCAATGAGTAATTTTTAAAACGATAAATTCTATCTACACACATTTGTTACGCACTCTTAATAATTGGTTCATAATTCAAAAGTCATTTCAATTTCCATGTAAATTATCAGTATCACTCTAAAAAATGTATCGACTTTTATCAACTATGAACCTATAAAAAAAAACTAATATTATTTCTGATATATATGATATACAGCACAAGCATTAGTTGATTCGTATTGACCTAGATAAAAAATATTCCTTTATCTGTAAGAGAAAAAAAGACTCAGTCGTTTAGGCAGTATCATGTGAACCATAGTCTTGTCTCAGTCTCTCCAACTAGGCCCTTCAAGTTAACAGAGATTCTTAGTCCATCTTATAAAGATCATGCTATGAAAAGCTGTTTTCTCTTGCCTATGAAATCTAAAAACTAGCATTTAATATGGTCCGTACGAGAAAGTAGCAACTATCTATATATGAAGAAAATTTGAGATGTTTTAAGCATGTCTGGTACATTATTAAGAACCATCATTGCAATAGTACTTACTTAGTAGCATAGCTTTTTTAGATACCAGTTTCATTTTCTGAATGGTCACTATGTTGGCACAGCTTCTTCATGTGGGACATAACATTTAATTACTCTATCAAGTCTTAAGCAATCATTCAATCTTTGAGAAAAACCTCTAGACAGTATCATGTGAACCATAGTCTTCATTGTCTCCAACTAGGCCCTTCAAGAAGTAGGCTAAGAGCAAAAACAAAATCGACAATTCATAAACATTAGCTTGTGTTATTTATAATTTTTGAGGTGGTCATTCATCAACATTAGGTTGTGCATCAATATGAAGAGAACATGTGCCGTGTCGGATGCATGTCTAGAAAATAATGAGTTGGAATTGAGTTTAACATGAATTTATCTCTTTTGATCGATTTGAGTGGCCCTGGTTTGCACTCATATTGAACTTATTGATCCTTGATAGAGACATCTAAGACAACACCATGTGATTTCTTGTCCCACAAGTCACATAATTTTAACAATAATTCCTCTAGCAAATGAATTTCAAGAAGCCCTTCAGAACTATAAATACACTTTCCTCATTCACAACTTCACAAATCAATCAAACAAGCAAACAAACAAACTTAGATACATTTTTCTTAACTCTGAGAAATTCATAGCTTGCTCTTCAAAACATTTGAAATGGGTTTCCGTTTACCTACCATTAGACGCACTTCATTTACAGGTAGCCATGCCTCATCAAAAGTTGTGAATGTCCCAAAAGGATATCTTGCTGTCTACGTTGGAGAAAAAATGAAGCGGTTTGTGATCCCCATGTCTTACTTGAACCAACCTTCATTTCAAGACTTGTTGAGTCAAGCAGAGGAAAAATTTGGATACGATCATCCAATGGGTGGCCTCACGATTCCTTGCACCGAAGATGTTTTCTTCCATATTACTTCTGGCTTCAATGGGCTATAATTCTTACATTGATGGATACTAACATAGATTAGCAGGGAATTTTTGTACAATAGTTATCATTTAGATTTGTAAAGATTTTTTTTCCATTTCCTACATTTGGAATGGGATAGAATTGTTCATAATGAATGACAAATTCAGAAACATATTTTTGATATTATTTATTTCTAATAAAATGACATCATATATTCAACAAACAACTCAATGTGCTCCTATATATGCTTCTATTTTTTTTAACTCACAGGTTTAAAAATGAACATGGCCTTGATAATCTCGAGTTTAGTCATGAAGTAAGTAAAATCTAACAATTATTTTAGTCAGATATTGAACTTATATTCTCTAGAACAAACGAACTTTAATTGAAGCTCGTTAACCACATAAAGTCAATCGCTTCTATATATAATTGATAATCTATCTTTGTATCTTAGCTCGCAAACTTTTTACTATCCTTATGATTCTTTTAAGTGCTTCTTCACCTAGGCAGAGCAATTAAGGTAGTAATAAATGTTAAGAAATCCCATATTGGATGTGAGATAGCCTGGACATGAGTTTATAAGTAAGAGGCAATCCTTACCTTACAAGCCGGATTTAGTTACCTTGGAAGAATTAAGCTCTGGTATATTTGAATTGAAATCTACAAGCAAGCTGGATTCCTGGCTTCCACCATTATAAAAGTATTTATTTGGATTATCCCCTGTAATTTTTTTTTTTTTGTTTAGAATTTACCCCTTATGTTGATTTTTTGTCTGTCAAGTTAGCAAAAAAGTCAATAAAGAAGGGTAAATCGAAAAAAATTAATTTTACAGGGAGTAATTCTAAAAATTTAATTTTATAAATGGGAAAAACAAAACTCGCATATTTTGCGGCAGATAACAACTCATTTACACTCATTTGCCCATACCAAACAGATATTGCAAAATTGATTTTCCACTACATCAGATTTTCTATTAGAAAATTACCCAATCTTGATTTGCAAATGTCATCAGATTACATGGTGAAAGAAAGAAACATCAGTTACTTTTGTTTGCAGAATTTATTCTTGCATTTAAGCAAATGATGCTTTGATAGAGTCTTATAAAATAAAATGTCAAACACCAGTTAAAAAATCACCAACTTGAAGAACACTAACGTTCCAACAAATTCCTTGAATTCATGATGGAATTCAGCAGATTTCTGTTCTAACATAAAATTCCATGCAAATATATTAAACCTACCATTACAATCAACATACAGAAATTAATAAAAAAAAATCAGCAGTTGAGTTTTATAAATAAAAAATCTGCAGGGTTGCTGGTCGAGAAATATACACGCAGAACCTTAAGCGAACATGTGTCAGTGTATGTTTTTAGCAACTAAAGTGATGCAACGAGAAGGTTCTGGCATATTCATCCGTCAATAATAAGTCAATGCAGCTGGAAGTGCTCCTAGTCCTACCATCACAATTATCTTCCAAATGTAGTCTTCTTGTGAAACAATTTAATTCTTAAACAGCTGGATCAACCGCGTAAAGTGGAGTATCAAACCTCGCGTTGAATGCAGCTGAATTATTATGACCAGTTTTGTACTGTTCATCATGAGGGTCATGCACCATAGACTTTTTTCTTACCCAACTAACTTATAACCAAGCAAGCCAAAGCAAAGTTATCACCTACATACCTGTCTATTTGTTACCAATTTTTTGGGAAGACTTAATACTAGGAGTTGGAGCCACTCAGGGCCTTGTCTAGATGGTTTTGAAGCATTACTGCTTAAAAGGTCGTTAACTTATAATTCCATCTCGGCGAGTGCAATGCTTTCCTTATAGTTGGATGAACCTGAAAAGCCACAAAAACAATTGGTTAGAGCTGTCAAAAACCATGGAAGCTGTCAAAAAATTGGATAAATTCTTCAGGGCATATAGATACCGGTCAAAATACGACGATAAATGACTAAGATATACCAAGGACGATAAATGTTTGTTTCCAAAATCAAATGTTTCTCCATAATCTTCATTACCTACTCTTGACATGAAATTGTGCCTTGAACTGGCAATCGCTGCTTTATCACTTCACATGGAACATACACAGCAGAATCAAGTGTATCTCCTGAAAATATAGAGAAAAAATTTAAGGCAGATTTAAGCTGTTTATTGCATACTCAAAAGGTTAATGAAAAGTAATGGTAATACCTAATTATATAGAAGCACCTGATTTCAAATTTAATAACATGACCAAAGAAGTTGTATAGCTCCAAATGAAATTGTTCAAATCAAGTAATGATATCATCATGAAGTTGTGTCTGTAATTTGAAAGAAATAAACAAATTAAGATTAGAAATATAGATGCGACAAAATTAATGAATGCTAGATGTGACAAAAAAATATGTGAGTGTAGATGAAAGTGCATAATATAATGGCTAAAAAAAATAACTTGTCTTAATGGAAATACTTAGACCAAATGAAATGCTAAAAAACTTAACCACTCCTAATTAAATTTCTCAGTATGATCAACAAAACAAGTTTGTTAAGGCTATCACAGACAGCCAACAACAGTTATACATCAGCATTGAAATGCATAATCAATATGAAGAGAACATGTGAAATATAATGTCTAATGCATGTAGACAAATATGAGCATGCATTAAGTTAAGCAAGACTTCTCATCCATAAATAATTGAAATTATTGATCTTTGCTAGAGAGACATCCAAAGACAATACCATGTGATCATTCATCTCATGGACCCCATTTTTAACAATCATTTCTCAAACAAATTGATTTGAAAAAACTCTTTAAGACTATAAATATATACACTACTTACCCTCACAGAAATCATAAGTCATTCACATACTCGAGCATCAAAAGATATATATTTTTCTTAAATTTGAGAGCTTTAGCTTCTTCTTTGAAACATTTAAAATGGGTTTCCGTTTACCTGCAGCTATAAGAAGGGCTTCGTTCAGCAGTAGCCAAACATCATCGAAAGTCACCAATGTTTCAAAGGGTCTATCTTGCCGTGTATGTTGGAGAGGAAATGAAGCGGTTTATGATCCCCATGTCATACTTGAACCAACCTTCATTTCAAGACTTGCTGAGTCAGGCAGAGGAAGAATTCAAATATGATCATCCCATGGGTGGCCTAACAATTCCTTGCACAGAAGATGCATTCTTGCATATTACTTCTCGCTTCAATGGACTATAAATCTACAACTGCAAGAAAGTGACATAGATTAGTAGTGAAATTTTGTAGAATAGGCATTGTATACACTTGTAAATATTTTCATTTTCCCTTTATTGGGAATGGACGAAATTTGTCCATCTTTATTTTTGTCTAATCATAATGACACAATTTTCAACAACTCAACTCAATCTTTGTTTCTTTTGATGAATTACTGTTAGTTTTTAATTTACGAGATATTCATCAAACCGTGATAATGTTATAATTTGTACAGAAAGCGTTTAAAATGTAATTGAATCGTCAATACTACAGAGAATCACAGTCAAAACCATTTGATTTATTATTTTGCAGTATGTGGTTCATTTATCTCCACAACTTTTCGCCATATGTCTGTGGTTTTTAAGTGTTATTACACTGAATCTTCGTTTCTATTGATGAATTACTGTGTTAGTTTTTAATTTACGAGATATTCATCAAACCGTGATAATGTTATTCTTAGAAATGTTCTGGTCATCATCAACTTATTCTTGCCATTCTCACGGATGTGGCTGGAATTTGTACTAACAATTTCACTGGGTTATATGCAATTTGAATTTGATCACAATTAGCATTTAAATATATGCTAACAGATTTCTTCACTTTAGATATTTGTTCTTACCAAAAAGCTTCAGCTTTATTGCATTTAATTAATAAAAGAAGTGGACTTACATCCTCAATAGCTTAGTACAGATCGCTTATTTGGTATTTGTCAATACCAAAAGCTTAAGAACTGTAGGTAATTAATTTGACAATGAATTATGCCAATGTAATTTGGTAAGATCATGTTACCAAAAGCTGTTTTATTTTGCCTATGAAATCTGAAAACTATAATTTAATATGGTCCATACGAGCAAGTAGCAACTATCTACCTATGAACAAAATTTGAGATGTCTTAAGCATGTCTGATACATAAGAAGTTAATTGTTTTCTAATATATTGTGCATACCAGTTTCATTTTCTGAATGGTCATTATGTTGGCACAGGTAGCTTCATCACGTGGGACATAACATTTAATTACTCTATCAAGTCTTAAGCAATCATTCAATCTTTGAGAAAAACCTCTCGACAGTATAGTCTTCATTGTCTCCAACTAGGCACTAGGCCTTCAAGAAGTAGGCTAAGAGCCAAAAAAAATCTACAATTCATAAATAGCGTGTTGCGTGTTAGTAATATATTACTAATATTATTGCTCATAATTTTTGAGGTGGTCATTCATCAACATTAGGTTGTGTTATCAATATGAGGAGAACATGTGCCATGTTTGATGCATGTCTAGAAAATAATGAGTTGGAATTGAGTTTAACAAGAGCTTATCTCTTTTGATCGATTTGAGTGGCCATGGTTTTCACTCATATTTAACTTATTGATCCTTGATAGAGACTTCTATGACAACACCATGTGATATCTTGACCCACAAGTCACATGATTTTAACAATAATTTCTCTAGCAAATGAATTTCAAGAAGCTCTTCAGAACTATAAATACACTCTCCTCATTCACAACTTCACAAATCAATCAATCAAGCAAGCAAACAAACAAACAAACTTTGATATATTTTTCTTAAATCTGAGAAATTCATAGCTTTTTCTTCAAAACATTTGAAATGGGTTTCCGTTTACCTACCACTAGACGCACTTCATTTACAGGTAGCCATGCCTCATCAAAAGTTGTGAATGTCCCAAAAGGATACCTTGCTGTCTATGTTGGAGATAAAATGAAGCGGTTTGTGATCCCCATGTCTTACTTGAACCAACCTTCATTTCAAGACTTGTTGAGTCAAGTAGAGGAAGAATTTGGATACGATCATCCAATGGGTGGCCTCACGATTCCTTGCACAGAAGATGTTTTCTTGCATATTACATCTCGCTTCAATGGGCTATAAATCTTACATTATTGAAGGATACTAACATAGATTAGCATGGAAAATTTGTACAATTGTTATCATTTAGATTTGTAAAGGTTTTTTTCCATTTCCTACATTTGGAATGGGATAGAATTGTTCATAATGAATGACAAATTCAGAAACATATTTTTGATACGCGTTGTTTATTTCTAATAAAATGACATCATATAGTATTCAACAAAAAACTCGATGTGCTCCTATATGCTTCATTTAGTAGTTGAATTTTTTTTTAACTCTCCGGTTATAAAATGAATGTGGCCTTGATAATCTGGAGTTTAGTCATGAAGTAAGTAAAATCTAACAATTATTTTAGTCAGATTCTTTTGTACAACTGAACTTTAATTGAAGCTCGTTAACCACATAAAATCAATCACTTGTATAGTTGATAACCTATCTTGTATCTTAGCTCGCAAACAATTTACTAGCCTTATGATTCTATCAAGTGCTTTTTCACCTAGGCAGAGCAATGAAGGTAGTAATAAATTAATAACAAAGATCTTCCAATTAAGTGCCTCTAGTATGTGAAAACTACCATTTGTACTTATTAATTTTGTCAATTTCTCTTTCACTTTGCTATAATTACTCTAGAGAAAACATTTCTACTTCTAACTATTTTATGTTTGGCTCAAATGTGTTACTTTTAAGAATTTATCACTATTTTCTACAAATTGTGTTATTATTTCATGACAAAATCCCATATAAACCAATAAACTTGAAGCAATTTTTTGGTTTTTATATCACCACCATTAATATCTGGTTCAATATCCATGCAACTCAAGAACTTGAAATGACAAATAAAATAACATATCAACTCACATGAATATGGTTTCATTGAAGTTATGTTCTCATTTCAGATTTCCACTTAGGAGGAAACATCAAAATGAACAAAAAAATTCTTAATGTGCAAAAATTGTTGCAACTAATCTATCCTATCCTACACTGTTCTATATATTTGTTATAATATTTGCAGTATGAATTAGTTACAAGCGAGAAGTTGTATGTAAGAAGACATCTTCGTTGCAGGGAATCGTTAGACCACCCATTGGATGACAGTAACCGAATTCCTCTTCAGCTTGGCTAAGCAATTCTCGAAATAAAGGCTCATTCAAGAATGATACTGGAATCAAGAACCTCTTCATTTTCTCTCCAACATACACTGCAAGATAGCCTTTTTGCGGCACTTCCAATTGTTTGCTAGATGATGATCGTCTATTACCAGGTAAGCGAAAACCCATTCTTGTTTATGTTTTAGAGTGATTGATCTCAAAGAAGTGTATTGTAGGAGAAATAAGTGAACTTGAACAATGATGCTTCAAGGTAAGAACTACTTGTGTTGTGTTGCTTCTTAAACCCAAACGATCGATGAGTATATATAAACTTTGAAAACCAATTATGTATGGTGAATGAGTTATTGAATGGGACAAATCTCATTAATGATCACATGTTTCTGTCTTGGTGGTTTTAACTGATGATTAGGCTTGTGAAATAGACCTTCTTCACATGTTCCAGACAAACTATAAACATAGTACTTATCAACTACTGTTCTTGTTTCTATTGGATTTATAGAACCACTGGTATAGCTATATCATTGCATGAAATTCAATTAATAAACCATGAAATTCGGAAGTTGTCGATACTTCGTATGGATAAACTCTTACCACTTATTGTCTATGTCTGCTGATTTGATTTTGTAGGCCACCTACAGTTTTGTCATCAGAAATGCATTTGTAGGACAGTATCATGTGATCTCTTGTTAACCATAGCCTGATTGTCTCCAACTAGACCCTTCAATAACTAAGTCAAGAACAATAATTATGCACAATTCATAAATAGTATGTTATTGTATGACTCATATTTTTCTCATAATTCTTCAAGTTATAAATCAACATGAAGTTGTGTTATCGATAAGAGAACATGTGCCATGTCTGATGCATGTCTCAAAAGAAATGAGTAGACATTATACAGCTATTGAGTTTTAACAGGAACATTTCATTCATAATGTGGGGTTACCACTCTTATTGATACTTGACAAATGAATCTAAGACAACACCATGTGATCTTTCTCATCACCATTTTAATAATTGTTTCTCTAGCAAAAGGGATTTCAACAAACTCTTCAAATCTACAAATACAGTGTCCTCCTTCACAACCATCACAAATTACTCAAGCTAGCAATCAAACTTATACGATACATTTTTCTTACATCTGAGAAACATATATATATATAGCTTGTTGTTCAAATTCAATATATTAGAAATGGGTTTCCGTTTACCTGCAGCTATTAGACGGGCTTCATTTAGCAATAGTCAAACATCGTCGAAAGTATCAAATGTTCCAAAGGGCTATCTTGCATTGTACGTTGGAGCGGAAATGAAGCGTTTTGTTGTCCCTTTGTCATACTTGAACCAACCTTCATTTCAAGACTTGTTGAATCAGGCAGAGGAAGAATCTGGATACGATCATTCAATGGGTGGCCTCACAATTCCTTGCAGAGAAGATGTTTTCTTGCATATCACTTCTCGCTTCAATGGACTACAATAAATCTACAACTGCAAGAGACTGACATAGATTAGGAGACACATTTTTAGAATAGTGGTCATCATTTAGATTTTTAATTGATTTTTTCCCTTCCCTACCTTTGGAATGGGTTAGTTTGTTCGTCTGAATGACAAATTCAAGAAGAGATTATTTTGTTATTATTCATTTCTAACTAAAATGTTAATATATTCAACAACTCAATGGGCTACTATATGCTTATATTCATAAATTGCAAAACTGGCGGTTCCTGTGAAATAAAAACAATAATTTTGAAGCAATGACTAGCTCGAATATTCTCACAATCTCACAAATTTTATAGAAAAGGATACTTGTACTCTTGTAGTCCGATTCTGCCTGATGAGATAAAAACAACAAATCCCTTGCAAATTACAAATGTTTCATCAACGCCATCGCTTCTGCAACATTAGAGTTGGAAAAAATTGATAAACACTAACAACCTGCAGCTAATATCAAACCATATACCATAAACCTATCGCTTAGCAAAACAGAAGATGCATCTCACACCTATCTTTTAACATATATGAACTAAGTTTGTATTACAACTATCAATAATGTGTACTCCTCGTTGATTTCCACTTCCACACACATAGTTTGAAGATTTTCCCTTTTATTTGTAGGATCCATTTAAGTCTTCAATCAAACCCCTAACTTTTCATGCCCCCTCATCTTCTGTTTGTTGTTATTTTTCCGCCACCCAAGCTTCTTCGAATGGAGTACCCACGCGTCCTGCCATCGGCCACACAACCCTGTCTAGGTCACCCAAACTTGCTTGCACACTGCGATGAGTGGAGTTACATCCTGATTGACTTATTACAAATGTTTATACGGAAAATAATAAAATTCATAAGGTATTTGGTAGGTTTTTGTTTTTATAAGCATAAGGTATTTGGTAAGTAATTTGACAGTGAATTATGCCAATGTTATTTGGTAAGATCATGCTATCAAAAGCTGTTTTCTCTTGCCTATGAAATCTGAAAACTAGAATTTAATAAGGTAGCAAGCAAGTAGCAACTATCTACCTATGAACAAAATTCCAGATGTTTTAAGCATGTCTGATACATAATTAAGAACCATCATTTAGTACTTAGTAGGTTTTCTAATATGTTCATATCAGTTTCATTTTCTGATTGGTCACTATGTAGGCTTCTAATATATGAATGACAAATTCAGGAACATATTTTTGATATTACTTATTTCTAATTATAAAATGACATCATATATTCAAAAAACAATTCAATGTGCTCCTATATGCTTCTATTTAGTAGTTGATATTTTTTTTTAACTCTCCGGTTTAAAATGAACGGGTCTTTGATAATCTAGAGTTTAGTCATGAAGTAAGTAAAATCTAACAATTATTTTAGTTAGATTTCAAACTTAGATTCTCTCGAACAACTCAACTTAAATTGAAGCTCGTTAACCACATAAAATCAATCACTTGTATAGTTGATAACCTATCTTGTATCTTATAGCTCGCAAATTAACATTTGCACTTATTAATTTGGTCAATTTCTCTTTCACTTTGCTAAAGGATGGTGCAAAAAAACTGTATAATTACTCATGTACGTGTTACTATTAAGAATTTATCACTATTTCCTACAAATTGTGTTATTATTTCATGACAAATTCCCATATAAACCAATAAACTTGAAGCAATTTTTTTGTTTTTATATCATCACCATTAATATTTGGTTCAATATCCATGCAACTCAAGAATTTGAAATGACAAAAAAAATAACATATCAATTCACATGAATATGGTTTCATTGAAGTTATGTTCTCATTTCAGATTTCCACATAGGAGGAAACATCAAAATGAACAAAGAAATTCTTGATGTGCAAAAATTGTTGCAACTAATCTATCCTATCCTACACTGTTCTATATATTTGTTATAATATTTGCAGTATGAATTAGTTACAAGCGAGAAGTTGTATGTAAGAAGACATCTTCGTTGCAGGGAATCGTTAGACCACCCATTGGATGACAGTAACCGAATTCCTCTTCAGCTTGGCTAAGCAATTCTTTAAATAAAGGCTCATTCAAGAATGATACTGGAATCAAGAACCTCTTCATTTTCTCTCCAACATACACTGCAAGATAGCCTTTTGGCACTTCCAATTGTTTGTTAGATGATGATCGTCTAATACCAGGTAAGCGAAAACCCATTCTTGTTTATGTTTTTGAGTGATTGATCTCAAAGAAGTGTATAGTAGGAGAAATAAGTGAACTTGAATAACAATGCTTCAAAGTAAGAACTATTCGCGTTGCTTCTTAAACCCAAAAGATCGATGAGTATATATAAACTTTGAAAACCAATTATGTATGGTGAATGAGTTATTGAATGGGAAGAATCTCATTAATGATCACATGGTTCTGTCTTGGTGGTTTTAACAGATGATTAAGCTTGTGAAAGAGACCTTCTTCACATGTTCCAGACAAACTATAAACATACTATTCAACTACTTTGTCCTTGTTTCTATTGGATTCATAGAACCACTGGTATAGCTATACTTATCAAGTACCATGAAATTTGGAAGTTGTTCCTACTTCATATGGATAAACTTCTTCCACTTGGAAGTTGGGTTTCTATCCTCTTTTTCAAGTCCCTGGCTTACATTTGACCACAAGTATTGCTGTCGATGACTGCTGAGTTGATTTTGATAAAGATCAATAGACAATATCATGTGATCTGTTGTTAACCTTAAGTCTCATTGTCTCCAACTAGACCCTTCAATAACTAAGTCGAGAACAATAATAATGCACAATTCATAAATCGTGTGTTATTCTATGACTCATATTTTTCTCATAATTCTTCAGGTTATAAATCAACATGAAGTTGTGTTATCAATAAGAAGAGAACATGTGACATGTCTCATGCATGTCGGAAAAGAAATGAATAGACATTATACAACTGTTGCGTTTTAATATGATCATTTCATTCATAATGTGGGGCTAACACTCTTATTGAACTTATTGATACTTGACAAATGAATCTAAGACAACACCATGTGATCTTTCTCATCACTTGGCCCCCATCATTTTAACAATTATTTCTTTGCCAAAGGGATTTCAAGAAATTCTTCAAATCTATAAATATAGTTTCCTCCTTCACAACCATCACAATTCACAACTCACTCAACCAATCAAACTTATAAGATACATTTTTCTTACACCTAAGAAACATAGTTTGTTCTTCAAATTCAAAATATTTCAAATGGGTTTCCGTTTACCTGCAGCTATTAGACGAGCTTCATTTAGCAGTAGTCAAACATCATCGAAAGTATCAAATGTCCCAAAGGGCTATCTTGCATTGTACGTTGGAGCGGAAATGAAGCGTTTTGTTGTCCCTTTGTCATACTTGAACCAACCTTCATTTCTAGATTTGTTGAATCAGGCAGAGGAAGAATTTGGATATGATCATCCCATGGGTGGCCTCACAATTCCTTGCAGAGAAGATGTTTTCTTGCATATCACTTCTCGCTTCAATGGACTACAATAAATCTACAACTGCAAGAGACCGACATAGATTAGGAGACACATTTTTAGAATAGTGGTCATCATTTAGATTTTTAATTGATTTTTTCCCTTCCCTACCTTTGGAATGGGTTAGTTTGTTCGTCTGAATGACAAATTCAAGAAGAGATTATTTTGTTATTATTCATTTCTAACTAAAATGTTAATATATTCAACAACTCAATGGGCTCCTATATGCTTATATTCATAAATTGCAAAACTGGTGGTGGTGGTTCCTTTGAACTAAAAATAATAATTTTGAAGCAATTCAATATCTAGCTCGAATATTCTCACAAACTCACAAATTTTAGTCGAATTAGTTTTTCTTCACTTGTGTTAAAGGCAAAATACTGACAGTAAATCTAATGCCACAACTCGGAAATACAAGATGGAGTCTCTTCAATCCAAATAAAGTCTAAATTAGAGCTAAATAATGAGCAGCTCGATTTGGCACATACCTTACATGAGTTGATGCAGTCAGTTTCCTACAATTGTATCCAAGTAGGCTGAGACTTGATGCTTGTTTATGAGTGCCACCAACACATTACAAATCTCTTGCAAATTACAAATCTTTCATCAAAGCCAATGCAACATTAGAGTTGTGAAAAAATGGCAAACACTAACAACCTGCAGCTGGTATCAGACCTTAGCTTATACCATATGCAAAACTGGTCTATATTACGAGGACATATATTTGATACAACAAAACACGAAACAAATCTATTTTAATTTATTAAATCTTAGTCACAAAAATTATATTATTGACACATCATCTTGCCTACTGCCACGTCCAGAAACAAACGCCAAATCGGCGAAAATCTGATGTGTGTTGGAATGGAAACGAGAGAGATTTTGATAACTTGGGAAAGAAGTAAGTTTTAGTGATTCTCACTACCAAACATATAACAAGTACAATAGCCATTACATTTTGCAGTATGTGGTTCATTTAGTTATCTAGATTTGATTTTGAATCTTTGATGCCACTGTTGCAAAATCTGTGCTTACAAATGTTTTGGTCATCATCAATTTACTCTAACCATTGTGGGTGTGGCTAGAATTTGAACTAAATTTCACTGGGTTACATGCAATTTGGAGTTGGGAATAGACCCGTCGGTCTACAGACTACAGGGGCTTACAGCTTAGCCTACATAGGCTGAGGTCAGACCGACATATTTATTAAAAAGGTTAAGCTCAAACTTTAAAAATAGTTTATTTCCTTAAATAGGTTAAGTTTAAGCTTTAAAAAAATGCATACAAAGTCTAATAAATCGGCCTATACATACATAACTATTTTTTTTACATATAAAAATATACATAACTATTAAAACTTACTTTTATATTTTATAATTATAATTTATAAAGATAACATAAAAAATTATTTACGAAATATAGAAATTGTTACTTATTCAATAATAAATTATACACTTTTAGTATGCTTTTATTAAACTTATTTTTATATTCAATAATTATTATTTATATAAATACAAAATAAAAAATAACTTACTACTCACAAATAGAAATTAAAAGGTTTATGTATCAAAAAAAAAATTAAAAGGTTTAAAGTAAATAGAAACAAAATATTTCCATCTATGTTCGCCGCGTTCAATCTCTCTTCGCCGCGATTCGTCATCTTTCTTTCTTTCGTTACACCACCGTCAATTTCTTTCCATAAAAGATTAATAAAAATTTCCTCTTTCCCCAATTAAAAAAAAAATAAAAAAAAAGTCATAAGAATACTACATGAGCAAAATTTTGATAAATACTATCGAAAGAGTATTTATCTTCATTTTTTAAGGTGAAAGATCTAATGCCACAACCTCGCAACTAAATACTTTAAGATTGTGAACTGGGTACATACCACATATCGAAGCAAATTGCGAATCTGATGGCGAATATAAGAGTTGACTTTGAAATTTGGGATCAAACAATTGATTTTGAAAATAAGGATCAAAACTTTAAAATTATAAAACTTGAGGACCATAAATGCATTTAAACCTAAAATAAATCAAGACAAGGAAAACTATGCAATCTAAAAAAAATACAACGGAAACGATTAACAGAATCTACGTCAAAAAAACAATTATAACTGAATCTTGTTTTTATAAAAAGATTAACAAAATTTAAATAGAAAAGATTATCCTTGTCAAAAAAAAAAAGATTATCCTAAAATTTAATAATAAATAATTTACCTTAAAATAAATCTTTTTTTTTTTTTGCTCAACTCTGTTTCTCTTCTTCACATCTTTCTTAAACAAGCACCGCTTCGACAATTCATGTTTCATATTATTTCTTTACATATTTTTGTTTTGTTTTGATTATTACTTGTTTTTGTTTTAGTTTCTTCTATTTGTTGTTGGTAGGGGTGGCAATGAACTGAACCAATTTGAAGAAAGTTTGAGATTCGGTTCGATAATTGATTTGTTGAACTTGATTCATGAACCAAGTTAGCCGAATTTGAGCTATATATAGTTTGACTCGTATGGTTCACGAACTGACTCGATTATATATATAATATTTTAAAAATACAGTCAAAATGTGATAAATGAATAGTACAATTTGATCAAACACTGTCTTATATTTAGAGACGGATGTAGTATCTTTTAGTGTGATTATTACTTTAATTACAGTATCACTACTATGATGGAATGCACATCTACATCATTTAGTGCATTCAATTAGTGCCTATGGTATGATAATTTATCATAAATAATACAGACATTTCTTTATATCACTAATGTCACATTCTTTAATATGAGTTCATATTTATGAGTTCACTAATGCCACTATTGAGTTGTGTGAGAAATGTAGATTGCATTGTATAGATATTATTATATAGGATGACAAGTTTGATTCAACTGCATTGAGTTATATTCGATTTTGTTAAAATTTTGAGATAGTTTTGCTTAGTGAACATAATTGGAACTGTTAGTACATAATATTAGTTTATATATTATCTTTGTTCCTTTTTATAAGAGACTGTATTTTTATTTTTATTTTGACTAAGAGACTGTATTTTTTAGATTCAATAAAATAATATATTTGGTCTATTTAATTGTCAAATATATTAATTTTTCAATGAATCTAAAAAATATATTATCTCTTATAAATAGAAACGGAGTAGTATCAAATTAATCAATATGCGTATCAATCTCCAAGGGCTAGGATTGATTGAACCTTTCTACTCTTAAAAATAACATTAGTATTAGTATTCATAAGCAAATAAAATGACACGGGAGAGTATTATCCAAACAATTAATCCTCCATTTTCCCTAAATTTTATCAAATTAAAAAATTCACGAAACAATTTAAAAATAACACAAATTGAAGAAACCACATCAATAAAGTCATTATTATTCAAAAGCAAAATAACATTAAAAACAAAGACACAAACAAAAATAAAGACCAGAAATAGACTTTATGGCGCACACACACACACACGCTCGCACACACACACTCGCACAAAAGCGCATAAATATTCCAAGGTATGGACTAGTTTGACTAAGGACCAAATTTTCAGGTATTAACATCATGAAATGGTAACATGGAGAAGTCCCAGGACAGATGTTTGTTATCACTTTGCATACCATAATTCACGGTTTTTGGCAAACCTTGAACATCAACATTGTGACTGATATTAGCTATTCCATTGATAGCTTCAATTCCATTCCCAACATTCTCTTGGACTTGGAATGGTAGCATGGAGAAGTCGCGCGGCAGATGTTGATTGTCACTTTCCATGCCATAATTCACAGTTTTTGGCAAACCTTGAACATAAACATTGTGACTGATATTAGCTATTCCATTGATAGCTTCAATTTCATTCCCAACATTCTCTTGGACTTGGAATGGTAGCATGGAGGAATCTCGCGGCAGATGTTGATTATCACTTTGCATATCATAATTCATGGCTTCCTGCAAACCTTGAACATTAGCATTGCCACTGATATTAGTTATCCCATTCATAGTTTCAAATCCATTCCCAACCTCCTCTCGGGCTTGGAATGGAAACATGGAGAAGTCCCACGATAAGTGTTGATTATCACTTTGCACACCATAATTCATGGTTTCCTGCAAACCTTGAACATCAGCATTGTAACCGATATTAGCTATTCCAGTGATAGCTTCAGGCCCATTCCCAACCTCCTCTTGGGCTTGGAATGGTAGCATGGAGAAGTCCCACGGCAGATGCTGATTAACACTTTGCATACCATAATTCATGGTTTCATGCAAACCTTGAACATCAGCATCGTGACCGATATTAGCCATTCCATTGATAGCTTCAATTCCACTCCCAACCTCCGCTTGGGCTTGGATCTTCATTGAACTCAATTTTTGATTAACCTCATTCAGTTTTGTATCAATAAACCCTGACAGATTATTGAATTCATTAATGTTCATATCTCCGATATTATAATTTAGATTGTTAGAGACATTCCTAATGAGAATGTCAAATTCTTTCTTGTTTTGCTCTATTTGTTTCCTCAACAAATTTTGGGATTTCACAATGCTTTTCTTCAAGAAGCCCTCCAAATCCAACATATTTTTGGTTTTTTTGAGTTCAGGCAAACTGAAGAACTTGTCTAACACAGTTCTTGTTCTCAGATCGCGTGACCAAACCTCTGGTTGAGCATCGTTTTCACCATAGATTATTGCACATGCTTCTACCCCGCAAAGGGTGCTGAGCTCAGTAACCTTCTTCAGAAAGCCTATGGAAAAAATATATAGTTAGAAGTATAAACAATATATAATTGACAGGTAAACTAAAAATAAATTTGATTTGATTTGATGATAAAACGACAAATTTCTAACCGGATTTCCTTTTTTTGTAAGATGCATTTCTTTTCGCTTGATTGATTATGTATGCAAGTTTCACCTTCTTTCTAGCCATGACAAAATGATGGTGAAAAAAAAAATGAAATGAGTAGGAAGAAAATTATGAACGATGTTTGTTTTGCATTCTCATCACTCTAGGTAACCTATTTATAATGAAAATTTTGAGATAAGATTAATTTTTATTTAAGGAAATATTTTTAATTAATTATTATAATATTCAATTTAAGAATTTTTTTGGTAGAATTAATTATAGACAATAAATATAAGAATTAATATAAGAATTTTAATAAATGTAATATCTAATAAAATTAAATGTACACAATAATTTCATAAAACTAATACTTAAATACTACCCAGTCTTTTATAATAAACAACCCACTTTTTAAATTCATTAAATAACTGATGTATCTGGTCTGTAATATATACAAAATACATTAATTATTCAAGGATTAAATACTCCCTCCGTCCATTTTTATAAGATCATGTTTGACAAAATTACACTATTCACTTATTATGTTTTGACCGTATTTTTTTAATAATACATAGATGTAAATATTAGCATATAAGATCTTGTTTGATTTGTTTTGATGAGTGCTTTCAAAATATCAAGTTTTTATAATTTTTACTATTACATAATTAAAGATATTTGTGATCAAAATTATTCATTGGCGTTCGTGCAGTGGTCAAAAAAGGTCTTATAATTAGGGACAGATGGAGTATGTTTTAGATCCTTATCAACAAAATACATTAATAATATTAATTAATTATTATAATATTCAATTTAAGAATTTTTTTTTGGTAGAATTAATTATACACAATAAATATAAGAATTTTAATAAATGTTTAATAAATGTAATATCTAATAAAATTAATTATACATAAATATAAGAATTTTAATAAATGTTTAATAAATTTAATATCAAATAAAATTAAATAATATACACAATAAATTCCTAAGACTAATGTTTAAATATTACCCCCAGTCTTTTTTATAAGAAACAATTCACTTTTTAGATTCATTAAATAATTGATGTATCGGGTCTGTAATATAAACAAAATACATTAATTATTCAAGGATTAGATTATGTTTTTGATCCTATTATAAAGTTATAAAATTTTGTTTTAGTCCCTATAAAAAAGAGTGGCATTTTTGGTCCCTATAAAATTCTTACCCATGCAATTTTAGTTCTTGCGATTTTTCAAAATTTTAAAAATTGTTTAATCATCATTAAAACTTTAAAATTTTAAATATATTTTTTCATGTATGTTTAGAATACTATAAAAAGTTTTTTCACAAATATTTAGAATTTTTTAAAATGAAAATAATTAAATATGAATTTTTAAATTTTAAAAGTTAAGAATAAAAGTAATACAAATCTGGATTTATATCAGATTTTTGTGAGTTCTTTTTTTTGAGAAACTTTTTATAATGTTCAAAATATGTCTACAAAAAAATCATTCAAAAATACACATTAATTTAACAGTATGCATAATAAAATTATAAGGACCAAAAAAGTAGAAAAAAAATTTAGAGGAACTAAAAGTAGAAAGTTCTAATGTTTATAAGGATCAACAATATATTTAACCCATTATTCAATTAACCTAAAAAAAAATAGTTTCTTATAGAAAGGACTAGAGAGAGTATATAATTTTAATATAAATATAGCATATATTTAATGTAGCATTTAGGATGAGTTATTTAATTAGCATTTAGCGCTGACCAATTTTAAAAAAATAATGTCATTTTATTTTTGTAAAATTAATATCTATAAAATCATAAAAAAATCATCATCTAAACGAAAATTTATTATAAAATATATATTTAAATGTGTAAGTTTAATAAAAAGAATTCTTTTTACTTAAAACTTTAATAAAAATTAAATTTATAATTTATTAATTTGATTCAATTTTTTTAGAGGAATGAAATTAGAGTTATAGTGATATTTAGTGTTGATGTAAGAATTATTTACACATGAATATAATCATATCTCAATAAAACTGATAATTATGAGAAACGAATATATCAAAATGACATTACAAATTTTCAATACGTTGACATTGCAAAAAATTAAACATTTTTATAGATTATCCTATGATTATATTTATGTATTAATTTTATTAAAGAAACTTCTTGCTCGTATTCAAAAAATTAAACATTACAATTTTCAATACGTTGACATTACAAATTCCCATAAAAATTCTATAAAAAATACTTACTATTTAAGGTGCGTTTGATCTGCTAAAAAATAGGAGATTAGACTGAACAACTTTTTTATACCCTATTTGATTAAATAATTGATTAAGGGCTTGTTTGGTTCAACCGAGGGAGAGGGGAGGTGAGGGGAGGAATTTTTATGGAGGTGAAGTGAGAGAAAATATAATTGATTATCTTGACAAAATTAGCCACACTTTTTTATGTAAATCCTAAATTATCCTTGTTGGAATATTAAAAATTTAGGTTTTATTTTTTTGACAACAAAAAATATTTAGGTTTTCTATTCATTAGATTTTCTTTTTGTTATATATATCCTTTAGTTTTTTTTTTTTACGTAACATATCTATTATAATTTAATTCTTATTTTGAGTTTATAAGGTTAAGGATAAAAAATTAAATTAATTATTACCTTCCTTCCCCTCCCCTCCAAAACCCCGAACCAAACAGGGCTTAAGAAACTAGACAAAATAACTAGCAAGAGACAGGACAAAATCGCCACGACAGCACAACTTTTTGTCCACAATATAACTATAAAAATACAACAATACCCTTTTTTATTTTCAAATATAAAAATATTATCTTTACATCTCTCATCGATACAATTTGGTCCTGCCATATACTATTTTATTTTATCATATACTATTTTATTCTGTCTAGTACATACTTTGTGAATCAAACGCACTCTTAAGATCTTAAAGAATGTCTCGAGACATTCATTAGCACTTGCCTAAATTGTAAGGCAGAAATTATAAACTATTTTTTCCAATAAAAAAATATGATACTATCCTACGTGTCTTTATTTAGATCGTTGATGAATAGATCTGAAGGACCAAATGTGATGAAAGACTGAAAGTTACTTTAGTTTTCCCGCGCGGAAAGCAGAGAAACACTGCAACTCATTAGGTCTCCACTCAATAAGGTTGTGGCTTAGGATTATTTGTTTGATTCTTTGTGCAAAGGTGTTCAATCAATAGGGGAAGAACAACGCAATATTGAATGAATATGAATTTCAAAATGCAAAATTCATTAAAGAAAACTCGGGTTCCGACACGTTTACAATATTGTGAGTTCGATACTTAGTTTTTTCATATAAATATTGAAGATTTTATCTTTGCTGTTTGATCATTAAAAAAGCTCCAAGGTTTTAATACTTCAATTTTCAAAACAATTTTATATGTGTATATTCCAAACAACAAACACATTACTCTACATTACTTTGATGCATTTTTTGATCATTTTCGTTGAGTCTTTACTTTTCGATTTACATTCGTCATTTTAAAAAGGTGATGATAAAAAACTATCATTCTTTTATTTGGTATGGTAAAAAATATCATTTTTTGTTTTTTGGTACATAGATCAGATGACAAAGTCCATACACACAAAGCGTAGTAATCAAAAATCAAACTCCGATCATGGACATCCTCCCGCCTAGTAATTTTTGCATTTTTTTTATCAATTGAAGTAGAATTTCTGAACAAAACAATGAAATAACATCCTTTAAAAACAATTAAAATGAGTTATTTTTAATATATATATATATTATGATGCCAGACTAGTAGTGAAAATATATTATATATACTCTCACTTACAGAATCTGTTTTTTATCAAAGATTAACAGAATCTAAATGAAAAAGATTTACCCTAAAATAAATAATTAAGAAACTTGGTGAACAAGTTGTTGAATTAATATAATGTGGGCTTTTATTACCGTTGACAACCGATTATCTATAAATTGGCAGAAGCAATCACTCACTCTTTGCTCATTGATTGATTCCACAACACTCTTCTTCTTCAGAGATAGTTAGTACACAACTCTGTTTCTCTTTCACACGTTTTATTAATTCTTTCTTTCTTTCTTTATTATCTTCATCACTGTCACAAAAGACCATGGACTTGGAGCAACAACAACAACAACACAATACAAAAAAGTTGACATGTGTGGAGGTGACAAGTGATGATGAAGGTAGCATTTCTATTTGGGAGTATTTAGCAAGAGCTGCGGGTACATATCAAGAAAACAGAAAATTTGATAACGGCGACATCGTCAAGATGTGAACCTCTAATTTGTTCTATCAATGCGGCAAGTCAAAAAGAAAGTGGTATGGTCCCTTTAAAATCCAAAGAAAGTGTAAGGGTAACAAATGGCTTATTTGGGATGATAAACTTGGGTTTACAAAAGTGAAAGAATGGGAATTAGAGCTTATGGAGGAACAAGATTTTGACCAAATCAAGAAAAAACACAAGAAGAACTATGTTTCACCTTAAACAAGCACTATTTGAGAGACAATTCATGTGTTTCATATGATTTCTTTACATGTTATGTTTTGTTTTTTATTATTATTTGTTTTTATTTTAGTTTCTTCTATTTGTTGTTGATGAATTAATATTGTTATTTTAATTCTGTGACCATGCTATAGGCTAAGATAATTTTTTAGAGGTAAGAAAACGGTTTTCGTAGAGTGCTATAGGCTATGCAATGGCAAAAAACACTACTCATAGATGATAAAGAGAATGGTTTTCTATTACATCTTCTTGGCAACATGTCAAAACTATTTTCATAACTTTTAGGGTCTGTTTGGCAAACCTTTATTTTGAGCTTATAGCTTATAGCTTTTAAGTTCATCTGTCAAAAAAAGTTATGTTTGGTAACGTCTTTTAGCTTATAGCTTATAGCTTATTTTACTGAATTTTAACTTATTTTTCAAACGCTATTTCATATAGCGTTTTAGCTTATAGCTTATCATTTTTTCTTCCACTTTTACCCTTAGTATTTTAAGTAAAACCCACTTCTACCATTAATGTATTAAATGTTAACAATACCATAAATCACCTCTTTCACTCTATTTTTTCTTTTACGTTTTTTTAATTATTTTGTATCCATTATATATTTTTTTTCCTATGATGTCCATATGGTATATATTTTAACGTAGTTACTGTATCCGTATACGTCCTTTTTTATTTTATTTTATTTTATGAATTCTTTGATTTTTTTTGTTACAAGTTTTTCTTTTGATTTATACATTTGATATGAAAATTGTTGTTTAAATTTTTTTTCATTTTTTGATGCAAATTTAATTTTTTTTATAAAATATAAAAACTGAAATGAAAAAAATTAAAATAAAATTTCAAGAAATAAAATTATAATTAAAATATATAAAAGTTATATTAAATTTAAATTATTAAATTCTAAATATTTTAAATATTAATTGATATAGATTTTATTATAATTTTTACAAGAGATTTTATTAAGAATTAAAAATGCCCTTTATGTCATTTTACATTTATCAGCTAGTTTAACCGCTAATTTTACCAAACACTTCAATTAGCTTATCAGCTACCAGCCATAAGCTATCAGCTATCAGCTATAAGCTATCAGCCATCAGCTATAAGCTATTTTTTCCCAAACAGACCCTTAATAATTTTGGGATGATACACTTGAGTCTATCAAAATGAATGAATGGGATTTAGAGCTCATGCTTGAACAAATTTTCAGCAAATTAAAAAGTTCAAGAAGGACCAATGTAAGATAAGATAAAAAATTTGAAAAATCATGAGTTTTTTAAAATTATCAATGTTAAATATATTTTTTCTATTAAATATTTTTTTTAATTTCCGAAATGTAACATCCATACTAAAATATCTAACATAAATATAAATATTTGAATTTGGATACATTAATAATATTGTACATAAGTTGTCTGATTACATTATCCCTAATACATCATCAAATGATAGTACAATACAACACAACAAAAATACCGAGTTAGAACAAAAAATATCAAAAACAAAGACTAAGATTTTGATTCGTCATACTTCTTCTACTTTTACCTCTGCATGGTTCAACCAATTTATCTGGAAAAATGTTACAAAAATAAGCGTATATTATTAGTGTGATATATAAAAGCCCTTATAATTGCCCAGAACTTACTTTTAGAAATTGAATCAAGAATACGAATCATTTTATGCATAGTAATTACATTGCCTATTGTCAACAACATGAACAAAAAATTGTGCTCTCAATTATTTGTATTTCAAAGTTATTCCTTCTTCAAACAAAACGGCATATATATCCTAATTGATTCATCTTTTGTATATATTAGATGGAGAAATTTTATAAAAGCTAAGCAAGACAAGAAAGAAAATTAAAAGTAAATACAAATAAAGCAAAGAGGAAGATGGTACTTATTACCTTTATTATATTGATTTTATGTATCCAACTAGATTCCAATTCTTGAAGTATAGAGGCCAAGTGACAAATATTGCTCACAAAATTTTATCAATTCTATGTTTTAATTGTGATCTTCAAAATCATGCAGTTTGTATTCATCCTTATACATAGAAAGACTTGTCACTACATGTGTTTCATCAACGTCTTACGCCAGCACAACTACTTTTAATACTCTTAGATTTTAAAATTCTTCTTAGAAGAGAGATTGGTGGAAGTTTAAATAATAAACACAATCATAGCATGCTAGTGCATATGAACCAAATTATTATGTAGAAAAGTCAAAGAAATCTCAAATTGCAGCTATGATAATGGATGAACTACTTAATTAGTCTTGTGCGTTTACACAAACCATGGATGAAATCTTCTAGAGTGTGGAAGAATAGAAATTACCCCTTTATCTTGAAAGTCATGAGTATTTTTTTTCCGAAAAACAATCACTTTAATGGTACAAACAAAATCAAAAAATCATCAAAATATTGTGTCACGATGAACGACCTTATAGTTGCATTACATTATTTGAAATGTTTTTGAACATAATAAGAATGCACTTACCGAGTCTAAAACATTTCAACCAATATAGTGAAACTAAGATTCATCGTGGTACAATATTTTGATAATTCTTTGACCATATATTGCCACCATTAAAGGGATTTTTCTTTAGAAAAATTGCTCATGACCTTCAAGCAAAAAGGGTTAAATTCCTTTCTTCGATTCCACACTATATATATATATATATTTTTTCTTATATATAGAGGTAATACACAAGACTAACTTATTAATCCGTTGTCATACAGATTTCTTTAACTTTTCTACTTCACAATTTTTTCATGCACTAACATGTCATGAAATTGATTATGATATGAACTTCCAATAATTATCTACTAAGACATTTAAACATCGAGAGTACTAAAAATAGTTGTGCGTGAGCAAGACATTGAGCAAACTCATGTAGTGATTTTACATTTATATTAAAAAAAAAAATGAAATGAAATGGAATGAAATATCAACTACAATTACAATGAAAAATTTAAATTTCACACACTTACAACAATCAATTTATATTAAAAATATAAATTCATTAACGGAAGTAGTTTTAATATATTATCATAAATAGATTTTTTGACTTGACCATCCATTAACGGAAGTAGTTTTAATATATTATTATATATAGATTTCTTGATTTGATTAATTTGGTCAAATCAAAAAATCTATTTATGATAATATATTAAATAACTTCCATTAATGGGTTTATATTAAATCAAAAAAAAATTATGTTAATATATTAAAACAACTTTCATACACTATTTGAGGTTCAATTTACATTATTTGATACCAATGACTCATAGGCTAAATTCATTTAAAATATGAAGTTTTGAAAGATATATACTTTGATATTCAATTTATATTGTTTTGGACACAATACCTTATAGAGAAAAAAAATATCAATGTCACGTCATATAATTATACTCCTTTATATTTAAAAAAGGTGAACTCCGTAGCTAATTTATATTGTTGCGGTACTTCAAAGGCAAAATTCAATACCATATCATATATTCATAATTAAAAAATATATATTTTAAATCAATTTTTCCTATGAAGTAGTACATGCTGGGCATCAAATAATTCACTAATAAAAGAATCATATTCATATTTTAAATCATCAATTTTGTATATAGAGTACTGTACCCAACGATACAATACCAAAGAATTCATATTTTTTAAATATAAATTAATATGAAAATATGACATGTTATTGAATTTTATAAGCAAATAAAAGATTTTTTTTGGACAAAATATTTCTAAAAATAAATATAAAAACAAAAAAATCTTTATTTTTTTTTAATTTTAGGAGCCGTTTGAGCCGGTAAGTACCCGACGAGTACTCAGACAAAAAGAAAAACAAAAAAAAACCTAGTGCGACGTCGGTGCGTATTCATTGAGTATCGGGTGCTTACCCTCTGGTCTCAGTCAACTATAATATAACCGCCGCAAAATAAAACCCCGCAACAAAAATCACTGCAAAATATAATTTTACCTTTATGGTTGATTGAATCTAGGGTATTGCAAAAAATCAAATATTACAGGGGGAATTCTAAAAAAAAAAATTATAGAGATTATTGCAAAATTTGGATATTTTATAGCTGGTATTGGCCTATTAACACTAGTGTTCTCAGGGAAAGATGACTTTAATAGTCTAGAGTTTATGGCAAGTACTGACATGAAGTGGTTCAACCTCTTACGGAGTTGTAAAGGATTGAACTATAGAGAGATTGAACTGTAGTTCTCCTTACTAAATTTAGAGTGAATATCACCGCTTGACCTATTAACGTTTGGCTATTGAACCAAATTGTTTTGTTCTGTCAATTCAATTCTCAAGTGAGTCGGTCAGCATATACTGTATAGTGACATTAATTAAATTAAATTAGTAGAGGGAAACGAAAAAAGAAAAGGTGATGAAATTTAGAAAGAGAGTGAGCGAAATTAGCGGCAACAAAAGATTATGCATGTAAGATTTACCCTGTAAAAAAGATTTGCCTAAATAAATAAATAGAATAAAATAAAATATTACCGTTGAAGGTAATTCCCGTTGGCAAGCGCGCGGGTGAGACTTGATCACCAAGGTAAGGTTGATTTATTTATAACCGTTGCAATTCTTATGAAGCGAAGTGACCTATATATATATATATATATATATTTTATAAGCAAAAGAATTTTAATTATAAGGAGTACAAGGGGTACTCAATCCTTACAATTTAAAAGAAAAAGACCACATTAGGTGCGATGAATGCATTCTAACGGGTCTTTACACCAATCCGTATAAGAAATATTTACATTAAATCTTGTACGACCAAAAAACCATAACCAAACTATGTAGACTATTTGCTTCACCAATGAGGAAATAATAATCTGCTTGCCGCGGAACACAATATTGTTACGAGTACGCCAAATGCACCACGTAGTGGCCAACCAAATAAGATGTCTAATCCTCACTCACTCAATTATAACACTTTGCTTTGTTTCTTCACTCACTCACTTTATCTTTTTTCACTGAGAATCATCACATCAGAGATTCATCAATTCAATAATTGCTTTAATTAGCGTTACATTACAACATTCTTCAGAGTAGACACCTTCTTCTCTTGTTCTGTTTCTTTCTTTCTGTCTAGTGAGTGTTGTTCATTCATACACTTTACACATTAATTGTTTGTTTATACTTTTCAGCAATGGACCAACAATATCAACTACTTCCTATCAGAAGTGTAAACTGCGATTCTGTTATGATTCTCGATGCTATTGATCGATATCTCCCTCCTCTTCCTTTTTATCGCACTTTTCCTACAAGGAACCAGCAGTCAACAAGACTTAGAACAAATTACGTTGAACCGAGGATGACCACCGCTCATAATGTCGCTTATGTTGATGGTCACCATATTTTTCATGTACTGGACAGCATCAACCATGTCACTCAACTCCAATCTTCGTCTACAACAAATCTTCAAGCTCACCAAACACAACATTTTTATCACAATTTCCAAAGGATTAGAATTGAAGAAACAAGGGAGGAGTCTGAACCTTGTTCTGTTTGTCTCGTCGATTTTTCGGTTGGATCGAATAATGCAATTCAGTTGTCTTGTTCGCATGTTTATCACCAAGACTGTATTATGAAATGGCTTCATAGGTCCAACACTTGCCCTTTGTGTCGTAGGACTGTTTCTGAGGTTCCCTAGCTTGTGCCATTATTCGTGTATCTATGTTTGTTGACTTTAGTTTCTTTACATGTTTTTATCTTTGTTTGTTCTATTTTTTGGTGAATAATCAATATACATTTTATTTCTATTGTATTAATATACTACAAGGTATTGCGTTTAAAACACTTCTTCATGTTGTCCCATAAAAATATTCATTTTAATCAACTTGATTTCATTTAACTAAATTTGTCCTTAGATCAATTTTATGATCTCGCTTACAGCACCCACGGCCTAACGTGCAAACAGAATTCAAAATGGCTGAGATCGAGCGAGAATGTGAAGAAGATTGTAGAAAAAAGGGCTTCCAATCCGTACAATTAAAGGAAGCTAGCTACAAATTACAACTGTAAGAGAATTGTTGAAGCTATCTGTCATAAAATTTGCACATTCATAGATAAGGGTCACCAAATCCATTCATAGATCAAATCGGTAAACCATCCTAACTTAATACAAGAAGTAAGAAATTGAAATTCAGAACAAGAAATGCTTCAAGTACAGCAAATTTTCAAAGAAATCGTAAATGACATAACATCAGTTGAAACTTGACACCATTACAGCTGTGAAAATGGAACGAGCCACTACCTCAAACGAAAATAGCTTTATAGAGTTTAATCCCGGTTGTCTTAATGGAAATACATAGTCCAAATGAAATTTTAAATAATTTAAGGCTATCACAGACAGCGAACAACAGTTATACATCGGCATTAAGAGAAGATATGAAATGTCTAATGCATGCGACAAATATGAGTATCCATAAATCATGCATTAAGTTAAGCATGACTTCTCATCCATAAATAATTGAAATTATTGATCTTTGCTAAAGAGACATCCAAAGACAATACCAAGTGATCATTCATCTCATGGACCCCATTTTTAACAATCATTTCTCAAACAAATTGATTTGAAAAACTCTTTAAGACTATAAATATATACACTACTTACCCTCACAGAAATCATAAGTCATTCACATACTCAAGAATCAAAAGATGTATATATTTTTCTCAAATTTGAGAGCTTTAGCTTCTTCTTTGAAACATTTAAAATGGGTTTCCGTTTACCTGCAGCTGTAAGAAGGGCTTCATTTAGCAGTAGCCAAACATCATCGAAAATCACAAACGTTCCAAAGGGCTATCTTGCCGTGTATGTTGGAGAGGAAATGAAGCGGTTTGTTATCACCATGTCATACTTGAACCAACCTTCATTTCAAGACTTGCTGAGTCAGGCAGAGAAAGAATTCGGATATGATCATCCAATGAGTGGCCTAACAATTCCTTGCACAGAAGATGCATTCTTGCATATTACTTCTCGCTTCAATGGACTATAAATGTACAACTACAAGAGACTGACATAGATTAGTACTGACATTTTGTACAATAGGCATTGTTTACACTTGTAAATATTTTCATTCTCCCTTTATTGGGAATCGACGAAATTTGTCCATCTTAATGACATGAGATTTATTCAAAATTTTAGCATTTTACGAGTCTCAAATAATTCTAAATATTTGCTGCTTCATTATCAAATCCAAGTTACTGTGTTAACTTTTAATTTACGAGATATTCATCAAAACGTGATAATGTTATGATTACGTACACAGTTTTTAAAATGCAATTGAATCGTTAATATTACGGAGAAGGAGAATCACAGTCAAAGCCATTTGTTTATTATTTTGCAGTATGTGGTTCATTTATATCCTGGTTTTTTACCCCACCAAAAAACCTCTTATCTTGTGCTTCTTCAAATTCTGTCTAAAATACAATTTCGGTCCCATCTCGAAAGGTCCATCACTTCTTGCATTGTCCTAATCAAACAAAAACAGTACATGGCTTGTTAGTTGTTTATCAATCTGTAATCTTTAAAAGGATAAATTCTATCTACACATTTGTTACACACTCTTAATAATTGGTTCATACTTCAAAAGCTAGTTCAAAAATATATGCTGACAGATAATTTCTTTGTATTGGGATGAGTGGACTTACATCCTGATTAGCTTAATACAAATGTTCATAAGGTATTTGGTAGGTATATTGACAGTGAATTATGCCAATGTTATTTGGTAAGATCACGCTATCAAAAGCTGTTTTCTCTTGCCTATGAAATCTGAAAACTAGAAACTAATACGGTCCGTACGAGCAAGTAGCAAGTAGCAACTATCTATCTACCTATGAAGAAAATTTGAGATGTTTTAAGCATGTCTGATACATAAGAAGTTAAGTACTTAGTAGGTTTTCTAATATGTGCATACCAGTTTCATTTTCTGAATGGTCACTATGTTGGAACAGCCTCTTCATGTGGGACAGTATCATGTGATCACTTGTGAACCATAGTCTTCACTGTCTCCAACAAGGCTAAGAGGAAAAAAACCGACAATTCATAAATAGCGTGTTAGTAATATATTACTGATATTTCTCATAATTTTTGAGGTGGTCATTCATAAACATTAGGTTATATTATCAATATGAAGAGAACATGTGCCATGTCTGATGCATGTATACAAAATAATGAGCTGGAATTGAGTTTAACATGAGCTTATCTCTTTTGATTTTTGAGTGGCCGCGGTTTGCACTCTAACACAACACCATGAGATCTCTTGTCCCACAAGTCACATAATTTTAACAATAATTTCTCTAGCAAATGAATTTGGAAGCTCTTCAAAACTATATAAATACACTTTCCTCATTCACAACTTCACAAATCAAGCAAGCAAACAAGCAAACAAACAAACAAACTTAGATATATTTTTTCCAAAATCTGAGAAATTTATAGCTTGTTCTTCAAAACATTTGAAATGGGTTTCCGTTTACCTACTATTAGACGCACTTCATTTACAGGTAGCCATGCATCATCAAAAGTTGTGAATGTCCCAAAAGGATATCTTGCTGTCTACGTTGGAGAACAAATGAAGCGATTTGTGATCCCCATGTCTTACTTGAACCAATCTTCATTTCAAGACTTATTGAGTCAAGTAGAGGAAGAATATGGATATGATCATCCAATGGGTGGCCTCACGATTCCTTGCACAGAAGATGTTTTCTTGCATATTACCTCTCGCTTCAATGACCTATAAATCTTACATTGAAGGATACTAACATAGATTAGCATGGAAAATTTGTACAATAGTTATCATTTAGATTTGTAAGGATTTTTTCCATTTCCTACATTTCGAATGGGATAGAATTGTTTATATGAATGACAAATTCAGGAACATATCTTTGATATTATTTATTTCTAATTATAAAATGACATCATATATATGCTCCTATATGCTTCTAGTTAGTAGTTGTTTTTTTTTATTAACTCTCATGTTTTAAAATGGACGGGGCCTTGATAATCTAGAGTTTAGTCATGAAAGTAAGTAAAATCTAACAATTATTTTAGTCAGATTTTGAACTTAGATTCTCTCGAACAATTCAACTTTAATTTAAGTTCGTTAACCACATAAAATCAATCACTTGTACAGTTCATACCTATCTTGACATCTTGTATCTTAGCTCACAAACTTTTTACTAGCTTTATGATTCTATTAAGTGCTTCTTCACCTAGTCAGAGCAATGTTTAGTCAGATTTTGAACATAGATTCTCTCAAACGATTCAACTTTAATTGAAGTTCGTTAATCACATAAAATCAATCACTTGTATAGTTCATACCTATCTTGTATCTTATCTCGCAAACTTTTTACTAGCTTTATGATTCTATTAAGTGCTTCTTCACCTAGTCAGCAATTACGGTAGTCATAAATAATAACAAAGCTCTTCCAATTACGTGCTTCTAGTAATTTGGTCAACTTCTCTTTCACTTTGCTACAAGGATTGTGCAAAAAAACTGTATAGTTACTCTATAAAAATGTTTTTACTTCTAACTATTTTAGTTTTTTTGGCTCAAATGTGTTGCTAGTAAGAGTTTACCACTTTGCTACAAATGGTGTTATTATTTCTTGATAAAATCCCATATAAACCAATAAACTTGAAGCAATTTTTTGTTTTTACCATTAATATCTGGTTCAATATATATCAAAACCAACACAAGAATTTGAAATGACACAAAATAATATATCAATTCACATGAATATTGTTTCATTGAAGTTAGTTAGGTTCTCATTTCAGATTTCCACTAATTAGGAGGAAACATCAAAATGGACAAAGAATTCTTGTTGCAACTAATCTATCCTACAATGTTCTATATATGTTATAACATTTTCATATGACTTTTTGCAGTATGAATTAGTTACAAGCGAGAAGTTGTATGTAAGAAGACATCTTCGTTGCAGGGAATCGTTAGACCACCCATTGGATGACAGTAACCGAATTCCTCTTCAGCTTGGCTAAGCAATTCTTTAAATAAAGGCTCATTCAAGAATGATACTGGAATCAAGAACCTCTTCATTTTCTCTCCAACGTACACTGCAAGATATCCTTTTTGCGGCACTTCCAATTGTTTGCTAGATGATGATCGTCTAATACCAGGTAAGCGAAAACCCATTCTTGTTTATGTTTCTTAGTGATCGATCTCAAAGAAGTGTATAGTAGGAGAAATAAGTGAACTTGAATAATGATGCTTCAAGGTAAGAACTATTTGTGTTGCTTCTTAAACCCAAACGATCGATGAGTATATATAAACTTTGAAAACCAATTATGCATGGTGAATGAGTTATTGAATGGGATGAATCTCATTAATGATCACATGGTTCTGTCTTGGTGGTTTTAACAGATGATTAAGCTTGTGAAAGAGACCTTGTTCACATGTTCCAGACAAACTATAAACATACTTATCAACTACTTTGTCCTTGTTTCTATAGGACTCATAGAACCACTGGTATATATAGCTATACTTATCAAGTACCATGAAATTTGGAAGTTGTTCCTACTTCATATGGATAAAATTGTTCCACTTGAATAAGGACCAAAACAAAACTTGGGTTTCTATCCTCTTTTTGAAGTCCCTGGCTTACATTTGACCACAAGCATTGCTGTCTATGTCTGCTGAATTGATTTTGAATATTTTATCATTCAATCTTTGATAAAGACCAATAGACAGTATCATGTGATATCTTGTTAACCATAGTCTTCATTGTCTCCAACTAGACCCTTCAATAACTAAGTCAAGAACAATATAATTGTATATGCACAATTCATAAATAGTGTGTTATTTTATGACTGATATTTTTCTCATAATTCTTCAGGTTATAAATCAACATGAAGTTGTGTTATCAATAAGAAAAGAACATGTGGCATGTCTCATGCATGTCTCAAAAGAAATGAGTAGACATTATACAGCTATTGAGTTTTAACATGATCCTTTCATTCATAATGTGGGGTTAGCACTCTTATTGAACTTATTGATACTAAGACAACACCATGTGATATTTCTCATCACTTGGCCCCATCAATTTAACAATTATTTCTCTAAGACAAAGGGATTTCAAGAAACTCTTCAAATCTATAAATATAGTCTCCTGACTCCTTCACAACCATCACAAATCACTCAAGCAATAATCAAACTAAGATACAATTTTACTTAGATCTAAGAAACATAACTTGTTCTTCAAATTTGAAATATTTGAAATGGGTTTCCGTTTACCTGCAGCTATTAGACGTGCTTCATTTAGCAGTAGTCAAACATCATCAAAAGTATCAAATGTCCCAAAGGGCTATCTTGCATTGTACGTTGGAGAGGAAATGAAGCGGTTTGTTGTCCCGTTGTCATACTTGAACCAACCTTCATTTCAAGACTTGTTGAATCAGGCAGAGGAAGAATTTGGATACGATCATCCAAAGGGTGGTCTCACAATTCCTTGCAGAGAAGATGTTTTCTTGCATATCACTTCTCACTTCAATGGACTATAAATCGACAACTTCAAGTGACTGACATGCATAGATTAGGAGAAACATTTTTTGAATAGTCATTATTTAGATTTGTAAAGATTTTTTCCCTTCCATATCAAATTGATCAGGAACAGATTATTTTGTTATTATTCATTTCCAACCGTAATAATAATATATTCAACAACTCTATGGGCTTCTATATGCTTATATTCATAAATTGAAAAAAACTGGTTCCTTTGAAATAAAAATAATAATGTTGAAGCAATATCTAGCTCGAATATTCTCACAATCTCACAAATATTATAGAAAACAATTTTGGTGGTAGCTTTGACTTATGATTTATAGTGCAATATCTTGGCCAAAAAATAAGATGTGTTTATCAAATCTTAAATATCAGTCGAATTAGTGTTTCTTAACTTGTGTTAAAGGCAAAATACTGCATGAGCAAAAATTTGAGAAATATCAAAAGAGTATTTATATTTATTTTCTTAAAGGTGAAAGAGTTTCATTAGACTGATTATGGCAGTAAATCTAATGCCGCAACCTCGAAACTAAATACTTTAAGGATTGTGAACTGGGCCGAATACGTACCACATATCGAAGCAAATTGCGAACCTGATGGCGGTCATAGCAACTGTGAAAAGTGGTTGAGTAGTAGCGCGATAGAATTTTCGTTCCTGCGAAATTTTCAACAAAATTGTTTTGTTGTGTATGTCAATTCAATTATACTCAAGTGAGTCGATCACCATAAACAAATTAAGTAGTTAATTATCTCTCGCTTACTTTCATTAGCATGAGTGTTTCATTAATTAATCCAAACGACAATTAACGAGTGTTTCCGGACACTCTTTAAACATTAAAAGTTCTTCTATATCAATCGTTAGTGGGTTCAGTGATGCACCAAGTGATAATTGGTGCAGAACTTAGTAAGAATGATCACAGTTTGATCCCCGCAACTGCGATCGGAAGAGGCTGGAACCACTTGATGCCAGAACTGTCTCCCGAACCCAGATTAAACTGGTGGCGAAAACCAAAACAAAAAATTAAAGTTTTTCTATGACTTTTAAATGTGTAAAGTTGACACATTAAAAATGGTAATTTTAAATTTTTTGAATAAAATTTTTATTTAAATGGAATACTTAAAGATTGTCTTTTGAGCATCGGTTAACCAAACCCTATCAATTATTTATATTTTTAGTACATCACAGTCGATTATTTTATTTTTTTGACGAATCACAATCAATTATTGTTAATAAGGAAATGCAATAAAAAAAAAGACGGAAATGATTGATTGAGAGAGCGAAATTTAAAGAAAATATAATATAGAATCCTGTTTAACGAAAATAGTAGCAATAAATAAGATTATAACATGTCCCATGAGCTTAGCTCAATTGGTTGGACATCGCATTATATATGTAGGGGGCGGGGATTCGAACCCCGGTCATCCCACTTCTCCACTTTAAAAGTGGAATTTCTAGCCGCTAGGCTACTTGACCAAAAAAAAAATAAGATTATAACATTGTTTAAAATCTGTCAAAAAAAAAACATTGTTTAAAAAAATTATAATAGAATCCTGTTTTTTATCCAAGATTAACAGAATCTAAATAGAAAAGATAATCCTAAAATATAGTAAAAAAGATTTACCCCGAATCAAATCAGGACAGATAATTAGCAAACTTGGTGAACAAGATATTGTTCAATTAATGCTGCCTTCTATAAATTTGCATAACCACTCACTCTTTGTTATCTTTCACTACATCTTTCTATTCTCTTTCACACGCTTTAACTCTTTTTCTCTATTTCTTTATTATCTTTCATCAGTGTTAGAAAAGATCAATGGAGCAACAACAACAACAACATACAAAAAAGTTAACAAACGTGGAAGTAACAAGTGATGATGAAGGTAGCATCTCCATTTGGGAGTATTTAGCAAGAGCTGCGGGTACATATCAAGAAAATACAAAATTTGATAACGGCGACATTGTCAAGATGCGAACCCCTAATTTGTTCTATCAATGCGGCAAGTCAAAAAGGAAGTGGTATGGTCCCTTTAAAATCCAAAGGAAGTGTAAGGGTAACAAATGACTTATTTGGGATGATAAACTTGAGTTTGCAAAAGTGAAAGAATGGGAATTAGAGCTTATGGAGGAACAAGATTATGAGCAAATCAAAAAAATCAAGAAGGACCATGTTTCACCTTAAACAAGCACTGCTTTGGAATAATTCGTGTTTCATATGATTCTTTTTACATATTTTTGTTTTGTTTTGATTGTTACATGTTTTTATTTTAGTTACGTTTCTTCTATTTGTTGTTGGTGAATTAATATAAAATACTAGTATTGTTCTTTGTTAAATTTGAGTTTATTTTATTTGTTTTATTTTATTTTAGTTACTTTTAATACTTTTAGATTTTAAAATTCTTCTAAGAAGAGAAATATGCAGAAGTTTAAATAATAAACACAATCATAGCATGCTAGTGCATGAACCAAATTACAGTTATGACTTATGACAATGGATGAACTACTTAGTCTTGTGCGTTTACACAAACCTCTATGGATAAAATCTTTTAGAGTGCGGAAGAATAAAAATTATCCCTTTATCTTGAAAGTCATGAGTAATTTTTTTCCGAAGAACAACCACTTTAATGGTACAAACAAAATCAAAATATTGTGTCACGATAAACCTTATAGGTGCATTATATTAATTGAAATGTTTTTGGACATAATAAGAATGCACTTATTGAGTCTAAAACATTTCAACCAATATAGTGAAACTAAGATATTCACCATGATACAATCGATTTATATTAAAAATATTAATCTTTTTTTTTCTTTTTTTGACAAAAAAAATATTAATCTATTAACGGAAGTAGTTTTAATATATTATCATAAATAGACGTATTGACTTGACCAAATAAACTTATTGACTTGATCACTAATTTTTGTTGGTCAAGTCAATAAATCTATTTATGATAATATATTAAATCAGGATAGATAGTTAAGAAACTGATCTATATATAAAAGCACTCACTCACTCTTGTTCCTAATTCATTGATTCCACTATTGCACTCTTCTTCACAGAGACAAGTACTCTGTAATTCTCTTCTTCACATACGTTTTTCTCTTCTCTTTCACACAAAAAAGACCAATGGAGCAACAACAACATACAAAAAAGTTAACAAAAATGGAAGTAACAAGTGATGATGAAGGTAGCATCTCCATTTGGGAGTATTTAGCAAGACCTGCGGGTACATATCAAGAAAACAGAAAATTCGATAACGGCGACATCGTGAAGATGAGGACCCCTAATTTGTTCTATCAATGCGGAAAGTCAAAAAGGAAGTGGTATGGTCCCTTTAAAATCCAAAGAAAGTGTAAGGGTAACAAATGGCTTATTTGGGATGATAAACTTGGGTTTACAAAAGTTAAAGAATGGGAATTAGAGCTTATGGAGGAAGAAGATTATGAGCAAATCAAGAAAATCAAGAAGGACCATGTTTCACCTTAAACAAGCACTGCTTTGGAACAATTCGTGTTTCATATGATTTTTTTACATATTTTTGTTTTGTTTTGATTATTACATGTTTTTATTTTAGCTACATTTCTTCTATTTGTTGTTGGTGAATTAATATGAAATACTAGTATTGTTCTTTAAGTTAAATTTGAGTTAATTTATTTCTCTTCCTAGGAAAATAATTCACTTTTAATTCCTATTATACTCTTTAAATTTTATTCAATAATCTTAAAAACTTATATGAATAATATATCATAAATCAGTCAATGACACTATCTGCGACTCTGCCTAATTTTTTAGAGGTAAAAAACGTTTCTCCTTCAGTCAATTATTTTCATATTTCATGTGGTAGATGAGATGACAAAGAGAATAATTTTCTATTATCTTTTTTTTTTGTCAGATAGTCTAGTGGCTAGAAATTTTACCCCTTAAAAATGAATAAGTGGGCATACCGAGTTCGAACTCCGGTCCCTGCACTTCCGTATAATATGTCAAATCAATTGATCGAGCTTAGCTCGTAGGATAATTTTCTATTATCTTCTTCATCAACATTAACGTGTCAAAACCATTTTCATATAATTTTTAATAATTTTAATAATAGATAAATAAAAGTCCTTCCTCCTAGATTTGATAAAATACAAATAAATTGTTCATATATTACAGTATTAAGCTATATTAGCTTAAAAAAAAAACTCTTCCTATTCCAAATTCAATTGAACAAAACACATCATGAAGAAATACTATATACGTGAAAAATGCGTACGCAAATTGAAGAAATTTCTTTTTCCCAAAGGTGAATAAAAAGAACTCAGAAATTCACTGGGTTGCTTCATCTCACAAAATTGCGAAACTTAATCAATACTAATAAACTTATAAACATAAAATCCTTTCGTGTACCTAAAATCATGATCCTTAAACTCAAAAATTGTGATTCATTCAAAGAAAATCATGAATTGTGGCCTAAATTCACAAAACCTAGCCTCACGAAATTCCTTCTCTACTCTTCTTCATCTCAAGAAACTCTAAACTCAAGAATAAAGAAATCTCAAAAACTCTTCAATTTGTTGCTCTTTCAAAATGTGAGTCTCGTTCGAAACACATCTTCTTCTTCAATCCACAAAGATATACTAATTTTAACACATCTTTTATTTAGTATCACTACTATGATTGAATGCACATCTACATCATTTAATGCTTTCAATTGCGTGCCTATGGTATGATAATTTATGACGATATATAATACAGACATTTCTTTAATTTATATCACTAATGTCACATTCTTTAATATGAGTTCATATTTAGTCTGTTTATAATGAATAAGTTTTCTATTGAATTGTGTGAGAAATGTAGAATGCATTATTATATAGGAATGACAAGTTTGATGCAATTGCATTGAATTATATTCGATTTTGTTAAAAATTTGAGATAGTTTTGCTTAGGTTTTGTTTGGATTGGTGGTATGTGATAGAATGGAATGAAGTGGTATATTTTTAAGTTCCATTGTTTAAATTTGTAAAAAATTAATGGAGTGGAATGGAATATGAATCCATTCCATCTAATTCTCTTATTTTCCTTTCCTCCCAAATTGGGGGTATCCAATGGAATGAAGTTTTTTCTCTTATTTTCTCTTACGGTTGATTTATTATGTATGCAAGTTTCACTTTCTTTCTAGGCGAGACAAAATGATGGTGAAAAAAAATGAAATGAGCAGGAAGAAAATTATGAGCGATGTTTTTAATGCATTCTTATCACTCTATGTAATCTATTTATAATGAAAATTTTGGGATAAGATTAATTTTTATGTAAGGCAATAATTTAATTAGTTTTGCTAACGAGTGCACCAGGTGCACTCTTTAAGTAGACTATTTAAGGAAATTATTTATTCAAAAAATTAAACAACACAATTTTTAAAGCATTAATTTTATACATTTTTTTAAAAAGTCTATAAAAAAAAGTGGCTTAACCAGTTAAGCTACCCATCCTCCATTGAATATATGTATGTAATATTTAATATTAGTGTGTATCTCGCGCCATGTGCGGTAAGTGTCACATGAATTTATATATTTTCTCTGTTCCGTATTATAAGAGAATTGATGGTAATACTGAATGTTAAATATATTTTCTCGGATTTTATTTGGGCTTTTTTGGTCATATTTGTTTCAGTTTTATATGAGATTTGTTCCTACTTTATTTTTATATTTTATCGTATAAATATAGAGGTTTAGGAACACAGAAAAACACAAGAGAAGAATGAAATAAACAAATACATTCTAAAGTATTTATTCTTCATCTTGGAAACACTATTTTAATTTCTAGATTACAAGAAGAAACTTAGGATTAGGGCAGGATTAGATTTGACGGCTGATTCAAGTAACTCTAATTTTGAGAGTTTCATTGTAACAATTATTCTTTGGTTATAGTGGAACCAAGGGGCTGCTCTCTCCTCCATATTAGGTCATATTGACTGAATTGGGTAAACAAACAGAGTGTGTATATTACTGCTTTCTTTAATCTCTCTTCCTTAATTGTGTTGGATTATTATCTTTATTGTGTCTATACTCTTCTATATTTGGTTGCTTGATCACTTTGCTTCACAATCAAATTTATTATTAGTGTAATTTTATTCGACAAATTCGCAAGAATAATATCAAATTAATCAATATGCTTATCAGTTACTTAATTTCAAGGGTTATGATTGATTGAACCTTTCTACTCTTAAAAATCATATTAGTATTATCCAAACAATTAATCCTCCATCTTCCCTAAATTTTATTAAACTAATTAAAAAATTCACGAAACGATTTAGAAATTAGATAAATTGAAGAAATCATATCAATAAAGTCATTATTAATTCTAATGATGATCATGAGTCGATCATCACTGCAAAAGCAAACAAACATTAAAAACAAAGACACTGACAAAAATAAAGACCAGCAAATTAAAATAGACTTCATGACACACACACACACCACACACACTCACACAAAGCGCATAAATATTTCAAGGGACAAATTCATTTGACTAAGGTCCAGATGTTCCGGTGTTAGCATCATGAAATGGCAACATGGAGAAGTCCCAAGGAAAATGTTGATTATCACTTTGCATATCATGATTCACAGTTTCCTGTAAACCATGAACATCAACATTGTGACCGATATTAACCATTCCATTTATAGCTTCAGTTCCATTTCCAACCTCCTCTTGGGCTTGGACTGGTAACATGGAGAAGTCCCATGGCAGAAGCTGATTGTCACTTTGCATACCATAATTCATGGTATTTTGCAAACCTTTAACACCAGCATCTTGACCCATATTAGATATTCCATTGATAACTTCAATTCTATTCCCAACCTCCTGTTGGGCTTGGAATGGTAACACAGAGAAATCCCACAACATATATTGATTATCACTTTGCATACCATAATTCATGGGTTCCTGCAAACCTTGAATACCAGCATTTTGACTCATATTAGATATTACATTGATACCTTCAATTCCGTTTCCAACCACCTGTTGGGCTTGGAATGGTAACATAGAGAAGTCCCACGACATATATTGATTATCACTTTGCATACCATAATTCATGGTTTCCTGCAAACCTTGAACAACAGGAACTTGACCGATATTAGCTATTTCATTGATAGTTTCAATTCCATTTCCAGCCTCCTTTTGGGCTTGGATTTTCATTGAACTAATTTTTTGTCCAACCTCATTCAACTTGGTATCAATAAACCCAGTCAGATTATTGAGTTCATTAATGTTCATATCTCCAAAATTATAATTTAGATTGTTACAGACATTACTGATGAGAATGTTAAATTCCTTCTGATTTTTTTCCATTTGTTTCCTCAACAAATTTTGGGATTTCACAATGCTTTGCTTCAAGAAGCCCTCCAAATCCAACATATTTTTGCTTCTAGTGAGTTCGGGCAAACTCAAGAACTTGCCTAACACAGTTTTTGTTTTCATATCGTGTGGCCAAACCTCTGGTTGAACATCGTTTTCACCATAGATTATTGCACATGCTTCTGTCCCACAAAGGGTGCTGAGCTCAGTAAGCTTCTTCAATAAGCCTAACAAAAAAAAATAGTTAGAAGTGTAAACGATATATGATTGAGAGGTCAACTAAAAATAAATTTGATCCAATTTTTTTCTTCATATTTTCTGTAATTTTCTAAGGGAATAAAATCTATGGTAGGCAAGGTTGACACATAAACTTTATTGAAAAAAATATACTAACAAATTTCTAACCTGATTTCCTTTTTTTGTAAGATGCATTTCTTTTCGCTTGATTGATTATGTATGCAAGTTTCACCTTCTTTCTAGCCATGACAAGTTGATGGTGAAAAAATGAAAGGAACAAGAAGAAAATTATGAACAATGTTTGTTATGCTTTCCTATCACTCCAGGTAATCTATTTATAATGAAAAATTTGGGATACAATTAATTTAAATTTAAAGCATGAAATCTTAATTAATTATTATAATATTTACTTTTAGAATTTTTTTGGTAGAATTAATTATTCACAATAAATGTAAGAATTAATTTTAGAATTTTAATAAATATAATATTTAATTTTATTAAATATAGCAATTTTAATATATTTCAATTTCAATATAGCATTTATTATTTAATACTACTTTTTTTTAATAATTAAATTAGTATACTTTGTCAATGTATGATTATTTTACCCATACACCTAATAATATGTTATCACATCAATTAATGAATGTAATAACAGATGAGTTATTGTAAAAAAAAAACAACAAATGAGTTGTCATATTTATTTGACGTGTCAAAACATTATTGAATTAGTTTACGTGATAAAACAATTAATGAGATGTATATAATATTGAATTAGTACTTATTTATAATAAATAATATGAAATACATTATTTTTGTCAAAATAAAATGAAATACATTACAAATTATTACTTTTGCATAGGGAACATTTTATTGTACTAAAATTGAATTATAATTATAATTTATTCAATTTTTTAAATGAAAAGTAACAGTAATATGTATGATACTTATTCATAGTTTTTTAATTTATTAGTAAAAGACATGTGCATTTGCATAGGTCTCTTAATTAGAGCTGTAAAAAAAGGTTGGGTCAATGCGACGACCTATTCAATTGAGACTTTTCAACCTAAGCCCATTAACCCTTATGAAAATTAGACTGGACCGGACTAATCATTGTAAAAATTATCATAAAAATTATAAAAATATCTATAAAAATTATCATAAAAATTATCGTCCACACATTATAAAAAAACATCTATAAAAATTATCATAAAAAATATAGTTAAATGTAAGTTTAATAAAAAATTATCATGAAAAATATAGTTAAATGTGTAAGTTTATATTTGCCTAAACTTTTAATAAAATTAAGTTTAAAAATTATTAATTTGATTCATTTTTTTATAGGAATTAAATTATAGTTTAGATTAAACTAGAGTTTAATTGATATTTATTGTTGATGCAAGAAATTTTTACAGATACATATAATCACATTTTAATAAAATTGATAATTATTAGAAACTAATATATCAAAATGACATAAAAAAATATTGAATAACTGAAAATAATACAATAAAACTAATGTGGTGTCCTTATTAATTATGTTCTAAACAAAAATAAAAGATTGCAATTTTATAAGGACAAAAAATATATTTAAAACTTTTAACAACAAAAAAATTCATACTAAAAATAAATGGAAAAGAAGTGAAAGTGTTATCAAACAACCATGACTTTGTTTGACAATACCAAAATTGAACTTATAAGCCCATTTTATAAAACAGATTTATTTGGTAATCGTCTATAATTTATTTTACTAGCTTATAATTTATTTTTCATATGTTATTTTCAGTAGACAGAACAGTACATGACAGTATAAGACAAAACAACACAAGATAAATATTTACGGTATTGAATAAATTTTGTCGTGTATGATATTTGACGGAGAAAATGTTATTTTGATGATTTAGACAAATTGTGCTAAATACAAAAAAGTTGTCTCATGGTTTAGTGGGGGGGTATGAATATTTGATTTTGTGTAGTCCTAGTGACAATTTTAAAATCAAACACAGTTCAACATAAGTTGTCCTGTTTTGTCCCTTATTTTTTAGTAGATCAAACACACTCAAAGACTTATATAACTTATAATTTTTTCTTCCACTTTTACTCTTATTATTATATACAAAATCTATGTTTATCCTTTATAATTGAAAATATAATAGTACTACATTTTCAATTTTCATATGCTTATTTATAATAGGCTTAAATATACTTTTGGTCCTTTAAATATTTTCAAGGTTTCACTTTGGTCCTTTAACTATTTTTTGTTCCGTTTTGGTCCTTTAACTATTTTTTCATTTCGTTTTGGTCCTCTAATTTTCATTATGTTAATTTATTTGGTCTTAATTATCGTTAGAAAAATGCCAAAAACGTTAATTTTGCGTACGTAACACTTAGGGACTTGATGGCTTTAGTGTGAGATCCAATAGAAAAACGCCACGTGGCCAGAAACTTCTTCTTCATCGCGTACGGAGCTTCCTCCATCACTGTCTCCGTCGACATCACCGGTGATCTTTCCAATCACGAAAACTTATGAAACAATACTCTAAAACCTCTCATTATTTACGTTGAATCCAAATCTAATGTCTGTTTTCTCATTAGAGGCTTCTACGTCTCGTTTTTGACATTTTTCTAACGATTAGGACCAAATAGGTTAACAGAATGAAAGTTAGAGGACCAAAACGGAACGAAAAATAGTTAAAGGACTAAAGTAAAACTTTGAAAATACTTAGAGAATCAAAAGTGTATTTAAGCCTTTAAACATAGTCAATTTGAAGGTTTTGTGAATTTATTTCGAATAAAGTCACACCAATAAATTTGATGTGTGGAGCAAAGCGATTAAACAACCAAATCAAAGAGTATAGAGATGATGAATATTAATCCAACAATTAAAGTAAGAGTGATTTCAGATAAAGCAGTAAAAGACACAATTGATTTGTTTATCCAGTTCAGTCAATATGACTTAGTATGGAGGAGAGAGAGCAGCCATTCTGTTCTACTATAACCAAAATATCACGTTACAATGAAACTTCCAATAAAGATTACAAGAATTAACCGTCAACCAACTCCCAATAAGGGTTACAAGAATTAGTCGTCAACCTAATCCTACTATAATCCAAAGTTTCTCAAGGTGAAGAATAAATACTTTAGAAAGTAATTTTTCGTTTCTTCACTTGTATTTTTCCTTATTTCTAAACCTCTATATTTATAGGGTAAAATATAACAATAAATTAAACTAGGAACAATCTCATATAAAACTGTAACAAATCTGAACAAAAAAGCTCAAAAAACAACTTGGCTCGCGCGCATACGTTGCACGTGTTTGGCAGAAATTGTTTTTCTTCCTTTTTCTATTTCAATAAGATTTCAAAGCAATTTTATCATAAAAACATATAATCGCAGGTCCTATCCCCCATATATCACAAAAAAAAAAAATTGTACTTCAAAACTATAAATTACTCCCATCAAGAATCGAACCTTGGACCTTCCTAACAAATATGTCTCATAGCTCTTACGACTTGAGCTATCATACGAAGATATCACAAAAAAATAATTTACACTAATAAGTATAATAATGAAAATAAATATTAATTTAATTTAATCATAAAAGAAGTTAATGAATATATAAATATATAAATTTAATCTGAAATAAAATTAGGTATATCATCATATATAATAGTATCCTGCGTGTCTTAATTTAGAGCGTTGAATAGAGATCTGAAGGACGAAAAGTGATGAAAGTTACTCTATCTTTCCCGCGCGAAAAGCAGTGGATCTAAATCATCAAAAACCCAAGACGCTTGAACTTCGAATGACACACACACACACACACACAGTGCGGTTCATTAGGGTCTCCACCATCGACTCAATTCGTATTCTGATTTCAGATTTCTCAAACAGAATAATAATCGATTCAATATTCAACAATGTTGATTCAGATTCCTCGTCTTACTAATTCTCTCAGAGAACCTTTCGATGTCGATCAAGCCTATCTTCATCGCAAAACCTTCCTCCAAAATCAAAAACCGATCAAGTAACTTCTTAAACCCTAATTTTTCATTCTCAATTTCCTTTTCGATGCTACTGAAATTGAATGCTTTCAGTTTCTTTCTGCAATTTATTGGTTATATATATATTTTTTTTATTTTGAACTTTGAAATTTTAGTGTTGCAAGCTCGCTTGATGAATCTGAACTTGCACGGAAGATTGTATATGGTTGGGAAGAAGGTATAGTATAGTTAAAGTTTTTATTTTAATTCATACAAAAAAAAGAATGTAGTTAGTTAGTTAGTTAGTTTTTTTTTTTTGACAATAGTTAGTTAGTTAGTTAGTGATATGTTTGCATTTGCTGAATTGGTGAAGCAGCTTCGTCGGAAGTGCGGCAAGCATACAAGCAGTTTATAGGAGCAGTAGTGGGCTTGGTTGATGGAGAAATGCGCTCTGAGGAGTTCCATGAAGTGGCACTCACTATGTACCGTTTTTTAAGCAGGCCAACTGAAGTGGAAGATTCTATTGATAAATTTCTTTATGATAAAAAGTAAGTGTTGGTTTTTGAAGTTTTGATTTGAAAGTAGTTACTAATAGGAAATTATTGAACTGTTGTTTTTATATAAAGGCATACAGTTATTCTTCAGCTTCATACGGCTTTTGGAAATTCTCTAGTTTGTTTGCCAGGGGCTTATTAAAAAATATGGAGGCCACAATAAGGCTTACATATTTGATTGTTATGTGTGAGTCGTAAATGTTGGAGAGATTATAGCATTGGTTCAAAGACTAAACTTTTGGTTTGTGACACGGATGTGCAGGGCAGAGTTGCAAAAACTTGTGGGTCATGCAATTGCTGATACTAAGTTGAGGGAAGTTGCATCTCTAGCACAGAAACTCTTAAATTTGCAGCCTAACAATACAAACTCTACCGTTTCTTTGGAAATAAACGATGATGTTGAGGAGGGTATGGAATTTGGAGAGGATTTGGTTTTTCAAGCTCCAGCTCGTTTCGTGGTTGATGTATCCTTAGATGAAGGAGACATAATGGATTTCAAAAGCACAGTTTCATTAGCATTTCAGAAAGAAGAGTATAGTCATACTTACCCAACGGACCAGTTTGTTGTTGAAGTAGAAAAGTTCAATTTGACCTGGTTAAGAGATGCATGTGATAAAATTGTTAGGAATTGTAATTCACAGTTTTCCCGAGATGAACTGGCAATGGCCATTTGTAGGGTTCTTAATTCAGAAAAACCTGGCGAAGAGGTATTGCTTGATTTCATTGTTCTTTATGAGAATATATACATACATATAAGGTTTTCCAACATGAAACTTATACTTTTTCCTTCTTTTTGAAGATAGCTGGAGATTTGTTGGACCTTGTTGGGGATACTGCATTTGAAACTGTGCAAAATCTTCTATTGGTGAGGATATGCTAGCTCCCTCTCTGATTTCTCAAACAGATCATCAGTAATTCTTTGTGGACTTCACTCTCATCCACGTGTCCAAATAATGATTGCTTCATAAAAAGTGTCAACTTTTACTTTTGAAAATTTTCAAGTTTTTCCTTTGTTTGAATAGCTTCTTTTGTTGGTTGATGACTTTCAGTTTGAGACTGAAGGTGTGATTGTCAACCACTTGATAGTGAAAGATAGTGTAGTTACTTGTGTATTTGTTTGAATCATACTTGATGTTTTGTTACTAATTGTAGCATCGGAGGGAGGTTGTCGATTCTATTCATTATGGCTTATCAGTACTCAAGTCTGATAAAAATGCTTCTACTCAGTCTCGCATGCCTAGTTATGGGACGCAGGTGTTGACCATGTTCTAAACCATCAATCTGCTCTTCTTCACTTGTATATAATGAGATGCAGACACATGTTGTATTATTTTAAAATGTTGCCTTCCATAAAGAACTACTTTTTTAGGTGACTGTACAAACAGAATCAGAAAAACAAATTGACAAGCTTCGGCGCAAGGAGGAAAGACGAAACAGAAGAGGAATTGAACATGCTGGGGACGGTGACTTGTCGACACTGGATTTCTCATCTTTACTTCAAGCAAGTGAGAGGAAAAATTTGGTTGATGGGATGATTGGTTCTGGAGATAGGGCAATAGCCGTTAATGCTCTTCCCGAAGGAACTATCAAAAAGTATCGTGAGGGGTATGAAGAGGTTTTTATTCCTCCAAAACCAACTGCGCCAATGAAACCTGGAGAAAGGCTGGTATATCTCTTTACTGTGATTTTTGAGATGCTTGTAACTATTTAATGAGATTATGAATCCTTTTTGGTAGAGATACTTCCCTCATTTACATATGTGAAATAAGCGCAATGGGTTTGATTTATGGATTGCGGTTGTCCTGACCAAGGTAATCAAAACTGGACTGATCATTGAACCGACGTGCTTACCGGTTCAAGGTTCAACCAGACGAACCCTTTTTAATTATATATATATATATATATATATATATATATATATATATATCTTTTGTTTTATATACACAAATAATAATAAATAAATTAATATAAGTATTTAATCTAAACAATTTTTCATAACTTTGTAACACTGAAATAGTATTTTTTATTCTGAACATTGAATCTACATGTGTAGGTATTTTAATACTTAACTTGGTACTTTTTAGTCTTGGTAGATACTATTTTTTATAGTAATATTATTGATTAATACTAATATACTAATACATATAACCGACTCTTTAGTAGTTTTATTTAGGTTGGTAAACAAGAATAACAGTCTTATTTAATTTTACATGTCTTTTGCCCAAGCCCTAAAATTGCCAAATGAGAAGAATGAGCCGCCGACCTCTCTTATTCACCCATAACTTCATTTGGTGTGATTGAACAAATGCACTCATCCTTTGATTTTTTTCTTTCTGTTCATCTCTCCTTTTCTGTTTATGAAGTGCAGTTCGTATTGCATCTACCTCTGTTTATTTTCTTTTTATGTGTTCCTTGTTTCTTTAAAATTTTCTTTTCACACGTTTCTCTCTCTGCAATAAATAGTCAGGGATAATTTTTCTCAAAGAATAATTAGTACATCTTTGAACTCTGAAAACGACAAATAAAAGAAACAAAAAACTTCTAAAAAAGTGTCACTTACAAAGAAATGAAGGGAGTATGATATATTTATATTATGTTAGGGTATCTTAGTTTATGGATCAAATGCAATCTTATAGTTTCTTAGATTACCTACTAAGGTATTTTCTGATATTTTAGCACTGACATATGTGGTTATTACGAGATGATACCATTTTTTCATGCTACAATAAAAAATTTAAACTCACATTTTGCATTTTATCTATCTTTAACTAAATATTGATGAATTGCATGCTACTGCTTCATCCGATCCCCTTAAAATGGTCTTTTTAGGACTTCTTTGTGGTAAAGTTATTGATGCGTATCTACTACAATTATGCACTTCCAGATTGAGATTGGCGAGTTAGATGACTTTGCTCAAGCTGCTTTCCGTGGGTACAAATCACTAAACCGTATTCAGAGCAGGATATTTCAAACTGTTTATGGAACAAATGAGAATATACTAGTGAGTGATCCGTAGTCTTGTTATTAAATGAAAAATAATGATCAAAGATGCATTTTATTTTACAAAAAAATAGTTTGTTTTCTTGTGTTAAAGAGTGTTTTTCTTGTGCTTGCAGGTGTGTGCCCCCACAGGAGCTGGCAAAACTAACATAGCTATGATTTCAATTCTTCATGAGGTGAATACTCGCTTATATGTATTTGTCCCTGAAAATATTGTTATTTCTATCAACTGAAATCAATCTTTTAATTTCTCCACTTATCAATATCACGAAAAAATGTGGATGTATGAGTTATGTGCTTTGTGTATTTGTTACTTTCTTCCTTGATCTTAAACTTTTCTTGTAGTTTAATTTTCAAATCATATTTGCAATATTCATCACCATTTTGTTTTAGTGCAAAGTGCATGTGATAGTTTTGGTTATGTGTAACAATGCTGAACATTCCATAGTGTAATTCTATAGCAATATATTTTGTGCATTAGTCTTACTACCATAATTGCAGTAGATATTTTATTATTTGACCTAACACGATCTTGGAGTCACAAAGTTAATGAAAAGAACCGCCGTCATACTATGTTTGCTTAAGGGGCTTTTGGAAGATCTATTTTTGGAGGTCAAGGGTTTTGTCCCCATGTCCAACATAATACGAAACATTTGCCTTTTGGAAAAAAAACCTTGAATTGAAGGGCTAGAGAGCAATCCGGATACTCTTCAGACTTTCAATGTGTACTGCGACCAGGAAACATAATTTCTAACTCCACCCCATAAGCTGACTAAAGAGACGGGGAATTGCCAAGAAGAACTATTATGCCCACAGATGTAGGTGGCCCACCCAATCACTCCTAGGAGTAGACATCTAGAGCATGGACAAAACGAGTGGCCCAAAAATAGATCTAGGGTGGATGTTGATACCATATTAAAATTAGGACTAGGCATAACTCAAATCTAGAAGATTGTTCAAGAGGTATTGGTTGCCGTAGCAGTATAAGAACTACTTTGGTCATATCTCCAAATGTAATGAATTTTTTATTTTTATAACAACTACTTTGGTCATATCTCTAAATGTAATGTACAACATGATGAAGTACTTTAACTAAATGTAATGAATTTTTTATTTTTGTTTTGGAAATAAAGAGTGCCGAAGCTCAAATGCAATGATAATTTAACCCCTGCAAATTTGATAGAATATGTGAGGAAGGGATAAAGTATGTTTAATACACACACACACACACACACACAAACATTCTCCAGGAGTTTGATTGTGTGGCTTTATTGTTCCGGTTGTTTCTTAATTGTTCAATTTGTTTGTGCCTTTTCATTTTTAAACTCTCTAAAGGGGATTTATTATCATTCACTGTGCGGTGGTGCGCTCTTTCTTTCTCAATGAAGTTCTTTTTGTAAAGGACAACTTCTTTCTTTGATTATGAACTGTATGCAGATTGGACAACACTTCAGGGATGGTTACTTGCATAAAGATGAATTTAAGATTGTTTATGTTGCTCCAATGAAGGTATCTTGATTCATATTTTATTCTTCTTTCTATTTGTTTATTCAGCTTTGCCTTTTCCCCTACATTTATGTTTCATATCATATGTAAGTATAGAATCCATTCAATGCTTCACCTTTTGTTCCCTGCATTTGTATTTTGTTTGTAATTTTACATTCTGGTTCATTCTAGGCTTTGGCTGCAGAAGTCACATCAACATTCAGCCAACGTTTATCTCCATTGAATATGAGTGTCAGAGAGCTTACTGGAGATATGCAGCTCTCTAAAAATGAACTAGAAGAAACTCAGGTTACTTGTTATGAAAATTCCTGGTTTGGGATTTCTTTGCCACCATGCAAACTGAGTTTCATTTGTTTACTTTTTTTTTTTCCATGATTGGTTTAAATCAGATGATAGTGACAACACCTGAGAAATGGGATGTCATAACTCGCAAGAGCAGCGACATGGCACTCTCGATGCTGGTGAAGCTCTTAATTATTGATGAAGTGCATCTACTGAATGATGATAGAGGTCCTGTAATAGAGGCTTTAGTTGCTAGGACACTGCGGCAGGTAAGCCATGTGGTCAAGTATGTTTCAACTTTTTTCTTCTGTTTATGAGAAAAGCATGCATAAAGCATTTGTATACTTGGTGAATTGAGCTTGCAAAGAGAAATCCAGACCAGCCTCTCTACAATGATGTTGCTTCAGTTTCTCTTTCCCCTAAATTTAAACGAAATCTAGAATTTTGATTTGATCAACACTTCTATCTGGAGATTATGAGCTAAAATTGTAGTTTTGTATGGCAAGCAGAAGAGTCAAAATAATAAAGAAACCTGATTATTTTAAACCAACCTTTATTTTTTTTACTACAGTTCCATTGACTCTACAATATCGTGTATACTTATAATGCTTCCTTGGTAGTCAATGTTTTTATTTTTATACATCTGGTATATCATGCCCACGGTTTTGCTATAATTTGAATGATATGCTGTTCTGACTGTGCTATACTGTTTGTGTTGTGGCGCCACATTGCCCATTTATTTCTTCATGTGATAGCTGGCTTCTAATTGAAAATTTTCTTCTTTTTATTATCAGGTGGAGTCAACTCAGACAATGATCCGCATTGTGGGCCTTTCTGCCACACTCCCCAATTACTTAGAGGTGTTTGCTCTAAATAATATATATTCCCTCCAGTCTCAAATATAAGCAACAAAAAAGTTACTCTAGTTGGTCTAAAATATAAGCAAATATTGACTATTTATACTTTATTTATTGCTATTATTTCTAAATTACCCTTCAATTAATGTTGATCATAATTTGCAACAAAACTTTTATTTTCATGGAACAAGTTCCCGTAAGGGCAAGTTCGGAAATTTTGTAGAAAATTAAATGAGTTCAACTAAATTTCCTAAAGAGTGTGAAATATTTTTTTGCTGCTTGACTGGAGGGAGTACTTGTTTTTCCCTCTTTTCTCACTAAAGTTTGTATGATGAAGCGTCTACTGTACCTAACACGCCAAATCTCACCATTCATTCTTCCAGGTTGCTCAGTTTCTCAGAGTAAATCCAGACGCGGGACTTTTCTTCTTTGATTCAAGTTATCGCCCAGTGCCTCTTGCACAACAGTATATTGGAATTAGTGAGCCAAACTTTGCAGCTCGTAATGAGTTGTTGAATACTATATGCTATAACAAGGTCTTGTTCCATTCTAAGTTCTCTTCAAAACATCATTTATCTTGCACTGTTAGCTAATTTTCTAGTTTTGGTTCTTTTGTTTTATTTAGGTTGTTGATTCTATTAGGCAAGGTCATCAGGCGATGGTATTTGTTCATTCACGAAAAGATACTGCAAAGACTGCTCAGAAACTGGTTTGTCATTTAGAAAATTTTATATAATCATGTTATTTGATCTGAAATTCTTTATCCTTGTATTGCAGGTTTGCTAAAACCATTATATTGTATTTTATTATATACTATAATCATGTTATTTGATCTGAAGTTCTTTATCCTTGTATTGCAGGTTTGCTAAAACCATTATATTGTATTTTATTATATACTTTAGTCTATATGAACAGATTGTACTATTTTCTGTCCCATGTTTTGATTTCAGTATCATCAATTTTACGTCATGTTCAACAGGCTGAAATTGCACGAGAATGTGACGCCATGCAACTCTTCAATAATGACACACATCCACATTATTCCTTTATGAAGGTTGTTCGAGTAAACATTTATTCTAATTTTTATTGTGATATCTGTTATTCTTATGAGTTCATAGATTTTCTATTTTATGCATTCCAGAAAGAAGTCATTAAATCAAGAAACAAAGACCTCGTTCAACTTTTTGAATTTGGCATGGGTATTCATCATGCTGGGATGTTACGTTCAGATAGAGGACTGACTGAGAGGCTTTTCTCTGATGGACTTTTGAAGGTAGAGCTTATCTCACTAGTTTTCAATCTACACTTTCAAAATTTGCCTCTTGTTTCCTTAAGTATGCTTTATGGTGTAATTAGGTACTTGTCTGCACAGCAACACTGGCATGGGGTGTCAATCTACCTGCCCACACAGTTGTAATTAAGGTTTGTATTACAGATTACTCTGTATCATTGTTTTCATATATACATGACTTCCTTTTATGAATTAATTGAAAAAGGGAAAAGTAATTGAGACAGATTACAAGAAAGTGCAGTTCACTTTAGATACTATGGGATGGGATACCTTATCAGTAGTCAATAGTCATGAATCATTTTGGACATCAATCTTTGGTGCTCAGCTTTGTAGAACCTAAATAGGTTTATAATCATGATAAAACATCATATGCATGATCTATATGAGCTCATCTTAACTTTTAATTTAATCATGGATTTCATGGAATTTTATCCTGTCCTGTCCTACAAATAGCTATTTAATGATTCAACTTTAGTTTAACACTTTTACATGCTCGATACTATGATGTGTAGATAGTGTTATGTGTGCATGCACATAAGCTCAAATAATTGCATCTATTATTGTCAATTCTTAGACAAGAAAACAGGTACATGTCAATTCATGGTGTTGCGAGACACTATGAGTTCTGTGAAGCCCATAGTATCACACAGCATTAAAAATTTGATAGACTATCTCTGATATGGTATTGGTATCCTCTGTTGTTTCCACATACAATAAGTTTTTTACTTTAAGAAAATAAGAAATTGAACATGTTAGCGAAAGAGATGTTGGTAAAATGTGTCAAATTGGATTTTATTAATAAGATTAAAAAATGAGAACTTTTTTGCTTCAACTTTCCCAAGTCACTTATTTTTTTAATTACTTCCAGTGAAATCTAGCTTGAATTCCACAGCTTTCATGATATATGTACAATATTTACAGTTTGGCCTTATTTAATTATCTAGTACAAGACAGATTTGGACTTGTTGTCTATTGCAATCTATCTGTTTCTCTTCTTAGTGGGTGGTATGATATTGTAACTGTTGGTTATTGTTTAGTTTTCTTATACAAGTGTTAGAGATAACGAAATAGTTTTTTAGGCTGCACCTAACACCTTTATTCTTAGGAGAGTTTTTTCTCAACATTAATATGGCTGCAGGTGGTTAAAAGTTTGATCCTTGCTGATGTTCTCATTTTTCATAAATGGTGACACTTATTATGATGGACTTGTTCTTCATCCACCCTTTGCACAAAAGGTTTTTTGTGGGAGATACTGTCTTAGAGTTAAAAGCATTTCAGTGCACGTTCCTAATGTCTTAAGCAATTGGAACTTAAGAGAGTTTACATACCAGAGATATTTTTGGTATTTACCAGTATTCAGTAGCTTTTAAAATGAGTTTACGTTACCACAGTCCCTTACTCTGGGGACCACTTACCATAATATTTAATAAGATTCATAAACATGCCTCTCTAGGAACTGGATTTTGTAACAAAATCCTACTGCTGACACGTGGTTCTGTAGTGGTCTTATAGTTCTAATATGCAAAACTTTATGTAGGTAACTACTGGGTTGTATTCTCTAACTTCCCAACTGCTTAGTTAGATTTTTGGTTTTCCTATGGATTCTTTATCATGTTATGATGTGCACTAGGTTCTTACGATTCTTGAGTTACTTTGTCTTGTAATTTGTAAATTGATCTGAAGGCTGTTGTTTACCAGGGAACCCAAATATATGATCCAAAAGCTGGTGGGTGGCGAGACCTGGGTATGCTTGATGTGATGCAGGTAAAGCACTGGGTTTCCTGTATTAGGTGATATGGAGTGCTTAATTTTTCTCCATCAGCTAAGGTGCTGTTTCTGTTATATTAACACAGATATTTGGGCGAGCTGGGAGACCTCAGTTTGATAAAAGTGGTGAAGGTATCATAATTACATCTCATGACAAACTAGCATATTATTTGCGACTATTGACGAGTCAACTCCCGATAGAAAGTCAGGTAATAACTGGGAAACTGCTGACACAGTTATGTTCATTTGTGTGCTCTGAATCTCTGTCTTCGCATTGGATCATCCGTATCATTTTCTTAATATGTTTGGTATTCTGTTGACTATGTTTGTTCAATATGTTGCAGTTTATTAGCTCGTTGAAAGATAATTTGAATGCCGAGGTTGCATTGGGCACTGTAACTAATGTTAAGGAAGCCTGTGCATGGTTGGGATATACTTATCTTTTCATAAGGATGAGGATGAATCCATTGGCATATGGTATTGGTTGGGAAGAGGTACCTAACTACAGACTTTTCCTTTACTACTTTGGACCTTCTAGTGTGTGTGTGTATTATGTTGGTGAACCTCCAAAAATTGTGTGTAGAAAACTGAAGGGCAAGTGCTGTAGATCAGCACCCAGTTTTGTCTTTAACAACTGTTTAACTGACACACAGCTAACAGAATGCAAAATAAATAAAAATAGGAGGCTTTGATTTGAGAAAGGGAGTTTTTTTGCATAGAAAGAAAGATGTAGAGAGCCATAGGGCTCCTGAACATGCCAGAAGGGATGATAATTAACTTTTGCATTGAAAGGATATATAGATACCAATAATTTAAACTTGATGGTTGGTAATTTGTTGCATTTCATAGATCTTCAAAAGTGAGATCCTTTCACATTATTTTGAAAATAGTTTTTGCTAGTTGGATTTATGCATCAAAAGGTTTTCTATTAATAATCTTCTATGTTTCAGGTGATGGCAGATCCTGCTTTGAGTTCTAAGCAAAGATCTCTTGTTATTGATGCTGCACGTTCACTTGATAAAGCAAAAATGATGAGGTTTGATGAGAAAAGTGGCAATTTTTACTGTACTGAGCTTGGTCGCATTGCAAGCCACTTTTACATTCAATATTCCAGTGTTGAGACATACAATGAAATGTTGAGACGTCACATGAATGATAGTGAGGTAATTTTGCTTTGTTACCAACATGGTTTTAATTAATGTAGAAAAACATTTTTAAATAAAATTTCAGTTTTGTAAAGCGTACATATACTAATATGCTTATATAGACTACGCTATACCTAATAACTACATACACTGCCATATATTTACGACACTTTCCCTTAAGCCAGAGAATGAATATTTATCATTCCATTAATTCCCGGCTTGCAATTAAGTTGGCTAAATCTTTCTGTTGGTCATTCCTTTGTTATACATCTGCCAGTAGACGTCTAAAAGGAATGTAGGTGTTGGTTATTTTGATATGTTACTAACCACTATCCAACTCCTCTTGATGAAGTACTGGTTTATTTCAATGTGTTATTGTCTTGTCACGTTGAACAAAATTATGAGCAATACTAATAGCTGATTTATTGCCACAAAACAACTACATATTATATCTGCAAGTCAAACCAGTACATTCTTCATCCGCAATAGCTTACAGATTGTTTGTGCTATTACTCTAAGTTCAACCTCACAATTTGATCAAGCCACTAGACTTTGCTTATTACTCCTCCACACAACAGGGTTCCAGCACAAGAATGAACAATAGATTGAAATGGACTTTCTGTCACTCACTGAATCAACATCATCAACATCAGTGTAAGCTTCCATAATTAAGTTTTCACCTCTTTTGAGCAAGAGTCCTCTCTCTTGAAAGGCTCTCAGATATTGCAGGATACGATCCACAACATTTAAATGTCTCACCCTTAATCAAGAAATTTTCAATTTGCTGCTAGCATTGCCTTGTAACAAGAGTGCCGTCTGATTTTTGCTTGACCATATAGATCCACCTGCATCCAAGAGGTTTCTTGCCTCTCAATAATCTCCCAAGTTCAATTTCTTTTAAATGCTTTCATTTTCTCATTCATAGCTTGGACCCAACTTTCATTCTTTCATGCCTCTTGAACAAATGATGAGATTCTCACATAGTCACCATCTATGATATAGAGGAGACAAATTGAGAAATAGGGTACTTGGCACACGTCCTTTTTTCCCTCTCTCAAAGAAATGGGTAAATCATCTGGATTAAAGTCATAAGTTTAAAAAAATTTGAGAGTCAGTTGTAGAGGGCAGCTAACAATGATGATACTCCCCAATACCTGATTAATCCGATAGGCAGCTAACAGTGATACAATGATAACTTCAAGTAAATGGTGATTTTTCTCTCTGCCACCTCCTTCAGTTGCAGTGTTATTTTCATTTTTTTCTCTCTTTTATAAATTTCTCTCTAAAAAGATGTTATTATATGCGCCATAAAATGATGGTTTTTATTTATGCCGTGATATACTTGATTTTTCTGTAAAATTGCAAATGCTGTTACTGTGCAATTGGTTAGTTGGTTATCTTATGTAACTTGGTTCAGTTATTTGTTGTAAGCCTGTGTAAAAATCTGTATACAGTCTGAAAGCATTCTGTTATATAATAATGATGTGCCTTTTCATGTTCTTTTTACCTTTGCCGATGCTTTAGGTGATTAGCATGGTTGCACATTCATCTGAATTTGAGAATATTGCTGTTCGAGAAGAAGAACAGAATGAGCTAGAGATGTTGGTACGCACATCTTGTCCATTAGATATTAAGGGCGGTCCTTCCAACAAACATGGAAAGATTTCCATTCTGATTCAGGTTTTGTTCTCAAGCTGTTGACTTTGTTTACCAGTTAGGATAATTGCATGAACAATATATGACCTGTGACCTGTTGTTTGCAGTTGTACATATCTCGAGGCTCTATAGATTCTTTTTCTTTGGTTTCTGATGCTTCATACATAAGTGCAAGCTTGGCCCGTATTCTGCGGGCCTTATTTGAGATTTGTTTACGAAGAGGCTGGTGTGAGATGTCATTGTTTATGTTGGATTATTGCAAAGCTGTAGATCGCCAAGTTTGGCCGCACCAACATCCCCTTAGACAATTTGACAGGGACCTTTCTGCAGAAGTATGCCCTTCGCTATTCTCTTCAATATATTTACTAGCTAGTAGCTACGATTTATACTTGGGTGTGATGGTTCTTTTTTGTTCATAGATATTGCGGAAGCTTGAAGAGCGAGGGGCTGACTTAGATCACTTGATGGAGATGGAGGAAAAAGACATTGGGGCATTAATTCGTTATGCACCTGGAGGAAGGGTATGTACCTTTTAGTAGGATGTGTTAAAAAGTTTCCTTTGGTGGTGAGTTCTGATAATGAAAAAACACTGATTATTGTTTTCCTATCCCTGTTCATCTTAGTTGGTCAAGCAATATCTAGGGTATTTTCCCTCACTTCAGTTATCAGCAACTGTGAGTCCAATAACTAGAACTGTCTTAAAGGTAATTTCACATTGAAGAATCCTTTCCAGACTGAGATTTCAATTTTTTCATTGATTTTATCACCGGATACTTGATATCCATTTCTACATAATCAATCATTATTTCCAGGTTGATCTAGTCATAACACCTGCTTTTATTTGGAAAGATCGTTTTCATGGTACTGCTCAACGCTGGTGGATTTTGGTAGAGGTGAATAGATTTCTTACGATGGTCAAGCGTTACAATTGTTTAGTTGTTTTCTGTTTATATATATGTATATAATATAAATTTTTTGAGATAAGTACTCTTCCCAGTTCCTCAACATATCGGTTATTTAAAGTGTGAAACCCCATTGAAAAGACAATGCACCTCAGACCAAATAGATGCCAACACTTATATTTTTCCAATATACTAGAATTGCTCTTCAACCAACTAAATGATGAAAACTAATCATCAACAACTGGTTCAGGGAGCTAGGGCACACGCAACATTCACTGGAAACTGTAAATATGGAGTACCCTTAGGGTTTGTTTGGTTCAATGAGAAGAGGGACGGATTTGAAAATCTTGTTTTTGGTTCGACGAGGGAAGGGAACAGATTTTAATGGAGTAAAAGAATAAAATTATAATTTTACTATTCTAATATTTAACATCACGTAAATAAATGGGGTATTTAAGTATAAATATGTAACAAATAGTTTTTCCCTATGTAAGCTATGACTACACACCTGCTGCAAGTTCTTAGTATTAACTGTATTGACTATTGAGTACTACTGTCCAAACAAAAGGCTTGACCTAACAGATAATTGGATTTTCACAATGTTGAACAGAAGGATAAACTGATACTAATGAAGGGGTATTAAATATTACTGTAATAACAAACAATGGAACAGTAAATGAACAATGGATGGAGATGAATCTCTTTGCAAAAGAGAGAAAGTAAAAGGCACTCTCAACAATGAGGCACCCCCTCTGGGATGGGAATCACCAATTACTCAGCCCCACTAATCCCCATTTCACACTCATCACGCCCTTCCATTTGCGTTATTCCCCTCCTTTTTTTATAAGGGATTCTGTTATTTCTTTTCCCCTACATTAGTAACATGCCTATCATCAATTATGGGCCTAACATGTTCCATTTTATCCAAGCCAAAATATGGCTCAAAATGATTTTACTGATTTTTGTTGTTGATTTAGGCTCAATATAGCACCTATTGATCTATGTCGAAACTCTTACCTAAGGGATAAGTGTTAGATGTGGGAAAACCCAATTCCCACATCGAATAAAAATAAAGCCTAAAATGAGTTTACAAAGAGTGGCACTCCTCAACTTACAAGCCGGTTTTTTAGGATGAGTTTGGGCCCACCCGAAATTATAATATGTATCAGGGCCAATCCAAGATCCATTGAGCCACTTGCTATCAGGATTCCACTATCGGGCCACTCGAGTCACGCTCTAGATGTCTAGTCTTGAGCGTGAGGGATTGTGTTAAGAGTCCCCCATTGGAATAGATATGTCATGAACATGGGTTTATAAGTGAGAGGTACTCATCACGTTACAAGCCAGTTTTGTAAGGTTGAACTAGGCCCAACCTAAAAATTATTTTATGTTATTACAGCCTATTGATCGAGACAGCCACCGTTTATATCCACGCACCAAGCCCAATAGTGCTGCGTGTGAGGAGGTCCCATAGAATAAAGATAGAGCTTGAAATGAGTATATAAAGATTAAAGAGTGCATCCCTCATTTTACAAGCCAGTTTTGTAAAGTTAAGTTAAACCCAGTGTAAAAATCTAATAGTTAGTTATTCTTATTATAAGTTTTTGTAGTCTAGTCATATTCTTTCACTTTAAAACTTTGAGTTTCCCATCTGTCGAAATCATTTTCTGTTTGATATTTTCTAGATTGACAGCGTATGTATTTGTTTTGCCTATAAAATGTCCAATTTATGTCTGAAAATGTGTTGCCACAACTAATGTGTAACTAGGTATGACTTAATTGTTGTTAACGCCAAATTGAATGCATGGTCTACTGTTTTGAGCAGGACTCCGAGAATGATCATATTTACCACTCGGAACTTTTTACCCTGACAAAGCGGATGGCTAAGGGAGAACCTTACAAGCTTTCCTTTACCGTGCCTATATTCGAACCACATCCACCACAATATTACATTCATGCGATTTCTGATTCATGGCTTCATGCAGAAGCATTCTACACTATTACCTTTCATAATTTACCATTGCCAGAGGTATCACTTGTCCATTTAATTCTCTGTTCGTTTCAAGTGATATATTGTATGGAAACTGGCTCCTTCCCAGTGTATGTCTGACCCTTGGATATGTCTTTGCCAGGTCTGTACTTCTCACACAGAACTACTTGATTTAAAACCTCTTCCAGTGTCTTCTCTTGGAAACATTGATTATGAAGCGTTATATAAATTTTCACATTTTAACCCCATACAAACACAGGTTTGGTTCATCTTCTCTACTACGAAAAAGTTGTTAGGTTATGCACTGTTTTTCAAATTTAACAAATATATGGATACTGTTCTGTTTACTTGGGCAGACTTTCCATGTCTTGTATCACACGGACAATAATGTTCTATTAGGCGCTCCAACTGGAAGTGGAAAAACTATATCTGCTGAGCTTGCTATGCTCCGGCTTTTCAACACTCAGCCTGATATGAAGGTTTGTGCGTAAATTTGTTAGCGCAGTTTGTGAAAGAGCATGAGTTCTAAAGAACAAAATAATGGGAGATATAAAAATAATGGGAGATATACATTTGCTGTCTTGAGACTAAGTGAATGTGAAAACTGAGTAGAAAGTTTTATTTATCTATTTCTGTGAATAAATAATGAAACCTTGTATATGCCATAAATACTTTTGTTATGCATTCATTATTGCTTATAGAAATTTTGGGTTTGTTTGAATTGACTTATTTGAGCTTATCTTCTGACTTAAGTTTTGTGACACTGTTTGGGAGAATTATGAAAACAACTTATGACATTTTAGTTTTTTCAGCTTTTGAAAACAACTTACAACATTTATAAATAATAAATGCAATTTAAATTTATTGTCTTTTGGTATAGTAATAGCTTATGTGAGCTTATACATAAGTGCTTGTGCTATAAGCTATTTTGCAGTGTGTAAGCTTATGATAGCTTATTTGAGCTTATCCAAACATCATCTTATGAAGTGTGTAAGCTTAAGCTATTTTGCATATGCCTATGCAGGTTATTTATATAGCACCTTTGAAGGCTATTGTTAGGGAAAGAATGAGTGACTGGAAAAAGCGTCTTGTGTCTCAGCTAGGGAAAAAAATGGTACTGATCTGTGCATTATGAAAAAAGTATACATTCACTATGCTACTGGTGCTAATATTATTTTGCTTTTTATTAGGTTGAAATGACTGGAGACTATACTCCTGATTTGATGGCTCTCTTGTCAGCCAATATCATCATATCTACTCCTGAAAAGTGGGATGGTATAAGTCGTAATTGGCATAGTCGTAGTTATGTCACAAAGGTGAATTCTTGTTTGAGTGTTTGTGGGTGTGTGTATTACTGTTATATATCGAAATCATTTCTATATTTAGGCTATCATTTTCATATTCAAATGTTGTTAGCACTGATCAATAGGTTGGACTAATCATATTGGACGAGATTCATTTGTTGGGTGCTGATCGTGGTCCCATCCTTGAGGTATATGATTGAGCTTTGGTGACATACTACTTACTCAGTGTTTATTATATTTCCGGGTATAGTTGACTTTTGCACTCCACGTTTAAGTCCAAACGTTGGCTTGTTAGAAATACGACTATTAATGAGCTTTATGACCTAAAGATTTAATACCTTTGCAAGAGTTATTTTTTAGGCTTAAACATCATTTTGGTCCCTGTATGTACGTGGAATTTTGGATCTAGTCATTGTATCAAATTTTGTTCTAAATAAGTCCCTGAATTAACCAATTTTTTTCTTTTGGTCCCTAAAGCTAAAATCCGCAGGAAAATTCGCAAGTTTTCTGCAGATTTTCCTACAAAATTTCCTGCGGATTTTTGCTTTAGGGACTAAAATCAAAAAATTTGGTTGATTCAGGAGCTTATTTAGAACAAAAATCGATACAGAGACTAAAACCAAAATTTCGCGTACATACAAGGACTAAAATGATGTTTAAGCCTATTTTTTATAACAAGGAATTTACAAGATCCTATCTTGGAGCTGGGTAAAAAATTAGAAAGGAAAAAATATAATGAATGAGAGAGGACTGGCATCAAACTTGAAAATAAATTTGCTGAATATTATCTCTTGATGATAATAGTACAGGTATTAGTTGTATTACATAGAAGGGCTTCGGATTTAGTCTTGATAACATAGATCCAAGTGTAACGTGGCATATTAAAGAGTGTATATTGATAAAATCAAAAAATTTGGTTGATTCAGGAGCTTATTTAGAACAAAAATCGATACAGAGACTAAAACCAAAATTTCGCGTACATACAAGGACTAAAATGATGTTTAAGCCTATTTTTTATAACAAGGAATTTACAAGATCCTATCTTGGAGCTGGGTAAAAAATTAGAAAGGAAAAAATATAATGAATGAGAGAGGACTGGCATCAAACTTGAAAATAAATTTGCTGAATATTATCTCTTGATGATAATAGTACAGGTATTAGTTGTATTACATAGAAGGGCTTCGGATTTAGTCTTGATAACATAGATCCAAGTGTAACGTGGCATATTAAAGAGTGTATATTGATTTTCAGAGCAGAGAGAACTTCTCCAATAGTAGCTCTGAGACACAGTATAGAATTTTAGAGTTGAGAGAATATAAAATTGAATTAGATTTTGTGAAGTCGCTTCATTTTGAGCTTCTATCTTTCTCAGTGGAGTAGTGCCGAGTCGTCTTCTCGATAACTCATGCTAATAATGTTCATGTTGAAGTCTGCAACTGTAATGTGTTTTATGAATGTGCCTATATTAGAATTTGGGAGGCCTATACTCAACCACAAAAGCTAGCTTGAGAGTTGAGGTTTGCACTACTTTATAAAGGCTATCTATGCCATATCTCTAGCCAATGTGGGACTTCTAACAACCTAGGACTTACAAGGGTGGGAGATGGAAGCGTATGATAATAGATTGCAACACACACACATACATATGGTAGGATTTTATGATCCTTGTTACTAACTTACATTTTACGATCCTGCTACTCCATCCCAATCCTAGGTAATTATTTTAGTAGGGATTTTATGATTCTTGTTAAGATCTTACGTTTTCCAATCTTGCTATTTCCCTTCTAATCCTAGGCAAGATCTCAATCTTGACAATATTAAACACAATTCTCTGTCTATCCCTAGCCATAGTACTGGAAACATTAAAATTAAAGGATAGAGTGAACTAAGATAAGTAAATGCTTGACTGCTTTACTAAGAGAATCAACGAGTGCCCGCAGACTCACCAAGTCATCTTTAATAGGTTCTAGTTTTTTCTCTTGCATTTACCCATTTCTTCTCTATTAATACTGCAAAAAGGTTACACTCTCCTACTATAAATTTTATTGTAAATGCTGTTTGTGTTGCATAAATACTGTTTGAGTGCTACAATGTGGAAATTTGGTTTCTAGGTTATCGTTTCTAGGATGAGATATATATCATCACAAACAGAGCGCGCGGTACGGTTTATAGGTCTTTCTACAGCTCTGGCGAATGCTGGGTAAGTTTATTTATTTTTCTCCGTCTTTCCGTAAATATAAATTTGTTCTAATTTTCATTCCATATTCCTCTCCACTCCACCAGTATTTGTCTGTGTTTTTCTGTGTCTGCACTCTCTTGTCTCTCTTACCTCAGGGAGCGAGGGTTACAAGATAAGAGTTTGTTCAATCAATGTACTTATTTAGTTAATCTATTTGTAGTGATCTAGGTGACTGGTTAGGCGTGGAGGAGATTGGACTCTTCAATTTCAAGCCAAGTGTGAGGCCTGTACCTTTGGAAGTTCATATCCAGGCAAGTGGATATGTTGTTTGGCATAGATTGTGATGTAACATGTCTGTTTGTATGTTTAATTTTTGGTTTAAGTAGTAAGAATGAGGAATGAAATTTTTGGATGCATATAGACATTTCTACATACAATAATTCTATACCTTAACCTTTACCTGTTCACACCCACCAATCAAGTCGCAACCCCCATGTGAGGCATAGTTTTGAAATAATATCATACACATATGTTAACTTCATGGTCTTCTTAATTCTTATAGGGATATCCTGGAAAGTATTACTGCCCACGGATGAACAGCATGAATAAACCAGCATATGCTGCCATATGCACACATTCGCCTGCAAAACCAGTTCTTATATTTGTCTCGTCACGGCGCCAGACAAGACTTACTGCACTAGATTTAATTCAGGTGCAGACCCAATCTTTTTTGGAAAATAATATTTATCCATTAAAGGTTTACTGTTATTTATCTTTCTTCTCTGTGAATGAAGTTTGCTGCTGCAGATGAACATTCAAGGCAATTTCTTAATATGCCCGAAGAAGCACTGCAAATGGTTCTGTCTCAAGTCTCTGACCCAAACTTGAGGCATACATTACAATTTGGCATCGGTTTACATCATGCAGGTCTGAATGACAAAGACAGATCCCTTGTTGAGGAACTTTTTGCAAACAACAAGATTCAGGCACACATTTATTATCTTAAATTTTTTGAATTCGTGCTATTGTTTGTCTTATAAAGTAATGGAAACATTTATATTTATGGCATGCCCTTTTACTGATCAGCTGTATAATATCAATGCAGGTATTGGTTTGTACCAGTACATTGGCTTGGGGTGTGAATCTTCCTGCTCATCTAGTGATCATTAAGGTGATGTAGATGTTGTAATTTTTCCTTTATGCAATTTGTTGGCTTTCGTTTTTTCCTCCAGCAGGTCCAGGAGGAATAGACAATATTTAGTTTTTCGGTAGGCTTGAAATGTGTTAGAAGTCCCACATCGGATATGAGATGGCCTGAATAAGTGTTATAAAGTAGAGGCAATCCTCACCTTACAATCCGGTTTTGTGAGGTTGAGTTAGGCCCAACACTCAATTTTAAGAAAATGGTTTGGGTATTTGTCTTGCTTGGTTTTATATTTTATTGGATCTTAAACTAATCAGTTGTAATTGTAAGAGATTCTAGCTGCTTCTACTTGTTAAAAGTAAGGAATTTAGAGAATTCTGAAGAATTTGTGAGAAACAGAAATTGTATTAATTATTTTGATAAATTACACAATGAGAAGCAATAGTATTTATAGCAACCGAGTTAGTTAGAAACTGTAACTGACTCGGCGCATTTCTAGAGATGAAGCTAAGTGCTTAACAAACTAGAATCTTCTCTGTAACTAACTACTCAGAAAGATAAACTAACTGTTTTGCTGTTACTCTAGCACTACTTAGCTTTAAAATAGTTAATATTGGACTTGACTCCAGAAAGGTTTTGTTAACTAAAGCTTTTTCTTGTTGCTTGTTGAGCATATATTGAATTCAAAATTCCTAATATATCTCTAATAATGTCCAAGTATTTTTTATCCCTCCGATATTGCTCAATCACTTCTTGCATCAAGTAAGTTGATCTCATTGTCGACCTACAATGTATAAAATGTTAATACTTCAGGAAAAAAACAATTTCTTAATTGAGGGTACAAGTAATGGAAAAATATTTGAATCTAACCATGTATGTATTATCAAATTCAAATATTATTTTGTTATTTTAACAATAATTTGGTTATTTTTCAGGGGACAGAATACTATGATGGAAAAGCAAAGAGGTACGTTGATTTTCCAATCACCGATATCTTGCAAATGATGGGTCGTGCTGGACGACCCCAATTTGATCAACATGGGAAGGCTGTGATACTTGTTCATGAACCCAAGAAGAGCTTCTACAAAAAGGTGAAAATTGGAAATGAGAATATATTAAACATTGACACCTACTGTGCTGAGAACTGTACTGTTTTCTCTTTTACGTTGCAGTTCTTGTATGAACCGTTTCCTGTAGAGAGTAGTTTGAGGGAGCGGCTGCATGATCACATAAATGCCGAAATTGTTTCTGGAACAATTGGCCATAAACAAGATGCAGTGCATTACCTTACATGGACTTACTTATTCCGTAGACTGGTAAGTATATTGTTCTACTTGGGGTTAATTTTTCCTCAACTATAAATAATTTATGTTAGATATTTTGTAGATTTACCCATTGTTATTCAAAATAACTACTTTTTGACAGATGGTAAATCCTGCATATTATGGATTGGAGAATGTAGAACCTGAATTTCTGAGTTCGTTTTTGTCTAGGTAATGACATGAAATACCAAAACCCTATGTTTATGACAATGATAATCTAACTGACACTTCTCTTTTGGCAGCCTAATACAAAGCACATTTGAGGATTTGGAAGATAGTGGATGCATAAAGATGAACGAAGATGCGGTGGAGCCAGTGATGTTGGGGACAGTAGCATCTCAGTATTACCTCAGCTACATGACTGTGTCAATGTTTGGCTCAAACATCGGTCCAGATACATCACTTGAAGTAAGACTTATAATCTTTCATTTCTCTTATACATCAACATCACTTGAAGCTTTAAATATGCTTTTAGTCCTTGCAAATACATCATGCTTTGATTTTAGTCCCTATAAAGTTATTTTTGTGTTTAGTCCCTGCAAATATGACACTTTTTGCTTTTGGTCCTCGATATTTTATTTTAATCCCTACAATATTTATTTTAGTCCTTGCTTTGTTGGACTAAAATCAAATATTCTTCATATTACAAGTGTCAAGGACTAATTTCAATATGAATAAATTTTGCAAGGACTAATTCTGCAATATGAACAACAATGACATACAAAATAATATTTTTATAGGGACTGAAAGCATAACATTGTATATCTGCAGAGACTAAAAGCATATTTTATTATTCCAAATCAATATGCTTAGAATTTTTTTATGTAGGTCTTTCTGCATGTCTTATCTGCTGCTTCTGAATTTGATGAACTTCCTGTACGCCATAATGAGGTAACTGCTTCTGGGTTAGTTATTTTCTTGTAAATTTTGAATATTATTCTTTTTTATTTAGTAATTTTGTAATTGACGCATTTTCCTCAATGATCTTTTTGATCTTATTATAATGCATCTGACCTTACAATAGTAAATTTAAGATAACAAAGTTATTACAAATACATACAACAGCCATATACTTGTTGGGTATATAAAATTCTAATAATATTTACATATTTTAGTCGTCTCACAAAACAAGGGATACAAAATGAGAAATATTGCTGCCTGATATATAAAAGATTGTTGTCAATTGCATAACCTCCGGCAGTCAGAGTTCTTTAAGAAGTTGACATTAGATCCTGAACTATTCTTTACCTCTAATTTTTAAGATAATAGACCAATGAAGTACATAATACTCATAAATGTACCTTATAACGATAGGGGAAGCAACTCTTTAGCATTTGAGTACCCAACCATCTCTGTGTGACCCTTATCTTTATAAACAAGGCCATTCAACAAGCTCATTTGTATTCTAAGTTAGGTTTTGGTCTTGATCCTCCAATTCCCAGAGAAAATGACCTGGTAATTTAGAGTTTAACCGGGCAGGTAAGTAAAGTCAGATCAAATATTGTTCCAGCCAGGGATCGAACTTGGGTACTGCCAATTGAATTGCCTTAACTGAAGCTCATTAATCACTTCAGTCCAACCACAAGGTTATGTATTGTTAGTTATGAATCAATGCATCCATTATATAAACATCAACTATTGCTATCATTTAATACTTTCGTCCTAGTTTTATAAACACAACTGTTGCCCTTCATCTAATAATTTGTTTTTTTCTTTTACAATTCATGATGTCAAAATTGGACTTTAGTTCCTGGAAGTCATTGACAATATTCTGTCCTTTTGTCATAGGAAAAATACAACGAAGGACTGTCTGAGAAAGTTAGATATCCTGTGGATAAGAATCATTTGGAAGACCCACATGTCAAAGCAAATCTTCTATTTCAGGTCAGTAATTTTAACCGCTAGTTTTAGCATAGTAGAGTTTCTATTTTATTTTTTATTATTTTAGCACCAAATTACATCTTTCAGATTGTGATGATAAAATTATTGTGAATGCAGTCTCATTTTTCCCAATTGGAGTTACCAATTAGTGATTATGTCACAGACTTGAAATCAGTATTAGATCAGAGTATACGCATAATCCAGGCCATGATTGATGTATGTGCAAATAGTGGTTGGCTTTCGAGCTCTATAACTTGCATGCATCTTCTGCAAATGGTAATGCAGGTAATCATTTTTTCTACACCTGACCTTTCTTCTTTCAAGGCTGTTGTTTAATTTGAATACAACTAGCTAAGTTCAAGTTAGTTCTGATTTTTTTATACGGAAAACAAATCTGTTCAGACAAAAGTCCGTCTTGATCATTTTGATTATATCAGGGATATGTCCTATATTTCACGCTTGATATCTTGTGTCCGTGTTTTAGGGTTTGTGGTTTGACAAGGACTCTTCGTTGTGGATGCTCCCATGCATGAATGCGGATCTTATAACTTCACTAAGCAAAAGAGGAATTTATAGTTTACAAGAATTGCTAGATATTCCCCGGACAGCATTGCAGACTGCAATTGTAAATTTCCCGGTTTCAAGATTGTACCAGGTAAAGATTCCTTATAACTTCTTGTATTCATGCTTGTTTAGATTCCTGTTATATTCTAATGTCAAAGTTATTTTCTTTTGGAGAGGGAATGGGGGATCATGGGTGTGCTGAAGAAAAATGAACACATGCTTCTTTTCGAAGATTTGAAAACTATGGTGTGGTGTGTGTAATTTAGATGTGTTACAATACCTATGAAATTGAATGCTTGAATCTATGTTTTTTTAGAAATAATTGTGTTACCTTTTTTTTTTAGAACCTTATTTTAGGATTTTATCACATCTTTCATGTCATTTGTTCATTTTTTGATTTGAAGTCGAGTACATAACCTAATTTGCAGCATAAATTGGGATTAGTGTACCTGTACCATATCTATACTAAAACTCTTTTTTCTTCGCCCTTGCATAATATCTCTCTGTTAATACTTAATTTATTTCACATGTATATAACCTTTTCGGTTTGTATTTCATACATGTTCGTTTGTTTGTTTTACTGTCTTTAACCAGGACCTACAGCAGTTCCCTCATGTTAAAATGAAATTAAAGCTTCAGGAGAAGGAAACTGGTGGTGAGAAGAGCCACATATTACACATCAGATTAGAAAAGCTCAACTCTAGACGACAATCGTCTAGAGCATTTGTTCCTCGATTTCCAAAGGTCTCTTTTCTAATACATACTGCACACAAGTCCGAGTGTGTATCTCTGTTACAAATAGTGAATCAATTCTTTTTATAAATCATAACACACAATAAAACTTATGACATGTACAAAAATAAGTTGATATATTATTATGTATGAATCTCAAAATAATTCAAGATTATCAAAATGACAAGAAACGTGGCTGGGTAACAAAGCTGACAATTTTTTTGGCTAGCTACATAAACTTATGAGGCAAATTGCATTCATCATAATACCTAGAGCAATTCATATTGTTTGGGTTTGGTTTTGTTTTGAATCAAGATGTGACTCACATGTATCGTAAGATATTATAACCATGGTGTGTGTTTGTGTGGACTATATTTGTGAGACCATTAAATTTTTACCATGTCGAGTTGAGATATACATTTACTTCACACTACACTAGCTTAGTTATAACTCTCTCACTTGATACATTCCTGTCATACATACATAGTCATATTTGTTATGATTTGTAGTCTGTGTCATTTGAACATTAATAATTTACAATTTTTGTGACTACAGATAAAAGAGGAGCAATGGTGGTTGGTTCTTGGTAATACCTCCACATCTGAGCTATATGCTCTGAAAAGAGTTTCGTTTTTGGATCACTTAGTTACGTCGATGAAGTTGCCTCCAACTCCAGCTAATCTTCAGGTAAAAATGAGTAGCCTCTATCTAATATACTTGGGCGTTAGGTTGTCAATCAATATAATTTCACTTTACATTTTGCTTTAAGTACTCATATTTTACTGTCTTGCAGGATGTAAAAGTGATTCTAGTCTCCGACTGTTACATTGGATTTGAACAAGAGCATTCCATTAAATAACTTGTTGGGATATCAGTCAATAGTCTTTGGTTAGAGGCTTTGTAAGTACTGTAATTTATCAAAGAATTACAATGGCGACCACTGACCTGTGATGCCTTCAAGCAAATCAGAATCTGAATATTTACATAATCCACAGATCTAATTATGATAGGATATTTACAGCTAGAGAAATATGTCCGCTGATATTTTATTGAATAAAGCATTCTTAATTTAGTTTTTTCTTCGCATATATTTGTATGATTTCTTGTAATATAAATATATTTAATATTGTTACCCTGGCTTTAACTCAGTAACGATATCAAATTTTATATGTAGGATTCGAACTTCCGGGTGCTCCACTTGTCGATCTTTGAGAGTATAATTTTAGCTACTAGGCTTCTTAAGCTCTGCTTCAGTCTTGAGAATTAGGATATTTGATTTTAATCAATGTAAACGTAAATCCATGTGCTGAGAGTTTTTCTTGGCTCAAAGCTAGTCTCTTTAAATATTGTAGTAAACCTTATTCTCATTGTTATCTAAATCCATCTTATCAATTGGATTTGGTACTCACCGGTGCAGTCTATTTAAACCAACAAAGTTGGCTAATTTCAAAATCGATTAGAATTTTGGTGGTTCTTTCTAATTTTATATGGAGGTGTGATTCTCCTAATCTAAAATTGCTTTTAATTTTAAAAAATGAATTGTTTATATTAATTTATTTTAAATTTAAAGAAATCTTACTCTTATGTTTACATTCAGGTTACCACAAATAAAAGCATATAATTCACTTTCTTACTTTATAATTTGAAGTACAAACACTTAATTAAACCAACTAACATAACACTTTTTTCCCTGTCGGGATCACCATACAAGTTATTTATATTATTATAACAATATGATTCACTTGTGTATAGAAGTATTGACCTTATTTATAAGAAAGGGAAAAAGGTGAGAGTGAAGGATAGAGTTTAGCATAAAATTGAAGTTCCAAAACGAACTTCTAAAATCAAAAACATCAGAAGTACACATGTGGCGATAGTCTGGGTTTAGGGTGCACTAATAATGGCACAGCTCTCTGAATACCTAATCCAAAAGATTCATCCATGTTGATGTTTTTCTCATCAAGCCCATTTTCAAGCTCCCAATTAAACGAGTGAGCCAAGGTAGCAACTTGAAGTTGAACCATGCGAATTCCAAGATTCAACCCAGCACATATTCTACGACCAGCACCAAAAGGTATAATCTCAAAATCATTTCCCTTAACATCGACATCACATTTGTCACCACACAGTAAGAACCTTTCGGGCTTGAATTCTAATGGATCAACCCAATCATTTGGGTTACGAGCTATGGCCCATACATTAACCAAAAGGGTTGAACCCTTTGGAATTTGGCGTCCGAAAATTTCACAACTTTCAGATGCAATCCGTGGGAGGGAAAGAGGTGTTGATGGGTGCAAGCGGAATGTTTCTTTTATCACTGCTTGTAGGTAAGGTAGGTTAGCTAAGTCTTCTTCTATAACGTTCCTGTCTCGGCCCACAATGTTGTCCAATTCTTGTTGGACCTGGGCTAGGATTTCTTGATTTCGGATTAATTCTGCAATGGCCCATTCTATAGTGATTGATGTTGTCTCTGTCCCAGCTACAAACATGTTCTGGATGAAAAATAAAACAAAACTATAAATATATATGTTTTATTAAATTTTTCAAGCATACGTTTAGTTGAAATTAATTTTTTGCAGCAGTGATTTAAGTTTAGGAACTTTCTTTATAAACCACAAGTGGTAGTCAATAGTCACGGACTCACAAAATTGAATCATGAACAAAAAGTTAAAGTCACAAAATTGGACTTTTAAATTGAATTACAATATTTGTTGATGTCTAAAAATCAACGACAATATTAATAGCGTTTGAGTTATATTTTTGACTCACGGTAGCGTATGAAAATAAAGACCTTTCTTTCTTCTTCTTTTTTTGACTAAGAAAGACTTTTCTTTTCTTCTTTTTTTTTGACAAAAGAAAGACTTTTCTTTTATTCTTTAGATGCTTCTTGTTTGAATTATAATATAATATATCATATAGTTTTAGTTTTTATAAGTAGACAAAGTGATAATAATATTAACATAATAAGTAGGTAACAATATAATGTAACATACCATAAGTAGTCCTTTGATCTCAACATCAGTGAGTTTATTTCCATCTTCATCCGTTTCATCTTTATGTGACAATAATGCACTCAACAAATCCTTATGATTCTCATCACTCTTAATATTAGAAGTTTCATGTTCCTCAATAATTTTTGTTAAAAATGAATCAAACCTCTTATGTAATTTTTTCATTTTAGCTTGAACTCCTTGAATATCTAACCATTCCAATGAAGGAATAAAATCACTAATATTGAAAAGTCCACCTAAAACCATCACCTCATCAACCATAGCCTTAAACTCATCAGCTTTAGAGTCAAAGCCACCATTGCCATCATTAAATACTCTCCTTCCTATCACAACCTTTGCAAGTGCATTGGTTGTACACACATTCAATAATTTTCCCAAGTTCACGGCTTTTGAAGAATTTGAACAATTACTTGCCAAATAGCGGGTCAATCTTGCTACCTCTTCCTGAAAGTGAAATTGATTAGGTTGCATCAAACAAATCTCTGAAAAATATATTTATTTTTTAAGGTTCAAACCAACGACCTATAATATACTATCTAAATTTCTAACCACTCGATCAAACCTAGTGGCTTTCTAAAAAAATGGTTTATGAGTGGATCCTTATAATTTTAGTAAAAAATAAATTATAAAATATAATAAAGGAAGAATCCTAGGTTCGAATTTCTACTATAAATATAAAATATAATGTTTTTATCAACTGAGCTATATAGTGACAACAAATATACATTTTATTTGATTGCACATTGGACAAATTATCTTATACATCAATAAATTATCACCAATTACTAATATTTTGATTAAAAAAGTCTTCAACATCTTTTTCTTTGATTGCTCTCTTTTTTTTCTTTTAGCGGACAACTTGCAACTTGCATTTGTTGGGGTCTTTGTACGTACACTTTCAAATAGTCAAGTGTTGGTATTCATAGTCATACTCATTAATTTAGTGGTTCACAAGGGATTGTGATATGCTACCCTAAAATTAGTACGCAGTTTTATACTTTTATGTAGTAATGATTTGTGATTCTTGATTTAAAATTGGATGATTTACATCATATATTGATAAAATTATAAATGATTGTAAACGTCGATTAAGATTAAACGGTCAAAAGTAATTACCGCATCAATGCAATAACTACATATAATTATTATTTGAAATTTTTATCTTTATCTTTATATATCTAAGCCTTATTTTTCCAAAGCCAATAGTGCTTACATTAATTTGTTCACATGTGTGTCTTAAAAGTTAAAAGCAAATATTGCAAACCTCACTTTTGTTGCCTTGCTTAGTCTTACAAGTTTGAATTTATAAATTGTGTTTTCTAATTTTTAATATCTTACAATTTTGTGAAGTCTTTCTAATTGTTATTTTTATGTTGTTTGTTGTGTGGGTATCACATTAGAATTTACAGTGAAGATACTGTTGTAAATTCTAATGTGTTCGAAAAGTTTTTTATAATTGACGAAAATTAATTAATGTTGAATGTATGTCTCTCAAATTTTATCTTTTAATCTTATACTTTCAAGATTATTATTATATATTTATATTTGTCTTACCATCTTTTTTTATTTATAAAATGTTACATTTTTTTTATTAAAAATCTCACAATTTTTTTAATATTAATACATTTTTAAATGAAATAATTTACTCTTACACATATTAGCTTATAAGGCTGGTGCATGTCACAGGTGAAAAAGTCTAGTTTTAATTAATAAGCAAGCATAAATTAAGTTAACAAAACCAAATCAGATGTTGAAATGTTATAAGAGAATCAAAAATTCAAAGGTTCGAGATTAGGTGTTCCAACCAAGACCAGACTAGTAATACTTACACACAGTTTCTTCTATATTCAAATTTTTTTTTTTGAGAGTATAAATTTTAGAGACTAAAATCAAATTTTCTAATATTACATAGACCAAAATTACAATTAACCCTTAAATATTATTTCTTCCTTTTGTAGTAAAATTTTAAGTAATTGAAAACGAAAAAGATAATTACGGATAACTAACAATCTTTTTTACACATATATGCTCAAGTTTGTGAATAGGTTATTAATATTTGACGATAGACAGTGTAATAATATTAGCATATAGTAAACTTAACCCAAAAAAAAAATATTAGCATATAAACTTATATTTAAATTGATAAAAAGATCAATGTTAACTAACCTGACGCAAGTGTTTGAATTCATCCAAGGCTTTATTGGAAAATAGATGAATAGAGGTAATTTTTCGGAGCAGTCGCCACCGCGGCCCGTAAGGACCAAACACAAGATCCTGATAATTATAAGCTATGTATTTAGCTCCGGCATTAGGTGGCCGACTACTAAAATTAGCATCATGAACCTTTAAAAATTGTTCGGCCACTGAAGCCGAAGCCGCCACAATCACATCGACCGAGCCCAACTTGAGGTGCATCAAAGGGCCATATGTCTTAGCCAAGGTTGCAAGAGATTGATGTGGAGCAGTTCCCAAGTGTGGTATGTTTCCTATTATGGGCCATGGTTTTGGTCCAGGTGGAAGTGGTAGTGAAGAAGAAGTACTTGTTACAAACTTCACAAAACGGTATATGAAGATAGCTACTATGCAAGTAGAGAATGCTATGAGCCATGGAGACATGGTTTGTGGTGTGGTGTGGCTATAAGTATGAAGATGATGCATGGTTGTGTACAATAACAACAATCTATATTTATAAGTAAAACGTTTCTCCCATTTTTATTTATTTTTGGTAGAAATGTTTCCATGTCACCAACCATGTGCAAGTTGAACATTCAATATATAATAAATGATATTTTATCATTTACTATATTTTTACTAAAACTAAAAATATTTATTATATAAATTTACTCATTGTTAATAAATTAAAAGTAAAATAAAATTAATTTATTTAAATTTATTATTTCTTAATTCAAGTACCAAAAACTAAAAGAATCGTAAGAATCTCTATATACAATAATATGAGCTTCCTGTGGACCTCTCATTACTCCTCAAAAAAAAATCATACATGCTCGAATTAAAAGTTTATATAAAAAATTACAACCATAAGTAATTAAAAACAATAATTTCTTCCCAGTTTTACTTATGCGGAGATTTTAACATAAAATATATTCTTCAAGTTAATCTCATTGACGATAATAAGTCATTTTATATAATATTTTATGAAAAGCTACTTTATTTTATAGAGAAAACTTCTTAACATAAAATCTGTTGTTTGAATCTCATTAACAATAAAAATATTTTTTTTTTAATATTTAATGAAAAAAAGGTTTTTTTAGAGAAAATTACATTTTTTTTTAACGACAAATATATATTATTAATTAAACTACAAATCTCCGTACAAGACTTTATACTAACATGCTAGCGTCAACAAAAATTTGGATCACTTTTTTTTTTTTTGGTACAATTTGGATCACAATTCAAATCAACAATTAAAATTTTGTAATTTATCAACAAAGTGTTGTATTGTATTTTGCATAAAAAAATATAGTATATTTTTTGAAGAATTTTTTTTTTTGACAAATTTTTTAATCATATATTTATTATATAAAAACAATGAACAATTCAACTAAATTTTTTTGGACATGTATTCATTACCCAGTCATTTAATGGTGACAAGTGACAACTTAAAGTCCCAATGAATTTAATTGAGATAGCAAAAATATTGTATTTTATACTATATAAGAACTAGAGTATCATAGTGAACTCTAAACACTCCACTTATTCATTTTAAAGATAAAATTTATAATCATTAAATTATTTAAAGCAAATTGATTATCCACCTTGTAAATGTGGGTGGGGTGGGGTGGGGTTACTCATATGATATGATGTCTATCATTTTATCGTTTTCATAAAATAGCTCAAATGATATGAGCTGAAGACATATAAGTTGGATTGAGAAAAGTCTAAAAATTAATTTTTGAAAAAGAAGAAAATAAACAATTTATGTTTTCAATATAAAAAAAAATACAATATATCTATGAGATCTATCTATCCATCTAAGGAAGTTGAAAAGCCTTACACATCCTAATTGTCAAATGTATAAATACCTATCTATATGTTTCTATTTCCTTTTTCTTTTCTGGAAGTATAATGTATGTGTCTATTTTTCTTTTTCTTTTTTTTGGTTTAACCTATGTGTATATTTTCTTGAATCATTATTATTGATAGATTAGTACTACTAGATGTTATTATTATTAGATTAGACTATTGTATATTTAAGTTAGGGTCTTATATATTACCAAATGTCTTAAAGCACATGTTAAAAATTTAAAAGTAGAAAATTTAAACAAAAATTGATATTTTGACTTTTAGAAAGTAAATTGCAGTACAATTTTTGAAGTAAATAATATTTTATTAAGTTCTTTAACAAGCATTAGCTTTCTCTTTTATTTAAGTTAAGGTTAAATTGTATTTTTGGTCCTAAGTTAATTTAAGTTTTATTAATTTTGATCCCTTAAATTTTATTTGTTTCATATATATTAATCCTTCAGTTTCAACTTTCAAACATTATATAATTTTATCATTTCAATTTTTTTTTTCTCATTTTAATAAATCCCTTAAGTTAAAAATGTTAAACATTTTGATTTTCTAAGTTATAAAATTTGTCAATTTAATCTTTTTTTTTTGTACAAGACAATTTAGTATTCTATTATAGACCAAAATATCTTAAAATTTATAATTTAAAGAATGAAAATATTTAACATTCATAAAAAAACTTAAATAATTATAAAAAATTTAAGAATCAAACTATCTAATATATCAAATAAAACAAACAAAAAAAACTTACAAGAGCAAACTGAAACATAAAATTAACGTAGTGGACTAATAAGTGTATAATTTATCCTTAACTTAAACGCATTAATTGAGTTTTATTATTTCCTATTCAATTGAGTGGTTATTCTTTCTATTTCTCATAGAATATTAATCTGCTCCACTTGGTGCTCATCACCGTCTTCCCGTTCTTACAAAGCTCCAATCATTCCTTTAAGATATATAATGCCACCATTCTTGTTTTTTGAAAACAAACTAATTAAAATTTCATTTTTTATATTTTTACATGTATTTAAAATAAATTATCAATTCATTTATTGTATTTTTTTTTTACAAAATTTAGTTATTGTATTTAGAACTAATCAATTATATATACTGCCAAAATAAAATCAAACAAACAACTTCTTGCTAAATTCCAATTTTTGTTTTATGCTTTCACCCTGTTGTTCCTACAAAAAGGGGGCTTAGTAGTCTAGAGTTTGAGGTGAGTTCTAACATCAAGTAGTTTTAGTCTTCTTTCAAATGCAGTTACAGAAGATTGAATTGTAGTAGTCTTCTCTATCAAATTCAGCATTAATTATCACTAGATCAATTAACGTTTAGTTGCTAAATTCCAATTTATTTATTTTTTTACTAATAAATTCCAATTTTAATTCAAGAAAAGAAGGAAACAAATAAAATAAAATGGAACAACCTTGCTAGTCGCCTCTTTCAAAATTGTCGCTAGAAAATAGACATTAGTCAATAACAATAACTCTAAAAGAACAACTTGATCCTTATAATACTATTGAATATTGATCTTTAAATATAAGATTTTGTTTGATTAAATTCTATTATTCATCTATCATGCTTTGTTCGTATATTTTAATAATATATAGATGTAAAAATTAGCATATAAATTTTGTTTGATTTGTTTTGATGATGTGTTTTCAAAATATCAAATTTGAATAATTTTTATTACAAGATAATTAAAGATATTAGTGATCAAAATTATGCATTAGCATACATTCTGTAGTCAAACAAGACTGTTATATTTAGGGACCGGGATAGTAAAAAATATAAATATAAATTAATCACTAAATTTTTCTTTTTCTTTCATCTAGAAGATTTTTTTTTAATTTAAAATAATTTTCACACCAATTAAAATTTTCTTTTGGTTTTTTTGAAAATTTTTATCATTTCAATGTGACGTCTGCGACATAATTAAATGAGAATATGAGAATAAATAGTAGTCGTTAGATTAGAAGGAAAGACTAGGATTAGAACATTCTACGTATCACTTAAGTGAATCGTGTACCTATAGAACTCAATCACGTGCATTCTTTTTGCTTCCCCTGACTCTTACCTTTGTTGTCGTTGTTGCGCCGGTGAAATGAGAAGGAAGTGATACAAACATACAGTGAAAATGGAGTGATAAGTTGTGAAGGGAGGTTTTGGTCAAAAGCTTCAATTCAATGGGCATGGAAGGTCGAAGTTACTGAGAAGAAGAAGAAGAAGAAGAAGAAGAGTTGAGAACGCGAAAGAAAAAAAAATTGAATTTTTGATAAACCCGCAACCTGCATATGTCCCTCCTTAAAAAATACAACTCGAGCTACCACTCCAACTAGATAATAATGCGGATGCACGACAAGACTAACTCTAAATACTAAAATGAACACTCTGAGGTGAGTCAGTCTTAGAGGTCTGATGAAATCATACAGCAGAGAACAAACTCAGAGTTATTCATAATGGATTTCTATTAATGTAATGGAAGCAAACAATAACCCAAGCTACTACAGATAAAAGCATATACATATTTTCGTACATAAAAGTTTGAAACAAACAAAAGTTAAATAATCTAACGTTACATTTTTCTCCCTTTTGGAATCTTCACACAATAGCTTACTACAAATCTCATTTATTAACTATTATAATAACTAAACATAAGAGAGGGAAACTGAGGGTGCAACTAGTAAATCAAATTCAAAATTCACAAAAGCAAATTTCAAAATCATGATGAGTACACATGTGGTGAGAGCCTGGGCTTAGGATGCACTGATAATGGCACAGCACGTTGAAGAGTAAGCCCATAAGCTTCATCCATGTTCAATTTTTCAGCATTGAGCCCATTTTCAAGTTCCCAATCAAATGAATGGGCCAATGTAGCAGTTAGAAGTTGGACCATACGAAGCCCAAGACTCATCCCGGCACATATTCTACGTCCAGCACCAAAAGGTATAACTTCGAAATCATTTCCCTTAACATCGGCATTACACTTCTCACCACCTGGTAAGAATCTTTCAGGCTTGAACTCTAATGGGTTAGTCCATTGTTCTGGGTCACGAGCTATGGCCCATACATTAACTAAAAGAGTTGAACCCTTTGGAATGTGGTACCCAAAAATTTCGCAACTTTCAGATGCCATTCGTGGAAGGGAGAGAGGTGTTGATGGATGCAGACGAAAGGTTTCTTTGATCACTGCTTGTAAGTAAGGTAAATTAGGTAAATCATCTTCTCTCACAGTCCTTTCTCGACCCACAACATTGTCCAATTCTTGTTGTACTTGGGCTAGGATTCGTGGGTTTCGAAGTAGCTCTGCAATGGCCCATTCTGTGGTACTTGATGATGTGTCTGTTCCGGCTGCAAACATGTTCTAAACCGAAAATCAAACAAAGTTTAATTAGTATGTGTTGTATAAATTTTGTCAGTTTCTCAATCGACAACCCTAAAATGTGGAGATTTACAAGAAACATGTTTTCAATTCAATAGTGTATTTTGACAGATTTGAGCATATATTAAGACAAATTCAACAATTATACATTTTTTATCATTGTCAAAGTATATTTGTATTGAAATTTACAAATGTGAGTTTGATTGATAATACCCTAAATATATAATTTTTTGGCAAGTAAACTTTAAGATGATGAGGACTACAATTACTAAGTATGTACTGAAGTTTTGTCCCCATATAACCGTTAGGTAAAGAATTAAAAGATTAAAAAAGTCCCTAATGAATCTTAAGTAAATGATTGGACTGAAGGTTGGTTCTTTATTATAAAATTAGTTCCAAGTAGGCTTTTAAGATGTCAACTATTTGAGTGTTAGGTAGTAATTGAAAAGAAAATTGAGAAAATAAAGTTTGCATGTGGATAGAACATAGAAGAGTAGGTAACATACCAAAAGTAGTGCTTTAATCTCAACATCAGTGAGCTTATTTCCATCATCATCCCTTTCATCTTTAAGTGACAACAAAGTACTCAACAAATCCTTATGTTTCTTACTCTTTGAAATATTTAAAGTCTCATGTTCCTCAATAATGTTTGTTAAAAATGTATCAAATCTCTTGTGCAATTTTTTCATTTTTCCTTGTACTCCTTGAATATCTAACCATTCCAATGGAGGTATAAAATCACCAATATTAAAAACTCCAGCTAACACCATCATTTCACCAACCATAGATTTGAACTCATCAGCTTTAGGATCACAACCACCATTCCCATCATTGAATACTCTTCTTCCTAACATAAGTCTAGCAAGTGCATTTGTTGTACACATATTCAATAGTTGCCCTAAGTTCACAGCTTTTGTTTTGGAATAGTTGCTTGCTAAATTGTTTGTTAATCTTGATACCTCTTCCTGAAAAGAGCAATTAATTGCATCAACAAAAATTTAGCGAAATCGAGCGAAGTTTAAATAAACTCATTTTATTAGATAAGTTTTATTTATAAACTCAACTTACAGACTTGAACGAGTTTTTTTAGTAGAACGTACGAGTTTATCTTGTATTAAAATAATGTATATGCGATAGACGTTTATGATTATATTATATAATATTATAAATGAATTAAAATTGATATCATATATATTTCAGTTGACAAAAAATTATTTCTCTCTTTACAGTTATACGTAAAGAGTAAAAAATTGAACTACTAATAATATACTTAAAAATCCAAAATCTTTGTCCAATTTTTTTAATTCAAATAGATAACGTCGAAATTGTTAAATTAAATGTTTATGATCGATATTTGAATTTTGACCTCTTCTCTTTATATGCCAATTTTTAATAGTTTTGATGTTTTCTCTATATACCCAAAATACGTAAGAACTTTCATCATACTTTGACAATAATAGTCTATGTAAATATTTTTTGTGGACTTAATACTAATTGTAGTACTATTAATTCATGGGCATGACGCAAGTATGTGGTAAAGTCAAGATAATGTTTTGCTTACGGCGCTTGAAAAGTCTTATTTAACTCTTCTTAACCAACAAAACATACATACATGACATGACCATGGATATGTGAGTCCCATGTTGGGCCATGCACATCCCAATCCCATATTTTTCTTTTTATAAGATTTATTTATATGATACAAATCTTTTTCGTGATCTTTTAGAGCTTATGACCAATAATATATATTGTTGATTAATAAACTTTTTTTTCCACTTTATTGTAAAAATGAATTACTACTTTATAAGCTAAGATACGAGATTCTTTGTGCAGTACGAGAAAAACCGCCGAGTTCATCATTTTTATATTTAAATAATTAAGAAGTCAATATATTTAAACGTTTTGCTGACTAAAAATTGCATAGCTCCTTTGACTAATATATATTTTCACTAAAATTGTGACTAATTTATTTTCTAACACCTTTTTTAGAAAAGATTTTACTCTCAAATAGAAAGTCATGTGTAAAAATTAATAAGAATTTTAACTACTCCATAAAGAGTGTAATGATAAATATAGTTCATTCATTCATTCATTCTACTTTGAAAATGAGAAAATGATGTTTACTAACCTGACGCAAGTCTTTAAATTCATCCATGACTTTGTTTGAGAAAAGATGAATAGAGGAAATTTTTCGGAGCAATCGCCACCGAGGACCATAAGGAGCAAACACCAAATCCTCATAGTTATAAGCCATATATTTAGCTCCGGCATTAGGTGGCCGGCTACTAAAGTTAACGTCATGAACCTTTAAGAATTGTTCGGCCACGGAGGCCGAAGCCGCAACAATAACATCCACAAAGCCCAATTTAAGATGCATCAAAGGGCCATAGGTTTTAGCTAAGGCCGCAATAGAATGATGTGGGGCAGAGCCTAAGTCTGGCATGTTGCCTATTATAGGCCATGGTTTTGGTCCGGGTGGAAGTGACAATGAAGAAGATTTTGTTGTAAATTTCACAAAATAGTATATTATGATAGATAATATAAAACTAGAGATTGCAATGAGCCATAGAGACATGATTATTTATGTTGTATTGAGGGTTGTGAATTTTGACTATGGTTATGAAGATGATGAATAGAAAGATATGTGGTTGTGTAGAAAAATAACAATATCTATATTAGAACAAGGGGAAATAATAGTTTGCGTTTTATTGTTGTCTCATTAAAGGTATGTCTTAATGCTTGCTATTTATAAAGGAAACGTTTCTATGACTTAACACGATTCGTTCAATATTATGAGGAAGTTGAACAAGGCAGTCACTTGTGTATTTGCCAGGTGGAGTTATATTATTGGACTTTAGACCTGGTTGATTATTTTAATTATTTATTATAATATAGTAGTATAATATATGAACAACTTTTTTTTTGACGGAAATATATGAACTTGTTAAATATTATTTCTTATAAATAAATGTAATTTTATTTAAAGATTAAATAACTTTTTTGTTCTTAAAAATATAGCGAATTTTGACATTTTTTGTTTGGGCTAGTAGATTAATGGCAACAAATTCCATTTTTTAAGACAGATAATGAACGTATCAAGATTTAAATTTTAATCTTTATGTATTACGTGTATTGTCTCTACTAACTGAGATAAACTCACGGGAATCAATTAATTTTGATTTTAGCCCATAAAAATGAAATATTCCATCTTCTAATTAAAAAAATTCTATTTTGATACTTATGATATTTTTATGTTCAATATGTGTTTTTGTTAGATCTATATATCATATATATATTTTAAATAATGTGTAAAATATGTCAAAAATATATCTATTATAAGATTGAAAATAAATAAAATAGAAAATTTTGAAGGGATGTGACAATATTTATTTTTAGAGATTAAAGTCATAAATCTTTATATTTTCAACTTCTAGCCACAAGACTCAAGACAAGTGAATACATTTTTCACCTTTTAATTAAGAAGGGAAGAAAATATCACTAAAACAACAAGAGTTATGGACCTGATCGAGCTAGAACTAGATAACACCAAAAACACTAGCCGCCATACAAAACCTCCCAAAGAAGAAAACTTCAATCAATGGAACTACAAATCACAAAGAGCCAAAAACCATCATCCACACACCAATAGCCCATACACACCCAACAATAGGCAGGAGAACACCAAAAATTACTTTGCAATCTTGCATCACCCGCACACCAAGGAAAGAGAGCAACAAAACCTTAATTAGCAACAAAACCTTAAGTAGCTACTTTTTCCTGCTTTAAATATAAGTAATTTTTACTTTTTTTATATACATTGAATAATTAATATATATGATCTACAATATAGTTTAAATATATTAATTATTTAATATATTTAAAAAAATGAAAATTATTTATATTTAAGATCGGAAAAAATGTTAAGAATTGTAAGATTGTCTTAAAGATCACCGCACACTTCCTAAAAACTCCTACAATCACACACTCAGATTAATTCACAAGCGTACAAACAACAAATTGTTAATTTTTAATACTAGTCATGTCATGTGATTATTTTATATATAGAATTTGGTGATGCTTCCACGCATAAATAAAGTATATTAATTAACAAATATAAATTTTATAAAATCAATGTTAAATTGTAAAATTTATAAAATATTATATATATTATTTATTTAAATTTTTAGAAAATTGAAAATTATTTGATTATATTATTAAAAAAAAGTGTGTTTTTAGCATTTTTCTTAGCAACAAAACCTTAATTAGCTATTAAGAATTGTAAGATTGTCTTAACGATCACCACACACTTCCTAAAAACTCCTACAATCACACACTCAGATTCATTCACAAGCGGACAAACAACAAATTGTTAATTATTAATACTAGTCATGTCATGTGTGATTATTTTATATATAGAATTTGGCGATGCTTCCACGCATAAATAAAGTATATTAATTAACGAATATAAATTTTATAAAGTCAATGTTAAATTGTAAAATTTATAAAATATTATATAGATTATTTATAGAATTTTTTAGAAAATTGAAAATTATTTGATTATATTATTGAGACATATTAAGATTAACAGTATTCAATAAAAACTAGACTTAAATAATCAACTAGTCCCTGTAAGTTTGTATGTTTTTTATTTTAGTCTTTATATGTTATTTTTTTTGGAATTTGTCCCTAATAGTAAACCATTTTGATTTTAGTCTCTAAAGCTAAAATTCGCTAGTTTTATGCATATTTTCCTTTGAATTTTTTCTACAGATTATATTTTCTTTAAAATTTCGCTAGTTTTCTGCGGATTTTTCTTTGAATAATATTTTTGCTACTATTATAAATTAATATTTAATTTAACTTTGAACTAAATTTTAAATCTACAACAATTTTATATATATATAAATATATTATCATAAATTATAATTGCAATATGATGTATATATACTTTTTTAAAACAAATTAAAATGATGTATATATACTTAAAGAGTGAAGATCTGTTGACATAAACTAGTTTGACATCAATTTTATCAATAACATGTTTTAACCGATATTTAAAGTTCTCCAAAATATGTTAAATATCAAAAGAAAAATTAATCTTATTAGTCTATTAATTCATTAGCTACTTAAATATAAATATAATTATTTATTTAAATATTTTATAGTATGAAATAAACTTTTAACAAACTAACAAGTCACAAGTCACATCCATACTTTCAAAAGGTCAAACGCAATCTTAAAAATAAACTTTAATACTACAAATTTTAAATTTTTTGACAACTCAAACTCATATTTTACACAATCTAATTTAGCTTAAAGTCTTAAACTATTTCAACTTCTTTTTCTGTCAGATAGTCTAACGATTAAAAATTACCCCTTAAAAATAAATAAATGAGTATACTGAATTTGAACTTCAGTCTCTGCATATATGTGCAATGTTTTTTAAACTATTTCAACTTATATCTAAATGATTGGAATAATGTTTCAAAATAAAACGGTTGGAGTAAGGATTGGGGAACAGGAGAGGAGGTGGGAAGAACCGGTCTAGCTAGAAATTAATGTTGTTTTGAAACTTCGATATGACTTTACAATGAAATGTATGCAGATTGTGTTGTCTGGTAGCTAGGTAGTAAGCATGACTTGATCTATATAGTTGAATGAAGGTTTGGTCATCATCTGATCTCCCTATAACTTACCGGCCATTCTTTTCTGTCCATATTATTATCTTAGAGTACCAAAAACTCAAATTAAAGTCTTAGTTCATATACATACACAAACAAAAAGGTCAGAGTTTATACGTACTACCTTTTATTTCCACAAAAAATAATTGGAGTAGAAAAATATCATTATCAATTGTGTTTGATTATAAACTATTCATATGATTAGATAAGTTGAGGGCAAAAGGTTGACGAAAATTACAATTCTAGTCTTTTGGTAAATCACTTGACAATGTCACAATGTAAAAAAAAAGTATATTGATAAAAAAATGAATTCCACTTAAATAAGTGAGAGTTTAAATGCCGATCTACATAAATAATATGCAATGTTTTTATTAACTGAATTATGCTTGTAGGGATATGCGCTCTCTAACTATTACTATAAATTTATAAGCAAAAATTTATTTTTCACATGTATTAAATAATTAATTTATAATATAGGTTAAATATATTAATTATTAACTAAAACATTAGACTGAAGTGATTAATGAACTTCACAGGTCGGATGAAAAAATAATTGACTAGATTTTATTTAGTCAATCTTAGGCCCCTTCCTTAAAAATCAGATGATTAATACTAAAACAAAAATATTGATATTTAAAAAGAGAGCTTTTGTCAAAAAAAGAAGAATTTATATTTTGGATAGAAATTTTTAGGCATAATATATATTAAAGAGAGCTTTTATCAAAAAAATAAAAAGTGTTGTTTCAGTTACATATGCACTATTTATATAACATATTTTTACCATATATTTTGATTAATATATAAAAATAAATATTAACATATATGATAGTGTTCAATTTTTTTTGATGAATATTTTCAAAATATAAAAATTTAGAATTTTTATAATACATAATTAAAAATATTAATGTTCAAAAATATATATATTAATATACCTAAATTGATCAATTGTAACATTTATTTAAGAACAAATAGATAGCTGAGCACGCATATATCAAATCAATAATGTAAAAGCTCTAATTTGGACTTTCAATATAATACTATAAAACCAACTTTTCAATCTTGAAAGTCAAACATCATGGCTGAAAACTTCTTAAATGAACATAATGTTAGACCAGTAGGTTCCAGCCATTGATTTTTCAATAAGTGATAGTTCCAGTAAGCGAATAAGTTGATCCATGCAAAGAAAAGTAGAAATCGATGAATATTAATCTTATTGTGAACAACATCTAAAAAATACATGTAAACAGCACCGCAAAAATAATAATTGGAAAACCATAAATATCTTTGACCGAATGCACACAGGCCACAATAATTGTGAGGTTTAGTCAAATTTAGCAGCAAGAATAAAACTCAAATTGTTAGTCAGTTTGATGTGAAAAATAAAAGTATTTGATATAACAGTACAACGTAGAATAGTACAAGACAAATATTTATAGTATTAAACAAAATTTGTCTTATATGATGTTTGATGGAAAAAAAATGTTATTTTGGCAATTTAGAAAAGTTGTGTTGAAGACAAAAAGTTGTCTCATGATTCAGTAGTGGACAAAAATATTTGATTTTGTTTAGTCTCTTGACCACAATTTGTTCAGTTTCAATGACAGTTTTCAAATCAAATACAGTACAACAGTCAACAGAAGTTGTCTTGTCCAGTCCCTGTTTTTAAGCAGATCAAACGCACCTTATAAATTATATATTGGCTCCGATATTTTTGTAAAAAATATTTTATTTTTTAAAATTTATTAAATAATTAATGTATTTAGTATATGTAGTATGAGATACATTAATTATTTAATGAATATAAAAAAATAAAATGTCTCTTATAAAAAATATCAAAAGGAGTATAAGACTATAACTATAAGTTAAGAGACCAGACCATGAAACCAAATCACATAATTTATAAACTCTAATCAAAATAACCCATAAATAAAAAATATATGAAATATGGGAAATGTTAACATGTGCCCTTGATGCACATGTTAGTATACTAAAGATAGAAAATATGTATTGGAAATTGTGCATTTCATTTACTTTTAAGTTGAAAAGATATTACTTTTAAAATATTATTTCTATTAGTAGAATCTTTAACATGTGCCCTTAGGGCACACGTTAACATAACCCATGAAATATGCCTTTATACCACATGTTGGATTTGTTTTTGGTTATATGGAATTAATTTAACAACTAATTATACTATTGTTCCTTATTATAAGATATAAATGTATTTTTTGAATTTATTAAAGAACATATGTATCTTGATTCATTAATAGACTAGATATATTAATTTTTTATTAATGAATTCAGAAATTTTTTTGTCTCTTATAATAAATAACAGAGATAGTATAAGACAAGTTCAATAACAAAAACTATAAATATAATTGTTATGAAATTAATCGAAATAAGAGTAACAATAGAGATGTAAATGAAAAAAAAAAAGTAGAGAAATAATAATCTATGTTATTCACCTTTAGAATTAACTTTACATTGATACATATGTTTTAAATAATGGGCCAATTACATGGGTCAATGACTTATATGGACATCCACTAATAATATTCATAACAATAATTATAATTTAGAAACCCTTCTTATTTTTAAAGTTTAATTGCAGTTTTGGTCCCCTTATTTTTACTATTTTGCAGTTTTGGTCCTCTATTTTAAAATCACATTTTTGTCACCTTATTTTGATTTTTTTGCACTTTTAGTCCTATCTCATTTTGTCACCAAAAATACTTATGTGTCACAAAAAATATAAGATTAATTCATAATTTCTTTTTCACATGTCGTTGAAAATAATTAATACTACTGGATCATTAAAAAAAACTATTTTCAAGGATAATTTATCACTAGAAATTAATTCATAATTTATGGACTAAATGTCTTTTTTATACCATTAATTAATGATAATTTTATAAATTAACTCTAATTTGTTTTTTTCATACAATGTTAATTATATTTCTTAATTTTTATATAATATAATTAAAACGACATATATTTTGACATGAATGATATCTAACCTTTCAAATAGAAGAGAGAATCACATAACAAATTTAAAAATAGTGTTTAATGGTGAGAGATGAGACTTTATTCTCTCAAGTAAAAATTACATCTTTTTTACTAAAAAAAAATTACACTTGAAAAAACACATTCCGGTATTTGTGCAAATGATAGATTGGTCATGACAGCACCATAACATGTTGATTAGCACATATAAATGCGATAGTGGCTGCAAGTTTTCATACTAAATTTTGTACTCTCTGTTTTTAAATAACTATCATTTTAACAACAACAAAAATTCTTTCTTTTTAAGTGTTATTTGATAAATTAAGGCTATAAATTGTCGAAAATAACTTTATCTCATCAAATCAAATTTACAATTTTCATGAAATAGAAAATTTATGGATTAAATATATTTTTAGTCCTTACAAAATGGTGACCTTCTAAGTTTAATCTTAACTTAATTTTTGTTAAATTTTTGGTCCCTGAAAAATTATCACGCATTCAGTTTTGGTCTCCACTGCCAAATCAACATATATTTTTGAATGATTTTTTTGTAAGTATGTTTAGATCATTGTAAAAAATTCATAAAAAAAAACGAGCTCAAAATTTGGTTTATAGGTCATGATTTTTGTTACTTTTTTCTTGAAATTTCGCTATTTGAAAAATTCATATTTAATTCATATCATGTTAAAAAATTCTAAATTTTAATAAATAAACTTTATATGATATTTTAAACATGTTCATAAAAAAATCATTAAAAAATTTATAAGTTTAACTATAAATAAAACAAATTAATTATTTTTCAAAAAAAATTAATTTTAGCAAGGATTCAAACTATGTGTAAGAAACAAACTATAAGATTAAAAATTAAGTAAAGGCTAAACTTACAAAGTCCCTCCCTATTTTATAGGGATTAAGAACATATTGGAGAGTGTGACTTAAATAAAGATAAAAATGAAAAAACCATACACAAACTTCATTACATTGGTAGGAGATCTTTTTGCTAAAATGACACTTATTTAAGAACTAAAGGAGTAATAAATAATAAGAAAATTTTGTATGTAATAAAAAATGAATCTTGTTCTTTCCCTCTTGTTTTTTTTTTTTAATCTTGCAAACAAAGTATACATGGATGAAAATCAAGAAGTCTAAAACCAAATATAATTCTTTGTATAATTTTATTCAATATGGATGAAAATTTTATCCTCTCCAATAAGTACGAATATACCGTCAACATGAAAAGTGCAAGAAAATTTATGACAAATTACACTTAGACTCTTATACACCACCTATGACATAAATAACCAATATTTCAACACTAGCAAATTAAAGTGCCACAACACAACAAATTAACTCATTACCACTACTAAACTTTCATTATATCTGAGCTAAACGATTAATATCAATGGGATAAGTATCGGATTGAGATTGAGCATTGTAAGCTCTCTTCCCAATTATAGTGTTGCCAACTTCAGTTGGATGAAATGCATCCCAAAATAGGTACTCATTCCTATTACTACATGGAGTTTGAAGAGGTAAACATGTAATTTGACCATTGTTCCTTCCTACTCCACAACATCCAGCATTTGTGACTGTTAAACCTGAAAATTAAAAACAAGAAATAATGAGTTAAATTTGTGTTCAAAAATTTATTTTAAAGTGCGTTTGAATGAAGTAATTTAAAAAAAAATTAAAAAAATTGTTTTTTTAAACGACATCTTTTTTCGACAAATGGAGTGATTATTTATTTATAGTTAGATATTTTTAGAAATTTCAAAAGCTTTGAAATAAAAATGTAATGAAGTTTTGGGTCAAGTTAGAATAATTTTTTGAAACTTAAGCGACCAAATTTTAAAATAACTAAGGGTTATGCAAATTTTGAAACATTTAAGGACTAGTCTATAAAATTTGAAAATCAAAGTGATATTCACAATTTATAAAATAAAGAAGGAATTTAAAAAATTTACCTCATGAAATTAGCTATAATAAAAAAACCTCGTGAAATTCATAAATTTTGAAAATTATTCAAAAAAAAAAAAATTGGTAAAGAAAGTCTTAAAATTTATCTAAAATTACGTTCTCACGTAAAACTTCTTCATCATATATACACTCCCCAAAAAAAATTAAAATGTTTTTAGGGAGAAAGTAATTACCATATGATGATGGGTTGCTTAAGACATCTTGAAAGATGTCATAAACATTTACATAGATGAATCTTGCATCAGTAAGCTCATTGTTGAGCTGATCAACAAGAGATTTCAATCCATTGTTGAATAATTGGTTTGCAGAATTGATTCTTTCAACACATGTGCTTCCATCTGGGCTATTTTGGGCTAATTCATTTGGGCTGCAACCTATTTGACCAATCCCAAATAAAGCCATTTTCCTTGCTCCATAGTTATACAAGATCTATGTTCCAAACACTAACACAATCAAAATTCTTTACATTCTTTGAGCAAAACAATCAAACTTCTAATAGCATGATTAGTTTTCATTAGTAAGATTATAAACCTTGTATTGATCAAAGAAAAAAAAATAACATAGGTTGGACAAACATGGTCAAGTGCTTTAAGGAGAAACTGAATTTGATTCTTGAGAAGAACATTTTATGGTTAGATTTTACTTATTTCGCAATCGAATTATAGATTATTAAGGTCCTCCTGCCCTAGAAACCGGAGAGTTAATATAGAAAGAAAAGAAGAGAAATTCTTTAACTTATCAAAATATCCTACAAGCTAGGATGACAAATGGGTTAATCCGCATATCTCATCTTTCTCATCATTAACCCATCTAAAGTGAGGCGGTCAACTAGGGATTTATGATTAAAAATAAGTAATTTTTTTATCCAATTGATCGACTACTTTGTCCTATTTTTTCCACCATGTGGTTCTTAGGAAAATGAGACTATAGTAGTCTAGAATTTAAGGCAAATTTTGACATTAAGTAGTTTCAGTCCCCTCACAAACGTACGTCAATTCCAAATGGTGTATGATCACACCATTTCCATCCCAAATAATAAATAGTAGTATTATTTTTGTCTTTGTAACAAACGATATCCTAAGCTTAGATACATAATATTAATACATAATGTAATATATGAAACCTAATTTAATTAACAAGTGAAAGAGTGAGAAGGTAAACAGAGAGAAACAGATTGTAATTACCCTAAGTTGTTGAGCATATGCTTGGATAAGAACATCAGCAAATTGTTGTGGTGTGTACTGTCTACCACTAGGGTATGCAGGCATGAAATAGTTATTAAGGTAATCATTGCTACCCAATCCAATAGAATAAATACATTTGCTAAGATAATTTGATGTTGTGTTCTCATCTCCAAGCAAATTTACCACTTGAGACACTGTCTTTTGGTAATTTTGTACCTGTCCACTAAAACTAATACGATCTCCCTACAAAGTTGAAATAAATCAACAATTTTAGAAAATAATATTCATGTAGTTATCAAATATAAATAAAATCATTTAGTGATAAAAAAAATGTTACTAGTTGCTGTCCAGTTTCTTCTCTAATGCCAGCAGCAGCAGATGCATAATTGACTCCTTTGAGTATCTCTTGGTCTCTGGCTGTTGCATAGGCAGATATGTAGCCCTCGAATCCCAAAAGCTCAGCTGTCAAATTTCAACACAAGATTTATACATACATTGATACATACACAAAGTAGCAACTATTACAATTTACATTAGAATAAATGTGTTTCTTCTAGTTCTATTTTTCTTTCCTTGGCTTCTTCTTCTTAGTTATATTATATGTGCCGTAAGTACTCCCTTCGTCCTAAATTATAAGGGAAAAAATGTTTACCATATTATAGGTTACACTGTTTTCATTTTTATTTAGTACTCTCTCTGTATCAAAATATAAACCACTTTGAGAAAAAAAATGTGTACCAAAATATAAGTCGAAATCTAAAACACATAAAATGTGTTATCTCTTTCCAACTGAACTTTTAATATGCGCAAGAGAAATCAAATCTCTAACAACTTGGTTAAGGCTTGGTGCAAATTCCTTACTGACTCCTCGAATCAATTCATTATTGAATAATGAGCTCAATTTTTTATAATATCAAATATTTTGATGAAACCAAAACTTAATTTATGATTGCGAATTAAAACCTCATATGTTAGCTCTTAACAAAGAACGACATTGAGTTTAACTCATATGATAAAAATAAAACGACATATACCAAATGATAGTATGAAATAGTAAACTATAAATGAAGTCAAACAATTCCATGTGCTTGAAATTGGGTAGGCAGTAGCCACAAAACTAGAGTAAATAAAATATTCTTATGGAATGCATAATCTGTTCACCTAATTATATACACTTCACTTCATATTTATTTAATGTAACTATTTGGTTTAATTTCGTTTTTTTGATAATTCTATTTAGTTTAATTTAGTTTAATTTCTAACTAGTAAAAGACTACATTGAATTTTTGAATTTTTTTGTTAACATACGCTCAAAGGAAATTTAAAAATCCACAACAAAAAAAAAAAGGAAATTTAAAAATAAAAAATTTCAATGGAAAGAAATAATATTTTAAATTTTAAAAAGTTGAATGTATTAACATGTGCCATAAAAATAAAATATGAATAAAGTGAATATAAATAACTACTATGAAGAAAAAAAGACAACTTATTCCCTTCATCTCATAATAATTATTTATTGAAAATACTAAAATAAATTTATTGCCGTTGCTGGGGATTGAACCCGGGTCACCCACATGACCGGCGGGAATACTTACCACTATATTGCAACGACTTGTTTATACATAATTTGTAGGTGATGGAATTATTAAATTGTATATGATGATAAATTTTAATACAAATTACAAACCACTTTTATAAATGGTTAATCATGGATCAATATTTAAAAAATATTTAAAATTTTAATGACAACATATGTCTTTGTTTGAAAATATAAATTAATGGTCATTTTTATTTTTACCATTAAGATATTGATCTAATAAATATATGTATAACTAAAACAATGAAAAACAAATATATAACTCAAATATATCATTTGACGTCAATCATCTCATTACTTTGACTATAAATATGAGAACTATCATACTACTTCTATCCTTAAATATAAGACCATATTTGATCACTATACGTACGTCAATACACAATTTTGATCATTATTTAAGGATGGAGATATTAATTTTTTACTTCTAAATAATATTGTTGCCTGTCGTTAAAATTTTAAACAATTTCAAACACTAATGACACTATTGAATTTGACTTAAATTAAACTCACCAATGACATCAACAGTAGTTTTCCCATTGGAGAACCTTCCAGTTGGACCACCATCAAAGTCAATCCCATAAGGAAGGTAATTGGCTTTGGCTAAAGAATTGAGGTTGTTATTGTTCCCATCATCTACCAAAGAGTCACCAAAAATGAAGTAGCAAGGTACTTGAGGTTCAGCTCCAACATCACTACTCCACAAACCCAAAACCACAATCATTACACCTAATTTCATAATCCATTTCATTATGAATAAGTTCTCTAGATGAAATTGAAACAAGAAATTAAACAACAAATTATAAAACTATAGAATGTGGTATATGTGATATTATGATAATGTGTGAGATGAGAGTGGAGTGGAGGATGCGAAAGTACTCCTGAAATGAGACAATTATATAGTTGTAGAAAGGAATCAAATATGCCAATCTTTTTAGCTTTTACAGTTGGGGATACTTATTTTTTGTTAGGAACATTAAATTCACTCCGACATAGTGTGGCATTGAGTGGCATTGTCGGTGTTTTTCAATAGTAATATTAAGGTTTTTTACGATAATTAACAGTATAACACCCGATATATGCAAGGACAGATTTAGATATAAAATTTTGTTGTGGCCAAAATTTTAAACAAGTTTATAAAATCTCATTTTAAAAATTGAGAGTTTAATGATAATTAAATAAGTTTAGTTTTAATAGGGATTAAAACTATGTGCAAAAATTTGTTAATAGAGACTTAAAATATAATAAACATTAAGTAAGGATTTCACTTAGAATTATTCATTTTGTTTGTTTCACACATTTCTTGTTTTTGGATTTGGGTTGACCCAATTATAAAGTCCCATGAAGGGGCCAAGAACAAAAATAAAAAAGAAAGTTGGGGCTCAACCTAAACTAATTAATGAGAGGGCCAATAATTTTAGGCCCTAATAGTGGGGCTTCATTTGAGGGCCTATAAATTAGGGTCTTTTTGACGGCGGATCACTATGTGTATTACAAGTACGAAAATTAAAATTGCGATCAACATAAGTGTTATGATATATTCAATAAATCTTATATTGTTTGGAATTCGAGACTAATAGTAGTTTATATATAACACACACCTCAATTCAACGAAACATCTTTTATAAAAGATAAATCTGTAAGAACTCAGAACAAACTCAAGACAATACATTAGAATACGGTGTGGTGCCCTTAAAGTTCAAACGGAACAACAAGTATCAACTACGAAATAGAGATAGCCACACACACCCTATCAATTGCTATTCCAAAGTCCATGTGCATTATCGGTGGAATACTTCAATGTTGGTGGATAGTAAAATTTATTACTATAACACTAATTAATTTAGCAAGTACTACTATTACTACTGCTATCACACAACACAGCTAACAAGCTTGAATCATTTGTTCTTGCGCGTAGCTATGAAGAAGTTGTCGTTGACGTTTGTGTCTAAGCCATGATGAACATAACGCAATGTATTAATGGTAATGTTGACAATTTCCTCAAAAATACTTTTGTTAGTGTTGACATTTGAATCATTCATGACTATAGTTTCTACATGCCGATTTGATTCAATTTTGAGTGAATACACAAATTGTCGGTGTACTCTAGAGTCTAGACCACAAATCAAAGATTCTTGTAATTCATTGGCTCAAATTATGAGATATAAATCGAACTCATGACTATGCTTAAGGAGTCTGAAACTTTTATCATCCAGATCAATTTATCAATTTATTGTTGGTCGTATAATATTTTGATTTGATACAATGATATTAAATATAAAATACTCAAGTTTGATTAAAAAAGTAAAATAAAGGATTAGACAAAAATATATATTCTTATCCGTATTAAATTACGGGACAACTTTTTGTCATCAGTACAAGTTGTCTAAATCACTAAAATAATATTTTCTCCGTTAAATATTGTATAAAACAAAATTTGTTTAATACCTTAAACGTTTGTCTAGTGTCATTCTCTCTTGTATTATTTTGTCCTGATTAAACAAACTGTTATAATCTTAACATTAAAATGAATATAATCAGAATATAAAAAAAAAATTATTTTCACCACCAATTTAATCTAATTATAGAATTAAGTAATTTCAACATCTTCTAAACACAACTGCGAAATGGAATTGTGATTTTATTACCAAGCTCTGGACCAACTAACATTTGGTAAATCAAAATATGAAATTTACTGGAGATAACAACTTTTCAATTTTATTTAGGCAAAATGCATCTTCATGTCATTTAAGTTTTTAGTTTATACCACATACATCATTTAAATTATTTTTGTAACACATATATTTTTAAGTTTTTGGTTTGTATCAAATCCGTTAAGTTTTTTTTGTAACACATAGGTCATTTAAGTTTTAAAATCATAACACGTAAATCATTTCTTTTATCACTTAAATTCACATGATAATATAACTTAAAATGGCCTATTATTACAATCTTAAAATTTAAAGGACATGTCATAAAAAAAAACTTAAAGAACTTATGTGGTACAACTTAAAAACTTAAAAAATATATGTGTTATAAAACTAACTTAAAGAATCTATATGCTACAAGTCGAAAATTTAAAAGAATCATAAATGCATTTGACCTTTTATTTACATCCCAAATTATCTCAAAATATAAACCTCTTTGCAAATTACTAAATGCATTTATTAGTTTTTTTCTCCGGAGTTGGCTGTGGTAGGAAGGAAAGCTGCTTGAAAACACCGTCATAGTAGACACTGACAGCAATCCTCATCTACCGGTGGCTGCCTGCGTTTTCGTCCTCACACACACCCAGCCCCCTACATCGGCGGCGACGCGGAGTCACGGCGGTGCTGCAGCTGTGCAGAGGTTTGACTTTATTTCCTTCCTTTCCTTTCTCTTCTCAAGTCGAAAACCATGCAAAGACTACAACTACAATTTTGATTTCTTTCTTCATTGTTATATTTTGAACAGCACAATGCCTATAACACTTGAAACCTCAATTCTTTCGCCACTACTTCTATCAAGGACATGTTTGGTAATGTTTCTTCATCATTGGATAAAAAAAAGCGATTATTTCATACACTACAGTTTATTATATCATCATTGTCTTTTCTTTGTAAATTCAGACTAATACAAGAGCTTTTCTGTTGGGGAATAAATTCTTAATGACCACAATAACTGTCTCTCCTAAGGTATAACAATTGGTTCAGAAAATAATTAAATATATAATCACATTTCATATTTTTTAGCTTTGAAAAGTTATGTTTTTAATTGCAGACAAGTTGTATTTCCTGCACGAAATCGAGTCGAAATGTTGGTGGTTCTGTTGAGAAGGATAAGTAGGTTATTGATTTTTTGTAATTTTGTTATGTACTTCATCTTTAGTGGATGTTTGGTTGTGTGAATAATCTGTTTTATGTGGAATGTAGAAAAGGGAAGAAAAAATCGGGTAAGACAGAACATCACTTGTGGCAAAGAAGAGATTCAGCTCAGTCTGGCCAAAAGGCACTCACTCTTGTTAGAACTGTATGTTCACCTACCGATTAATTTTTCAGTTTTTTTTCACAATGTTCATCGAACCGAACCCATTAGACATTTAGGAAGTTATATTATCTGTAATTTGTATATTCAGTTCTGAGATAGAAGAGAAAATTAAGAAAAAGGTGTACACCCAGAAAATAATTAAGAAATCTTATCTGCGTATTTAGACAGTTAGTTAGAATTGTTTAGTGTTCAATCTGAATGGGTAGGAAACTATGAAGCACGGACACAAACACTGACACATCAATATGGTTAAAAATTTGAGAAAATGATATGATTCAATGTTATTGTAAGTGTCGGTGTCGGACACGCGTCTAATCTGAGAAATGTCCATGCTTCATGGCTAGGACATAATCACAGACCCAAGCTGTTTAAGTGCAAACACAACATGTAGCATTTGAATTAAACATTATCTATCTGATACCTAAAACCACCTTTACAGTATGAATGAACCATTAATTAGGTGCTATGAGTTATTTAATACAATAGGAGGTGATAACACCTTTGAGTCCGGGAATGTTAGCTAGAAGATTCAGAAAGTGGGCCAGTGGGGTGGGAGGATTTTATAAGAGAGTTAGTTTTGGTTGCAGGATTTTACGATGTATTCTAATAGCTGCCAGTACTGTAGTATTGGTTGCATTGTTGGTTTCTGCTGTTCCCTTTTGAGTATATGAGAGCTGCTATATATGTTTGAATACTGTAACCGAAAAGAAGAGGAAGTATTAACCTGTAAATTAGCTTTCTTTCTTTATTTATGGAGGTAAGTTTCCCGGACTCTAATACAAGAAAATCACAATTGTTCAATATGTGCAATCCAATCCTTATCAGAACTGTGTTGTTTTCTGTTGGTTTCTTTTGTTTCTTTATTATTATTTGTTGATCATGCTATATTGTGTTGATTTTGGGTTGTGCATTGGGAATCTTATAATGGAAGATTGGTGAACTCCCTAATGAGAAAGAGGCTGTTTATGGAGCTCTAGACAAATGGACGGCTTGGGAAACAGAATTCCCGTTGATTGCCGTGGCCAAGGCTTTAAAAATCTTAAGGAAAAGGGGTCAGTGGGTTCGTGTAATTCAAGTACGGTCGCCTCTATTTTATAGAACTTGTTTGTTTGTATCTTAAAGCTGAACACATTCATTGACTTATGAATATGAAGAGAATATTAGCTCCAAATGTTCTTTCATCTTTTGTAGCTCATGTTTGCATTCAAATTGCTTATTATAGATATAAAGCTTGAATTTATTTTTATATATTTCTTATACCAACTTGTTTTCTCATTCATAATTTTGTTTCATCCATCAAATGAACATTGCAGCATGAATTGATAAATTAAGCATATATATATATATATATATATGTATGAAATTCTGAATTCCCGATATCATGAATTTATGGTTAAATGTGAGGAATGCTTAGAATCTCATTACTTATAAAATCCTTTATACTTTCAGTTAGCCAAGTGGATGTTGAGCAAAGGACAAGGAACAACAATGGGAACGTATGACACCCTTCTTCTGGCATTTGATATGACCCAGAGAGTAGATGAAGCAGAATCCTTATGGAATATGATTATACATGCTCACACGCGATCTGTCTCAAAGCGACTTTTTTTCAGGATGATTTCATTGTATGACCATCATAATCTGCCAGATAAGATTGTGGAGGTATCTTCATTTTTATAGGAATATTGTAGAGGTACCTTTAGTAGTACAATTAATCTCACTACGGATTTAGACTCCCTGCAGTTGGAAAAACCGCAATCCAGACATTCGATCAAATCGAATGGCTCATGTTCCGACTTGGAATTTTATATCTGATTCAAAAGGCTGAAATTGAGTTCTTCGATCTTGATTTATGGTCTGGATTGGGTGATTGTGGCAAATGCGTGATCCCTTGATTGCATGGAATCTATATCCACCAACCACACTTCACTTAAACATGATTTTATTCAACAATTCTGAATTTGCTTTT